>OZ014550.1:36944724-37408482 GCA_963966155.1 Clivina fossor | reverse complement strand
AAAAAGAGCAAATTGAAATAAAATCTAGAAGAGAATTATGAGTAAGCTGTCGAGTAAATATGAATAGGCAGTATCTATTAGACAACGATGAATAATATGCAGCTACTAAGTTGTACAATTCAAAGGTCTTTGAGCTGGCTAAGAGACAGACGGCATCAGACAGACAGACAGACAGACAGACAGACAGAGAGCCAGCCAGCCAGCCAGCCAGCACACAGTACTAAAGATAATGACATGAAGAGAACAGAGGCAAAGGTTTGTCATGCGTCTAGTCCTCTTGTTAGTATAATCGTTAATTACGGCATTGATGCAGTCGGACAGTGAATAGCAATGATTTGAAACGAAAGGTGAAGTGGGCCGCAATCCGAAGAAATCCGCTATGCAAATTCTAAGTCAGCTGACTGCTAGCACTGATGGCATTCCTACTAGCTACTGACATCTGACTGCTGTTGCTGCTGCCGTCTCTGTACCTTTGGCTCTTTTATCTAAGCTCCTTAAACTTGTCGATTCGTATGCATCGCGATTATGGCGGGATTAACGAAACAATGGCAACGCTGCGCTCACTACTGCATTGCAAAGCCCACGTACATGTGCCAATGTGCTTCCACACATGATGATAAGACTATTACTTTCTCAATTGTTTCATTTGTACATTCCACCATTTTCTCTAATCAAAAATATAGAACGGAACGTTTCGCGCACGCAGTATAAATTTAAATATGTGTTTTGTTTTTACGCTAAATACCTAAACCTAGATAATAATGGCGCAAAATCTTCTACATCAAATAATAGATATAAATAATTTCTATAATTTCTATATTAATTTTGCAAAACAATAGATATATTTCTAGTATTTTATTGTCAATAAAAAGAATCAGTGGCGCAGCCAGGATTTTGTCTTAGTGGGGGCCCAAGTATTTTATCTTGGAGAAACAAAAAAAAAAACAAATACTAATCAGATTTCCACTTTATCTTACATAAATCGAATAATTAATAGTTTAAAATAATAAATGTTGGCTCAATATTTTGGGGTAAATAATTGTAGCGTTAGAAGTGACTGCTGAATATATGACTAAGTGAATAAAAATTGTGCTAATTCTGCTAGCCTTGGGGGGGACCGAGCCCCCCCCCCCAATGGTTGCGCCACTGAAAAGAATCCATTTTAAGTTAACCCAATTGACGACAATAATTTAGATCTATTTTACATATTTTATAATAACTGTGTTTTAGTATAAAAGTAATTAAATATTCATAATTAATTATTTATAACATTTTTATTTTAAAATTGAAAACATAATTGATGTGTGATACATTAAATTTTCTAATAAATTATTTATAGGTGTAGTTAATAAAAATAAAGTCGACCTGCATTGCCAAACAATTCAAGCAATGTGCCTGGTATCGTTGGTAAATGTGTGGGCCCGGGTTGATTCCCACTTGGTGCATGGATATTCGTAATGCCTTTGTGTTGTCCAAACTACATTTGAATTTACTAAAACATTGTTGCTGACTAAATGCCTTTATAAGTATGTTCAATATGTGTGTATAATACATAAATAAAAACATTATAAATATTAATATTAAAACATATGCCGCATATAACCGAAGCAGTTGCGCGGTCTTATCTAATAATTAATAAAATTATAATTGAAATACATGCAAGAAAATTGAATTTTATTTTATGTTATATTCAGTCTGTTAAATTTAATTGTTACAAAAAATCAATAACAATATCAATAGATAATAGATGTGTTTTATTGAAAAAAAAGCAAAAAGTCCTTCTCTTGAATTTTGCGATTAAATCAGTAATGTAATGTAAAATATTTTTGCCTTCTCTACAAATTGTGTGTTCTACAAAACAAAAATCAGTGGCGGCTCATGTATTGAAGATTTGGAAGGTCAAATTTGGTAAATATTTACCAAATATTTACTTGTATAATTGTTCTTGATTTCGAACAATGTAATTACATATTAATATGAGTTTATTACGATAATATGAAAAATTTGTTTAAATAGTTTTAAATGGAAAGTCTGTTTTTATTTTTCTTTTTCTTTATTTCAAAAAGTTTATTATAATTTAATGCATTATTTTTTCTTAAAATGCCGTGATAAAACACATAAAATACACAACTGAATTTACGCTTTCCCTATCCGCTCCTAGACTGATGACTTGGTCACTGACCGTGTGTAAACGAATAGGATGCTGATTGTCTTCGTCTAACGCAAGCAAAGTTACAACTCATTTCTCTCGTTGTCTGAAGCATGGGCTTGTATATGCAGCACATATACAGCACAAACGTAGTCACAAGTTTGGTTTGACCTAAGCAGCGCGTGCACTCGCGCCAATTGTTGTCTTGCTTTCAATACAGTGGTATCGTATGTACGCAACGCTAATGACACGATAGATTCTTAATTAAAAATTATTAAATTCAAAATATTTAATTTTTATTTATTTGATTTATTTATATTTACTACTTGATTTATTCTGGTTTAATACTAAAGTAAACCAAATTGTGAATTTAATATGCTAAATAGCACAAAAAAATAAAAATTAATTAAAAATTATTTAATTGTATTTTTAATTAATATAAATAAGATTTACATAAAAACTAAAAATAAGCAACAACAAAACAACAAATTGAGAAAATAAGCATTTTGCTAGTAATTTAAATAAAGTAAAATAGATAAGTAATATACATTTAGGAAGATATTAAATAAAAATAATATTTAAATTTGAAAAGAATGATATAATAAATATATTAAATAATATATAATCTTATTGACAACAAAAAGTATTGTAATGTTGAGTATGTATAAAGATAATAAATAAATAATTTTGGTAATAGTTTTATTAATAATGGTAGTTATAAAAATATGTTTATAGTAAAAATTCGGCAAGGAATAGTTGAAAAATGTTATTGAAAGGATCGGTAGTCGCGAGATTGTTCCATATGAAAATTTATTTGATCCTTCTGCAGAATTCAGCCACGAACGCTGAACGCTGCGTGTCAAGTCGAAATCACAGCGACTGACTGTACATTTATATCTGAGTCACGAATTCAGTTACTTTTACGGGTATCATTGCTTTTCATAGTCCACTGCACTAGTTTCGTATATCCGCATTAAACTTCTATCTTCACAATGTAGACGCTGTTGTGACGTCACGCCGACTGCCGACTGCCAGAGTGCTAGACATCGAGAAGCGACACAGGCGGACGGCGGCGACTGCGTCAACTACGCCAGCCAGCCGAGAATGCGAGAATAAGTGCGAATCTCTAGCCCAATATCTGGACCTTATGCCGGACGCCGAAAGGGCGCTACACGATGCGACGCACTCTTATTCTTGCTCTGCCATGTCAAGCATCGGTGTGGTGCGATGTTGTCCGTTGCTGCCGGCATTCTCAAGCCTTTTGCTCCTATCCCCCCACCCCCTCCCCACCCCCTCCCCGCCCCCTTACCCTCTAGTCCTGACGCCGAGCACATTTAAATAAACATTTATTTGAACAATTCAAACATGCTGCTTGCTGCTGCAATGTGACCACAAAAACCAAGACATATATCTGTTTCTGCAAAAAGACCATCAGTATTGCCCGACGCTCTAGCTACTTCGATTTCTCCAAATCTCGCTAAAGTTCATTTGTGGACCAATTACTACTTCCTATCTACAACAGTTGAACACGTTCACTTTGATTCTCACCACAAAATATCAGTTTCAATTAACTCGACTTATTTACTTCTAATGCACTTTCTTTTACAATCAAATAAAACTGTACAAATACTAATGAGGATTATCCAATTAATACAAGACAGAAATTCAACTAATGTTAAAGCAAAATCATTTACCTACATTTTTTAAATTTGTACATTTTTAATATTTTGTAATTTTTTTTTTACATATAATATCTTAATAAGCATATCCATAAAATATTCTCGATTACTTAAATAGTTTTGAATTATTTCTATTTTATTTTTTGATTACAAGACACATTTACAATCTGTTCATTACACAAAATTCAATAAATTTAATGATAAAATATAAAATAACATGTAGAGCCTGTGTGATACGATACATTAAAAAGCAGAAAATCAGCGCGTTTAAGTGAACAGTAGTTCGATTGTTTATACGGGCTTAAGATAATATTTCACTAAATAATAGTTACGCAGTCATTTATTTTCCTAAAAGTTATAGTAGGTAACATTAATTAAAGAATAAGCTGCTGGTCATCTTGCATTTAAAAATAATAATTTTTTCTCTGAATTTTTTACTACTCACAATCAGTAGAATATTTTACTAAATCATTATCAGATTCTCTAATTCTCAATTAAATCATTGCATTATAAATGTTCAAAAAATATAATTTAATTAATGATTAGTTCTTGTTCATCTGTCTTATAATAGAGTCCAAACCATTTACACGGTTAACACCAGTTTAATGTAAATATTAAAAATAATATGATAGGTTTATTTAAATTCTGGTATAGGCATAGCTTAACTGCATGATGACATTCACCGATATTATCCCTGAACTATGCCTGTGTTACTTTCAAATCTATAATCAATGACCAATCTGAAAGATAATCCATAAGATAATAAAACTGTACTGTTTAATAGAAAGTATTATATAATGTGAAATGACTCTATTAGGGTCATTTCACATTTTTTTTTATTACTTCAATCGAAAGATCTTATGTATTTATAGGCATAAACAGCAACAACAATTTTTTTTCCGCATTAATATAGCCGTAATTAACAAAAAGATTTGCCCGCCAAACGGGTTCTCAAAAATCGACGTCGGCTATTTTATGACGTCTTTCATGCACAATAGAGTTGTTTGACGTCATTGCAACGTCACCGTTGAAACACGTGTTATGCATAGTATTGTCATAACGGTGCTAGGTCCAAGGTGCTAGGGAGCAGAGGGGGTACTTTTTTCTTTAGATGCTACTAGAATATATGCAAATATATGATATTTTGCTATTGTCTTGTTACTTGTTCTTGTGTTGTCAGTGTACTTTGCAGTTATATATACCAGCGTTTCTTCTTCATTTATTTACAAAATATCAATTAAAAGAAAATATTGCTATCAGTACACTAGTACACATATATTTACATTAAAATAATCTTCGCAAAGAAATATGGAACCTATATAGAAAGACTATAATCTGAAATATTTTGTCCTGCTGCTTCTAACCAAATTTTTCTTCTATCATAATCAAGTGATACAGTAATAAATAATTTGTTACTATCATTTGACGGGTACCTATTGCATGATATAACTACGCAGTGCTTTTTTAAACTCATTTGTAAAATATATAAATAAGAAACTTCATAAGAACAAGAACAAGTTGTTTGACATATGACAAATAGTACAGCTTAATTTTAAATTCAAGTGACAGTAGGCACCTTACTAAGTGCGTTTGTTTTGCAAAGTTCATAATTTTTTACAAAAATTAACTTTTTCAAAATTGCTTCAAGATTTATTCTGATAATTTAACTATACTTATAATTAACTTTATAAAAATATAATAAAGTATTATATTAGAACTTGTATATTTTTTAATGTATATTATTAGTTAAAATATATATATAAAACATTCTGAATTTTTTAACTTGTATTTGCTAAATGTCGTCAGCCAATCAGGTTGTAAAACGTAGTAAAGCGTCATATTATAGCTCCATTGTTCATTACATACGTCATTATTTTTAAAATGATTTGAAAATGTACACTGATTTTCAATTATTAATTAAAAATGAACTATAAAACTTTTGTTGTTTTTTTTGTTATAAAAAAAAATGTTTCATATTCGACTCTCGATTGTGACATGTTTTTTTAAAATTTAAATTTTGTGAAATGACCCTATTATGAATTTCTTACTAAAAGTAAAATATGAAGCTATATGTTTGAGATATTGAATTATATGATTTCATAATCAATTTTTACTTGCATTATCATTGGTGCTTGTCGTTAATCTACAGCCAAACAACTTATAGTGGATTCCAAACTACTTATGCGAAACCGATATTATTTAGTGATTAATAATTTTAATGTTAGAAATAATATTTAATTTTAATTTACTAACGCAAACCATGAATTTTTGAAATCCAAACACGCCAACACTGACCTACGGTTGTCAATATTTTTTTGATAAATAATTTCAGTTAAATAAGTACAGTAGATCTCGTACAAATTCCCTTTGTCGCAACAAAAATAAGAAAATGGATTAAAATTTACATTTAAAGCTGAATGAGTGAATCATGTTTATATCTATTATTTTATATGTATTATTACTACGCAATCTATTTTTTTCTCATAGTTATTTCTGTTGAAATAACTTCATTTGTTTTTGTTTAGTATCGGTATAATCTTACGTATGTGTTAGTAGGCCTGTTTACAAGTTCACTGTACATAGAGTGTAAGAAATAATATCATTTTTTGTTCTAAATTTGGCATATTTAAAAAATAGCATTGCATCAGTGAATGTGATTCTTCTAATGCAAATAAGAATTAAAATGAATTATATAACATAAAATGATCCAAATATACCTATAGAAATACCAATTGAAAGAAAAATGAAACGGTGTTGATTGGAGCGAGATTTAGTGTAGTCCCAGCTCCCAGCGGTCCTATTTGATCGCAACTACAAATAATAGACTAGGTATAGCCGTATAGCGTATCGTATGGGTATGGAAGAATAGTTCAGTTCAGTGACCGTTATTGTAGTTCTGGTTTCGGGGAAGAGTTTATTCGGCATTGGAAGCTTGGGCAAGCGAGTAAGCGGGCAGCAAGCGGGTTGCATTATTTGCCGGCATAGCAGTGTGCGGGTGCGCTGCGCGCTGGTTGCGTCTGATAACGCTGGCATTTCACGCTCCTGCTGGCAGCCCGCGGGGACACGAAACAGAGACGGAACGCAGATCGCAAATCGTCCACGTTTCGGTTTTGCTCCATTCGGCACCGCCGCGCCGCTCTGGTTCCATATGCAACGCATCGATTTGCAACGAAACCGATCTGCCGACTGATAAGCCCCCGCACCCATACATGAATGCCTAGCCTACACAGTGGTTCTGTGTGCGGATGGGAGATGCGTTTCCCTCTTGGCTCAGAAAAGCTTCCTTCCATTCTATCGGATTCGAATAAGCGAACGGGACTCTGATTCGAAACGCACGACCTGGAACTGGGGACTTACATCAATGCGGAACGCGAATACTAAATTTGTACATAAAACCACCTTAAATATACTCCTACAATATTTCTGTTTATTCAAATGAACTGTACTCTGGGACTGGTCTTACAGGAAAACAACAGGATTACATTTTAAATCCGGTTTTATTATTTTTTGAAATTTTATTTTACTTAAAATATATGCTGAATATCAATGAATTCTTCATATAATTTAATTTATAAAAATTTTACTCTATTAACGTAATTATATTATTTAATTAAACAATAATAAAAATTATTACTTTTAATATTATTTTATGGTGAATGTTAAATAAAAAATATATAGTTTCATATCTTTAATTTTAAATGTTATAAAAACAACTACTCAAGCCTCAGTTTTTTAAATATTATTTACAATACAAATACATTTCACGAAACACATCTTCAAAAACATCATACATTAAGTAGAATTAAAACTTAGCTTTACAAATACACTTCATACAAAGAAAAATTAATAATAATAATATATATATATATATATATATATATATATATATATATATATAAATATATGTAAACTGTGAAATAAACGATAAAAACTAATTTAAAACCACTTTTATAATAAAATTTATACGGTGTTTTTATAAGTTGGTATATATATATATATATATATATATATATATATATATATATATATATATATATATATCATTAATACGGAAAAACAACAATGTACAGAATATACTTTTCCTCAAGTTAATTTATGACCAATTATGGTACTAAACAGATTAAAATATTTAAATAAAATACTTATTATCAAAATGGTAAATAAATTTTACAATTTTATTTTACGTATTTAAATAATTGTTTATTTATTTATTTATTTAAATTACTCTATCCGACAGACGAATCCAATTACAGGATAGGTCAGAATATAAAAGCATTGATAAAAATACAAAATTACAAAATAAAAATTACATTGTAATAAACATAATACCTATAAACATAATATAAATTTAATTTAATAATAAAAATATTTATTTTAAAAATTTTGTCACTTTATATTTTGTAACAGCTATCTACATTATTAGAAAAATAAAAACGTTTTTAATAAACTTATGAAACATAATAAGTTATTTATAATTTTCATTTAATTAGTGTAATGTTAAGTAAATGTTCTATTAATAAATATATCTTGATGTAATTATTATCTAGAATATTTATTAAATTACAAGAAAGTATTTTATACATTGCGGTTTATTCCTATTAATGAGTTAAATGAGCATTTTATTTATGGAATTATATAAAATAACTAGTTTGATGACCCAAATTTATAATTAAAAATTTAGTTTGAATAATTAAAAATTTGAAATTTGCTTTTCTGGCACTTATGTCGCAACAGCTGTGCAATCATTTAAAGAGTCATCGAATTATGCAAACTTAGTTAAGTATTAAAATAAAAGCGTTTACAGATCAAAGAAATCTTGAATATTCATTTGCAGAATGGGAACATTTGTTAGTGGCGCTTGAGAAAATCCACGTGCAATGTAGTAAAAAGCGAGTCTTAAACGTGTGAAATAATAATCAGGTTAAATCTCTGCAAATAGCTTCAGTGGTGGAGTACGCATCGTGTAACTACAATCTCATCTCTCTTTCTCTCTACTTTGGATGTAGTGTAGTTATACTTGTAATACTATAGTTGAGTTCATAAGTAGTACATAGTGCGAGCGAGCAAACAGGATGTGAGCAGCGGGCCGCTCTACTCCGCACTGCTTTTCTCCGGCCAATGCCGGGCTGCTGCTGCTGCTTCTACTGCTGCTGTTGCAGCAATGAGTTGAGTTCAGTTGAGACTCAATTTGCCAGCGGATTAAGACACTGGGCGACTGGTGTTCCGTAAACTCGTCGAACAAACGTTGCGCCGCGCCGCGCCGGAAAGGGCACTTAAAATAAACGAAGACCCCTACTATTGTTTCGAATCATTAAACGCGTAATGCTCACTGTAGTGAACCGGTAATTTTGGATTGGGTAGTTGACTTACGATAAACGAACGGTCGACGTTGGATCTGGATCCCCTATTAAACAGATCCCTCAACGCTCGAATGCTGCCTGCCTGCCTGCCTGCGACTACGGCAACGCCAACGGCTACGGCTACAAACACGAACGCGACCTACTACCTAAAATGCCGAAATGCTAAATGCGAATGCTGCTCGCGACACTAACTGAAATAACCAACAAATTTTCGATTGATAACGACATGTTTTCGCAACTGAGACAATCAACTTTTCAGGGTAATTTGATCATCGTGTAGCTATAAGAAAATTCACTATAATTCTATTTCCATCTGTAAAGTTTTATTGATATAGAAATTTTATCTTTACTTACATGTATGCGAAATTGCTATTGTTAAACAGAGCAAAATAATTGTATTATTTAAATTTGGAATTTCAAACGAAATCTACGATTAACTAATCTTCCATTTGAAGTGATAAATTTGTATATTTTATTAAAGATTAGTAGGTGATACACATCTGTCAGTAATTTAAATTTTGATTACATTTAATGATATAATTTGCCTCTTATTGAAGATTTACTTACTATACTAAATAAAAAATAAAATTCTAAATTTAGATATTTACTGATTTTATAAATTATACAAATTAACATATACATTATGTAACACATATAATAATATTGTTTTTTAATATATTATATGTGTATTTTATGCCTTTATATGTTTTTGTTTACCATGGTACTTCTTTAATTTTCATTGACATAACTTGTGTTTTTAATTCATAAGTTTTTAATAAGTTACCTCTCTCCCCCCTCCCCCCCCATTCCGGCAAGACTGATAAGTCAGCGCCAATAATGCAGTGTATATTCCGAATAAACGGGACGGCCCTGCGTACCAACGCGTTGCCGTTACACGACTGTATATTAATAAAACATTATTTATAAATGTAAAATAGTTATTAATAAGAACAAAACAAAAATTTTTTGTTAAAGGATGCGATTTTACAAAACATTATAATGTACACTTAAAATTTGATTGGCTATTCAATTTATATAAGTGAAGATTTGGATTTTATAAAGTATCCTGATTATTTCATTATATATAGAATTTTTTATCAATGAATTTAATGAATATTGAATGTGATGTACTTGAGTAATACAAATTTTAAAAAAACATATATATTGTAAAATTTGTAAATATAATTTAAAAGTTAGTATAAGTTTAGTAACATCTGTTTCTTTAACATCAATTTTGTGAAATACCGAAGAATCTGAAGCTGAATACACTTGTCAAGCGGGTTACCATAAATCATTAGAGAAATAATTCAGCCTTTTGAATTATATAATGAAAGTGAATTTAAGAAACAATTTAGATTGTCTAAAAAATGCGTTTCATGTTTCAAGTGCATTACAAAAAATATAACATTAAACCATACAATAATTAAACATATTTATAATAATTTTAATTATTTTTTGTTCTAAAGCATGTTTGTTGTATGAAATCGTTCTAAAATTAATTTCCCAAATATTATAAAATTCTTTATTTAAGGAAGCCTCTAAAGTTTACACTTTACACACCATATACACTGTGAAAAATTGACGTTTAACAAACGATGTTATAATGTGATGAGTAAAGTAACCAGCATTGCCAATGTCAGTGATGCATTAAAATTAGATCAGATTTATTATTATTTTATTATTAATTGTGTGTTAACATTTATCTCTTAAAAAAACGTACTAGAGTAAAAATAATAATTCTATATTATTTTTAAATGCAAATAATTTAATAATAACAATTATATTACAATAATATAATTATTTGACAATTGTCAATACTGTTCATGGTTATTTTCGTTATTTATTTGTCGTCATTACTACAACATGGCTGCACTTTACTCTAACCTGTAAATAGTGAAAAGAGTTGTATTTTTGTGTTGTTGCGGTTTGTTATTTGTTGATATTTTTCGTAAACAAGATAATTAAAATAATAAAGTAGACTTTACAGTTTTAACTATTAATAACAGTGATTAATAATTGTAAATAGATTTTGATGTTAACATATTCATAGATAAACATTTTTGTTTGTTTGTGTAATCTGGAGCCGTAGATAGAATTATGTATGCAACTTGTGCGTAAACTGGGTTTTATAACATTCGTTCTGGATGTTTACACACATCTTAACTATTGTAACATAAATAACTATTGTAATATCTGGTAAGTTATATTTTTGTAAATCAGTGAATCACGTTTACGTTTCACTATATTTATACATATTGCCAACCATTTGAAAAACTGTATTTACATATTACAAATTTTAAATGCAAAAATGAATCGTTACTTATAGGGTTACAAATATGCGGTGACAATGAGGGGTAGATGCGCAATGGTTCTAGCTAAAAATTGTAGTGGGGACATGGTGGGGACCTATGGTGGGGACTTTAGTCTTACTTCTATCGTCGCTAACGTTAGCTAGGGTAGCTGTCTATCTCATTTCCTCCGAATGCGTGCTCTCTCTGCGCAAGACACGCCTTTTACTGTCACCGCATATTTGTAGAGTTATAGATAACAAACCGCACCGCATATTTACTTTATAAAACTCAAATATAAGTTGACTCTATTAAATATTAAAACCGGCTCTAAACCATTTTCATAAATATAATTATTATTTATTATTTTAAAATATAATACCAAGTGACTGTTTTAAATGTGTAAATAAATACAAAAAAATGTTTAACACGAAATGTTATTATAAATTGAACTACTGTTGCATAAAATATTATTAACCACAAATTATCTTAACATACATACATACACAATCACGCAATGTACCCAAAAGGGTACGGCACAAACACTCTATCCCGAAATTAGTTTTCTCCAAACATTTATATCCAGACAAGTAACTCTAGCTTCATCCACATTCATAATACCTAGAAATACATGCTCTTCTATTCCTACTACTTGGAAACTTTCGTTCACGTAAATCATACCACTCCATCTACTCATCGTACGTCCACGCGAACGTATAACTTCAAAATCATTCACATTTATTCTGTTAACCAAACGTTTCTTTTAAAATTTTGCGGTAGAAAGTAAAATTTATTAGTTCACGTCACAGTCAAATTATTTAAATGCCAACTGACCGATGAATGAAACACTTTAATGACAGATTACAATTTAGTTGCGTAGTTAACCATTGATTTAATTAACAATATTTTATGACCATGAAATTCTAAACATGTGTCATTTAAGTAACATTTTAGAAAAAAATTGCTTTATGGCATAGCTTATAAGCAAATAAAAAGTGAACGAAAGTGACCAACACAGGAGATGCGGTGTGACTGAAATTGCATCGTATCAAAAAAGGTTAAAATTGTAATTATACTAAAAATATTTTAAAGCATACTTTATATATTTGAAATATCTAGTAATCCTTATATATTTTAAATATTTCCGTTTGTATAGGATTAAAAATACATTTCTATTGATGCGCCACAGAGGTATTATTTTTAAAATTAAATTAGAGCTCATAACGTGCGTTTCGTTTCGTTTCGTTTCGTTTTTTTCGGTTCTCTGAAATTTATATGTACTGCATAAAAGTGGTAGTCAGCGAAAATATAGATTACAGACAAAAAGTGCTCTTGCGATGAAAATTAGAAAATTTTATATCCGGCTCGCATACGCGTATAAATATATATGCGTCTTACCAATAGATTGAAAATAATAGGTTTATCATTGGCGCTGCGCTGCGCTGCGTTCAAAAATACGTGTTCTGCATTTGATTTCGTTCACCGATGGCGATGGTACGTCCTATATTTTACCGGTATATAAAAAATTCAAATATCTGTCTGTCTGCGTAACGAAACCTAAGTGCAACCTCGAACGAATATTTCTTTTCTTCTATTTTGCAGTTGAAAAATATTTATTTAACAGCTTTAGTTTTTTTCAGATGAAACGTATCTGCTCCGCTTATGAGTTTTATAACCTTTAGAAGCAAAAATACCCTGTTGCTTCAAAACATCTTGAGTCATATCACAGTAGACACAAAGTAAAACGATTTTATGAAAAATATTTGAAACATAAGTCGGTAAAAGGATTTCTGTTTTGTGTACTTCAAACACTCGGAACTCTCGGCTACGTTTACATTGGACAGGAATTTTTACGATTTATTTTTCTACGGTTTGCTTACAAATTTTCATCAATATTAAAACTGATACATGATACTGTTAAATATTTAGAATTGTTTTTTTTTATTATTATTATTATTTTTTTGTTTATATGTGGAAATATATATATATATATATATATATATATATATATATATATATATATATATCATATTTTATTTGATATCCTTCAACACTGCCCATAAGTTATTGATTTAAAAACATGCGACTAATATCAAACAGTTAAAATACGATAAAATTGCGAACCGTAACTCTTCCGTTTCAATAAATATTATTTTAAAGTAATATAAACGAAGTATAAAAAAAATTATTCATACTTAAATATTAATTTTTTTGTTTGTAATTATTGTAAAAAGCGAGAAAATATTATATGTTTTATCTCATTTATATATATATATATATATATATATATATATATATATATATATATATATATATATATATATATAGACAGTACAGGCCACTTACATTGATCAGGAATCTGGGGATTTTAATAATAATAAACAATGAATAATAATAATCTGCTGTGGCCACTACAGAATTGAAAGTCATCGTGTTATATAAATTTATGGAATAGAAATATTCGTATAACAACAACTACTGTAGTCATGGAAACTAAAAACTAAACTCTGTTGATATAAATATGCCACCTATTTCTATCATATAAATATCAAAAATTATAAAGAAATTATATAGCAATTTCAAATAAAAGTTGTTAAATTCACAAAATAACATATCTATCTCTTTTATATATATATATATATATATATATATATATATATATATATATATATATATATATATATATGTATATATATTTCTTTGTTATTCCCCAAGAATATATTTGATTAATATTTTAATTTTTACCAAATATATCTAATATATAGCATCTAACATATGATTTAAAGTGGTTTGGTAGTTCCAAAATAGACACAGAAAAAAAAAACTTATATATACCAAATGTTTGTTAGCAGAATGTATATAGGCGGATTACATATTAAAATGAAAATATTGCTTGAAAAAGTTATTCGAGTTTAACTTGCACAAACTTCTACTACTACTAATTAAATATAAATATATAGAAAGCTTTCAATGCAATATTAGGTATTGAATTATCTGTAATTATTTAAAAAAAAATCATATTTAAAATAGAGAAGAACGAGGCTCAATGGTTATAGAGGCACAGTAAACATTTATTTATAAATTTTGAAATAAAGACCATAAACGTTTGAAACCATAAATTGTAGATTGAATTCATAGTTACAAATAACTACAAATATATTGCATTTGGTTTGTCTCGGTAATTTAGAAAGGATATGAGAAAATATTTTCACGCATGTGTGACTATTTTGTACTTTAGTGCATCTAATGGTAAGGAATAACGTTATATAAATAATGTTATTTTATTTATTAGTGAGTTGAAACATCTTTTAGCTAACATAGTAAAAAATCTTTTAGAACTCATTATATTAAAATAAAAGGGCTTTAAGTTTAAGTTCTGTATTAATTTTTTATTAATAATCGACGTTTCGACAAACTTAACATAGGTACATCTTTATCAAGAAAAAAGAATACAAATGACATTTACTGTAAATAACAGAACATAGAAACAAGTTACAGTAAATGTCATTTGTGTTTTTTTTCTCCTGATGAAAACGCACGTTAAGTTCGTCGAAACATATACTATTAACAAATATTAATACAGAACTATAACTTAAAGCCGTTTTATTTTAATCTTTTAACTATTTAATATATCTAAAGTAAATTTTCTTTTATATTTACATTATGAATATAATATCATAATTATTTTGGTTAGACTATGATGTACAGTAAACAAATATTAAATAGATTATAATAAACATAGTGATATAGTATTAATTTTCTTTCCATCACCTGTTTTGATAAGAGAAATAAGTAGAACTTTGTCGTCTCCTAATTTAACATTGATCTAATATCTTATTTGATATCATAATTCTAATTGAAATACTTAAATAAATCTTGTATTTAAAACCATTTAAAACAGTATTTTATATTACTTCATAAATATAGAAATTATTTCGTAATCAATTATTTTTATTACTTTTATTCATCTAATTTTCATATTACTATCAAATATTATTATACTCCTTTTTGATGTTCACTGTATGCTTTTGCGACGGCTACTATACCTCACTGGTGGGACATAGTGGACAGAAAAACAAAGAAATTTAATTATATTTTTTAAACGAAAGTAGTAGCACCTAAAAATTTATAATAATACCTACAAGTTGCCAAAACATGCCTTTATCTGCAGGTCTAAAAATAATTTCGAAATTATATAACATATTGAAAATATACCAGAAAATATATAAATATTAATATGTATTACAGTTTATAAGAGCTCGCATTAACGCGTCACCGTGGGCGCCAGTGGTTAACCCAACAGATTCACATCTCAACAACCCGAATTCAATCTCCACCATCTGCAACTTTTTCGAGCAATATTGTTATTCTAGCAACTTTATTAATAAATCCGTCCATCTCTTCACCCTTCATATTACAATGTTCAAAATTATATAATATTACTATACTCTGTTTTTTCTAAGAAGACAGGGTGGTGGAAAATAGGAGCTATTTGGCCTTGTTAGTAATTGGTTAAAATTGTGGGCAAGTTTACTCTGTAGAAAAATAAATTTCTTTCTTTTCTTTTCTTTTTATACTCTTATTATAGTATACACATAATTCTGTATTCAATGTGTACTTTAATGCAATGTGTTTCAGAAATCAGAGTACTTATTTATATACAATGTGTCTAAAACGGACCGCGCTTGTAGCGCCAACTACTGCTTTCTTAAAAAAAATAGAGTATATTTGTATATCGAGAATATTATACATTTTAAATTTTCAATCAATATTTATATAAAAAAAAACATTTTTTTAAAATATAATAATGTACAAAATTCATCTCAATGTTTAAAATAATAATAAAAATTTATAATAATTTATTTTGTTGCTAGCTTCTTTATGGTTCCGGCTTTTTTCTAGGAGTTGGCTGATCGAAGCTAAACGCACCTACCTTACTTCATGCCTGGCTCACTCGACGTATTTTTAGCGAACAAAGCCGATTATAACCGACGCATAACAGACCCCATCGCTCTTGGCGCAAACTAAACTGCGCAAACGCAAAAATTTGTGCGCCAAATAAAATTCAAGTACAGATTGTTTATCTGTCAGTATATATTTAGTTATTGTGTGAGTCAGTATAAATTATTACATTGTGCTCAAAAGTTGATTTAATTATAACGTAGTTTTACTGAGTTTTTTTACATTCACTGTATTTTATCATCAATATTCTTCGTTATATCTACTTTTATTTTTTGTTTTATTACTATTATTTTTCGCTATATAGTTGTATCTGACATTATTTTCATTATGGTGGTGTGTTGTGTACCTACTTGTAAAAACACTAACAAAGAACAAAAAATGCATATATTTCCGAAAGATGAGGAATCTTTTTTTATATGGGCTAAACTGGTTGCTAGAGCAGATATAATAGAAAAGTCTAAAGTTTCGGGCATCAACAACATACGGAAAAATTATCGTGTGTGTGATATTCATTTTGCAGAAGAATGTAAATTTAAAAACTTTCACAATCGTACAGGATTGAAAAAATTTCAGAGACCAAGTTTATATCTGCCAGGTATGTATTCGTTTCTAAAATTAATTTTTTATATGTTTACTAGTATTAAAGTTCAAATACGCATTTTAAATTATTATTCTGAATTTTAGTCTTTATTGTTCAATAGTAAATTAGTTATATTTAAATTGAAGGTACTGATAGTAATGAACCAGTTCCCGGTACTTCTGCCCAATCATCGTCACCAATAATTTCTTCAAATATTACTACTTCAAAATGTACAGGTATATAAATATTTGATATTATCTAAAAATCTATTTTTTAATTTTTCCAACAAAAGTTGTATACATGTATATCAATTCTTTTATATATTATTGTTCAATAGTAAACTAGTTATATTTAAATTGAAGGTACTGATAGTAATGAACCAGTTCCCGGTACTTCTGCCCAATCATCGTCACCAATAATTTCTTCAAGCCCAGAAATTACGGACGTTTCACATTGCATAGGTAAGTGTAATATAATTTATAAAAATGTCTACGACAACTAGAACAACGCAAAAAATTCCTAATCGAACAATAACATCCGGTCCTAAAAAATAATAATAATAAACTCATCGCTGACACGCAAATTGATAAGCAATTAAATTAAAAACCGCTGACAGATAGAGTGGATTAGTTAGCAAAGTAAATAAACTCGCAATCGGCAATTAGCATACTTCATAAAATTAATAAACAAATGATAGCCGCTGTGAATATGCTGTGAATCACAAAATGTAATTCTTGTATATCTATTATGACAGTTCAATATCATTTTAAGACAAAATATTTTGCTATTATTCAGTAATAAAATTGAACGAAAAATAGTGTAATTTTCTTTTAAAATATTATATTGTCACTTTTACAATTATTCACTTTCTTTAACTAGCAAATAATATTGTCGAAGTCCATCCCCCTTAAATCTGTCTATAAAATTAATAAATATGAAATATAATTTTTTTCAAATATTTTAGGAATTTCTACGCCACCAATGACATCTCCAATTAAAGTTACTAGAATGGAAAACGTGGAGAAGACTCCAAAACGCCGTTCAGGTAATATATTTTCATGTTTCATATAAAATAAAAATCAGAAATTTTAATTTTATTTGTATTTTTTTAATATATTTGCATAAATAAAAATGGTTATGATCGTTTATTGTTTACAGATATTAGACGAAGAATTAATTTATTGAAAGAAGCTAATGTTTCAAGAAAAAGATCATTGACTCCAGGGGCACTTAGACTATACAAAATAGCATCAGGACTGAAGAGTACTGCTAGAAAAATGGACAGCGAATTAATTTATAATAGAGCAAGAGTTGCAGAGGCATTGAAATTTGCTGAATCTAAAGAATATTTAAATTCTAAAGTTAATAAAGCAACTACTAATTTTATTATTTCGCAATTAAAATTTCAAAAAAAAAGCGGTCGTGGACGACGTTTTCTTTTGGAAGACAAAATATTTGCTTTATCTCTATTGAAACAAAGTCCAAGGGGATATAAACTTTTAAAAAAAATTTTTGCGCTTCCATCTAGAAAAACATTAACAACTCTTTTAAGGGAAAATTCCCATTCAGTGCGGAATTAATAAGGAAATTTTAAATACATTGAATGATGCTGTTATTAAAATGGAACCTTGTGACAGGTATTGCTGTTTAATGTTTGATGAAATGTCTTTGGAACCTTCCCTACATTACATGGAAAAAGAAGATCGAATTCTGGTATTTGAGGACTGTGGCGACGATTCATATTCTAAAAAATTTGCAGACCATGCTATGGTTTTCATGGCTAGAGGTTTACGGAAGCGATGGAAGCAACCAATTGCATATTTTCACACTACAAATGGTATGAATTTTGCAAATATAGTAAGAAATTTAAAACAAATTATAATTTGTTTACAAGAAATTGGTTTACGCGTCGTTGCCACGGTTTGCGATCAAGCCTCATTAAATGTGAAAGCAATAAATACATTAATAGAAGGTACTCGTCGAGAGTGCATATTGAAAGGTGTGGAATGTAGAGATTATGGTTTTACCATAAACGGAACATTTATCATTCCTTTTTATGATCCGCCACATTTATTAAAAGGCATAAGGAATAATATGTTAAATGCGAACATATGTTTTCAGTGGAAAAAGACTAAAGAAATAGCAAAATGGAGTGATATAGTAAAGTTATATGAATTAGATACGGGCGATTTTGACACTAAAGTATGTCATAAATTAAACGATAACCATATATACAAAGAAAAAATAAAGAAAATGAAGGTGAAATATGCCTCTCAAATTTTTTCAAGAAGTTTGGCATCATTTATGCATTTTTTCGCCAATTCAGGTATAGAAAAATTCTAAAAATAATAATAATTTAATTTTTCATTTATTTTTATAGATATTTTTTTTTTAAATTTGAAATATACTTAAGTAGTATACATTCTTTTTACTTACTATCTACAATGTATGTATATTTCTTTTCAGAAGACACTCGATATCCAGCAAGTGGTGCAGAAACAGCTGACTTTCTTTTATTCATGGACAAGTTATTTGACAGTGTGAATGGAGTAATTATTACGCCATCGCCGGACAAACCATTAAGATGCGCTGTATCAAAAACTTCCGCCTATCACGAATTTTGGCTAGAAGCATTAAGAGTAATATCTAGTATTTATTTTATCAGCGCCGGAAAACCAAATTATGTACCACCATCAGTGAAAAATTGGGGGATTACGATCCGTGGCTTTCAAACAATATGGAAAAAACTTAACGAAGAAGGATTTAATTTTCTTTGTACAAGAAATATAAATCAGGATCCCATTGAAAACTTTTTTGGATGCATTAGAAGCCACGGTGTGAGAAATATTAATCCAACGCCCTATTCATTTTCTAATTCATACAAATCACTCATAATAAACAACTTTTTGTCACCTCATTCGGCAGGAGCTAATTGTGAATTGGATGAGACCGATGGTGCGTTAGATTGTCTCACACAATTTTTAACTTCCAATCCTCAACAATCTGAGACACCAGAACCTGCACCATTACAAATTGATGAAAATTTTAAGTTTACTACAAAAACTGAATATGTACATGTCTTGCACAGTTATATGGCAGGGTACATGGCCAAAACAATTATTAAAAAAATTGGTTCTTGTTCTATATGCAAGTACGAATTAATTACTGATGATTTGGCAAAAAAGAATACTTTAATTAGTATAAAGGCCTATAATCCAAAAGCGCTTTACCGGCCAAAAACAACATTTTCTGAATTGTATTCAAAAATGAATGATATCTGTCATTTTTATTTGCCGAAAATATGTAGTGAACCAAATATAAAAACAAATATTTGTAATATTATTTGCATATATATAGATGATATGTTTACTTGCAAAGAACATAGTTTGTTTAAGATATTTCTAAATTTATTTGTTAAATTTTATATACAGATGTGGATAAAAAATATAAACAAGATTTTAAAAGGTTTAGATAATCGAAATCTAAATGACTGTGTAAAACAATTAGCAAATGAAAAATGTGTTAAATTAAGAACAAAAAAACGAAAAATGACAGAAATGAAAGGTCTACAATAATTTTAAAGTATGAAATGTTTATACTTTATTGTAATACATATTATATTTATTAGTGTTTTATTAGTATTTTTTTGTTCAATAACGTGCTTAAATAATTTTTATTTGAAATTAGCTTTAGTTTAATTATATATATATATTTTTTTTGGAATGGTATTATATCTATTTTATATTTTATATATGTATATATATATATTAATTTATATCAAATAAATATGTTATGAAATTTATTTGAAATTTATCTTTAAATAAATGAATCATTTATTTTCTGTAAATATATAAAGATTTAAAACACTAATAAAATTAACCAAGTAAATATATTGACTTGTGATTTTGTTGGTGTTTAAATCTTTATATATTTGCAGAAAATTATATGTAATAAGTAAATGAAAGTCAAAATTTGGATATAGCGCCACAAATATACCAGCGCCACATGCGAAGGCGCGAAGGGGTCTAAAACTAATCATCTTCTCTCTCTCTCTAAATTTAATTCCTGAAATATATGGGGAGTTGCCCATCTATAGAGAGTATTCTGTTATCTATGCCTTACTTTGTATATGGCCAGAAACGAGGCTAGACGCTATTTCCTTGTCTATGGCTAAACATTGTGCTTCCAGAAATTTCTCATAATATATTTATATAAATATGGTAAGTTTTTATTTCTATGTTCGTGTAACATATTTCTACACATCGATAATATTGATATTACGATCATTATTATGTAATAAAACATATATCTGATGATTTGTTCATTTGTTGTAATCTGTCAAAACAGGCACACACAATTTTATTAGTACAACCCGGAATAAATCCAGAAACACGCACTTTTTCCGATTATGAGTCTGTAAATGAGTGTATAGAAGGAGTATGCAAAATATATGAAGAACATTTAAACCGAAGAAATCCAAACACACCGACCATAACCTATGATGATTCACAGTTATTTGATTTTGTTGACCAAGTGAGTAATTTATTTCGAAATGATTAGTTTATAAATTGATTTTAATGAGTTTTTATTGTTTCTCTAGCTGACAGATTTGAGTTGCCTTGTATATCAAGAATCAACAAATACCTATGTTCCGTATAATAAAGATTGGATAAAAGAAAAGATAAAAATTCTGCTTCGGAAAGCGGCTGGTCACTCCGAAAAAAAAGTAGTAGTATTTAGATTCTTGTGTATTAACTAATTTTTTTTTTAACGATTCAACTATTGCTAATTCTGATGTTATTTATACTATAATGTAAAAAGATCTAAAAATAAATATTTGATTTTGTAATAATTATTAATTATTTTTTTAAGATATAAATTTTAATATTTCAGGCTACCTAGGTTAGGCGTCAAATGCAAAATTTTCTCTATTTTTGTTTAGTTCAAATATTTTTAAATTAATAATCAAAATAAATATTATTTGCATTTAAATAAATTTAAATTTTGCATTTTTGAATAAAATTTAAAAGCGATTTTGAAACAGCTGCTTAAAATATCTAGTTTTTTTAGTACATTTCTGTTTTATATACTCCTATAATTAAGCAAATCATACTAAAATTTGCAATGTTTATGTTACCTACACATATTTTATTTAATTACTGTACGGTAGTTTAACAGTAAAAAATAACAATATTTTGTAATTTTACTTTGATAATTTACGACATTAATATTTTTTTATGCAAAAATTAGATTCACAAAACATGGACAACTACATATATTTTTTAACAATAAAAAAATAACAATATTTTACTGTGATAATTTAGTTAATATTATGTTTTTTTTTTATGCAAAAATTAGATTTACAAAACATGTAAAATTAACATAAATTACATGACGTAACAAATAAGTAACTGGATCATATATACATACTTTTTTTTTAAATAAAATATATGTTATTAGTTCTGTATCATTCTATAACCACTATAAGTACTATATAATCTTTTATATTATTATTATCTTTTTATTATTATTATTTATTAACTATTATTATACAGGGTGTAACAGAATAACTATTCCTAATTTTAACTGGAGTATCCTGGGCTCAGAATATGAAGATTTAATGCAAATCACTGAGATAAAATGTGGTTCCTTACTGAGCTACAGGGTGTTTTATATAAAAATTTAAAAAAGATTTTTGCCCAGTACTTTAAAACTATTTGACGTATCCTTATCATACTTGGCAGGAAATGTAGTTACCGTACACCATACTAAATTATGTTAAATAAAAGTTTCTGGCTACTACCAGTGGCGTACAACAGGGGCAAATGAGAGGTTGATCCTTCCTAAATTCTACGCCACTGGCGGAATTGTCATTTTAACACAATTTTTCGATTATCCAATACTTGCTGTGTAAAAAACATACTCTTTCTTTGTAACGATAAAGTCACTGTTTTTCGAGATATTTAAAGTTAAACATAAGCTGCACCCTTAGGATTTTTCTGGCAGTAGCCAGAAACTTTTATGTAACATAATTTAGTATGGTGTACAGTACCTACATTTCCTGCCAAGTATGATAAGGATACGTCAAATAGTTTTAAAGTACAGGGCAAAAATAGTTTTTAAATTTTTATATAAAACACCCTGTAGCTCAGTAAGAAGCCACATTTTATCTCAGTGATTTGCATTAAATCTTCATATTCTAAGCCCAGGATACTCCAGTTAAAATTAGGAATAGTTATTCTGTTACACCCTGTATATATTATATTATTATTATATCATGCTATATAATTTTTAATTTATGAAAAACAGGCCAAAAGATTCTGTAATACTTATAGTGGTTATAGAATGATACAGAAATACCAGCAAAAAAAAACTATAAATTTCATGATCTTAGTTACTTATTTTTGTTACCGTCTAGTAAACTATGTTCTATGTTCCTATTTATTTACTGGTTTAAATGTTATTTGAATCATTTCTTCTTGAAGACGTGTACGTTGAGACTACGTCAATTATTAAATAAATATTAGGTACAGAACTACCAATTTAAAACCGCGTATTATATATTAATATAATAAGTTCTGAAAGATTTTTTTACCATTTAATTATTCTATTAAATTTTTTTGTTTTTGTTTTGTTAATTCCAAATATGTTTTAATTTCAGTTCGGAGTAATTTTGCGATTTTATTTTTTTTATTTAATATTTTCTTGTGCTTACGCCGCTTAAAACTAAATCTTAATTAGACTTTTATCCATGCCCAAATTATGGATTTACTTACAACAATTTTTAATAAATTAACTTGATTAGAATCCTAATTCTTGTAACGAAGTTGGTAAGTTTTAACAACGTTGCTAACAAACATTAGCCAATAAATATTAGGCTGACAACTAAATGAAAAATGAAAATGAAAATTTCTATTAGGTTATAGTTGCTAAAACTTAGCAACTTTGTTTACAGAATTAGGCTGTTTAGATTTAGGCAACCCGCATATACCTTAAGTAGCATTAGTTGCTTACAATTCTATTAATTAATTTTTATTTTATTCTTTTATCATGCAAAATGCAATTTTACAAACTAGAAAGAATAGTTTTGATTTGACCCTTGAACCCCCCTTCTTTCAATCACTCTCCTAAATCGCGGCGTTAGTGCCGCGGCTTGTCGAAACCCGAGGTGGCGACTAGACCGGGTTGACTTTTCGGAGTTCGCTGACACCTCGCTCTTCCACCACCGAGACACTGATATAAACGAAATTGTAGAGAGTTTAAATTCTTGTATCCTGGATGCAGCACACCAGAGCATCCCCTTATATTCATCGAGACCTCTCGGTCGTGTAGTCCCATGGTGGTCCTCTGACATCGCGGATGCGATCCGCGAGAAGAGGAGACTTCTTCGCATATACAGGCGACACTCTACCCTTGATGGATTCATATCCTTTAAATGGGCTCGTGCACGAGTCCGTCGACTCGTGATCCAGGCCAAAAAGGATAGTTGGCGAGAGTATGTATCCTCCATACAGTCTGACACTCTTCCATCTGAGGTATGGAGAAAGGTGCGGACAATGGACGGTCATAGGAAGTTCAATCAGATTTCTATGCTCCAGGTGAATGTCGTTAAATATTTGGACGAAAGGTCGATTGCGAATGTCTTCGCAGGACACTTTGCGTCCGTTAGTAGCACGGACAACTACCCTGAGCAATTCATCGCTCAGAAGGATAGGTTGGAGGCTCCCTTGGACTTGCACACATTGGAGAGTCATGAGTACAATCTCCAGTTATCTATGCGGGAGTTGGACCGTGCTCTCCAAGGATCGGGTGATGTTGCTGTCGGCCCAAATAACATTCCGTACGGAATGTTGCGTAAGTTGCCCGATCGTGCCAAGGAGCGTCTCCTTGACGTCTTTAACACCATGTGGCGGGATGGTGCCTATCCAGACCGTTGGCGTGAGGCAGTGTTGTTCCGTTGCTCAAACCTGGTAAAGACCGTGTGCTCCACATCAGTTACCGGCCAATCTCGTTGACTTGCCATACGGCAAAGTTATATGAGAAGATGGTTAACGCCCGACTATCTTGGTACTTGGAAGCACACGGTCTTATCGTTCCTTACCAGTGTGGTTCGCGTCGGGCACACTCGACGACCGACCTCTTGGTCTATTTAACCAACGCCATTCAAGTCAGTTTCATGCGCCGCAACCATCTTGTTGCTGTTTTCTTCGACATGGAGAAAGCGTTTGATATGACATGGAAACATGGTATTCTGCACAAGCTTGTTTCTTGGGGCATTCGTGGCCCGATGGCCCTGTTTGTGAAGAACTTCCTAAGTGACCGGTCCTTCTGTGTCCGGGTCGGAGGTGCATGCTCTGCTAGTTATCCACTGGATAATGGGGTCCCCCAAGGCTCCACAATCAGTGTGACTTTGTTCATGATTGCAATCAACGAAATCGCACGTCACGTTCGAAGGTTAGTTAAAATCCACCTATGAATAGTTTTTTAAAATTTAATATAATGCTACGCAACTTGTAATATTTTTAAATTGATATGAAGTTAAACAGAACTCTCAAAATTAATAAACTGTTTAATTGAATTTAAATGCATATTAAACAATTTGAAACATAAATTGAAAACGCTTTTATCTAAACATTTATTACTTATAAAATCAAAGGTAACACTTGCAAAATCAAGACACACTGAGCTGCAATTTAAGATTTAGTCTATTTGCAATGATTATTCATTCAAATAATTGACCGCAGGTTGCCAGGTTGATATAGGGCAATAACATGGAATACCGATAATATGCAGAATACTTTTTTCTGAAATAAAATTCGGAGAAATACTTACAATACTTTTCGATAGGGAATAAAAAGTTCTATAATTTAATTTTAATTTTAATTCGCTAGCATGTGCCGTTTGGGCGCTAGAATTTTTTTTAAAATAATTTTTCCTGCTAAATCACTATGAGTTAGAGAAAAAATTTACTTACCTATTATGTAGCTAAAAGATTAGAAAATGATCTACTGTGGCGAAATTTAAATAAAAATAATATTATAAAAATAATATTATAAAAAATCCCAAAACCACACTTAAATTAAAATAAAGCTAAATACGTATTTCGGAAGCTAAGCTTCCATCTTCAGTAGCAAATAAATTTACAAAAATCTTACCTGTGATCCTAATACATGAACATTTAAGCACTTGTCAAAGGTCACTGGTCAGTGACCTTTGACAAGTGCTTAAGTGTTCATGTACTAGGATCACAGGTAAGATTTTTGTAAATTTATTTGCTACTGAAGATGGAAGCTTAGCTTCCGAAATACGTATTTAGCTTTATTTTAATTTAAGTGTGGTTTTGGGATTTTTTATAATATTATTTTTATAATATTATTTTTATTTATTATGTAGCTAATTTTTTTCTCTATTTAACTGAATTTTTCAGATGTTTGTGAGCAAATTTTTAAAAAAGTTATATTTTAAATATATATATATATATATATATATATATATATATATATATATATATATATATTATTTTGACTGATTTAGAAAAATATTTTTTATTTCCCCAAATTAACTATTTGCACTTTTAATAGAATGTCTTACAGTTATTGTGAAATGCTCAAAACATTTACTTATTTTGTATAATTTCTGATTTTAAATTAATTACAAAATGTAAAAAATTGACTTAGAGCTTTCACATGGGTGTACCACCACACAGATTTAAATAAAAATATTTAGAATTTAATGATTTTCATTTATTTAGTGTAAAACGAGCATAATACTACATCATACTGTTGATGAACTGTCACATTTAATTTTTGAATTATTTTTATTTAAATCTGCTTTACATTGTGGGAAATTATTTATTACGATAATCTTTAAAATTTCAGTATGCACTATAAAAATATGTTTTAAAAAATTTACATGAAACATTCATATTTGGATAATTTCATAAATAGTATATATGTATCATAAGTAATATAATATATACAGGCCATTATTCTGAAATCTAAATGTGTTGCCTTCACTAATAATTTGAATACATGTCTTTCACTTTTTGTGCAAATGGTCAATTGCTTATATTCTGACATAATAAACTAAGAGAGTAAATATGTTCAGTAATAATCATAGTTAAAATAATAAAAAATTGTACTAGATGTAATCCTATCAAGGGTAGATGTAATGCATCAAGGTTTGAAAAATCAATAACGTATTACGAATGACTAAAGTTCTGTATATTAGACGAAGCAAAGCTATTGTTTCTAATGTAACTGTTCAAAATAAACGAAATACAACTGGAAACAAGACAAGCTAAAATGGATTCTATTTCATATTTGACATTCTAAAATATGTGTAGGTTACGCTAGTAATTAGTCGACTTATTAAATTACCCTATCGAAGTGTAAGCAAACACCGAATATATAGTGCGATAGTGAGTCTCTCTTCGGCTTGAGCCCGTCTCAGATTCCGTCTGCTTCCAATACCAATACAACCCGCCATGAACGTTTACAGTGATGAATTTTGTTGCTGGCCGCAGCCTGCAAAATGACTCGGTTACAATGAAGGGCTCTGCGCTGCGCTGCGCTGCGCTGGCCTCGTATAACTACAGCCCGGCCCGACTCGGCCCTTCGCTTCGGTTCTATAGCTCCTCTACAGTCCTATGTTACGGGCTCGCGAAGCAGCAACAGCAACACTCAAATAGAATAGCAATGGCTATTTCTCGCGTTCACTGTCTTTATCACCATTCATCTTTGTTACGTTCGCAAACGTATTATTGCAAAAACGCTCGAACACGCCGCTACTATTAACGCCTGGATTCTATTAACGGGGCATGGCTTGACTTGGCTTGGCTTGGCTTGGCTCGCCAGTCGCCATGCCACATCACGTCACGCTTTACCGGAAATACTCGAATTCTGCAGCCTTGACTTACGGTGTCAATGTCCGTTTTTTCTTTCGCCTTGTTGTCGCTTAACAAAATATTTGCTCTGCTAGATTTAACATTCATTTCGTTACGTACAAACTAATTACAAAGTTCTGTTAAAGAAAATATAGAAGAAAATATAAATTAAAATTATTTATGAAATTATTTACGGTTTTAAATCTTTTGTTATATTTTAAGACCGAAAAAGATCATTTAAGTTTAATTTATTTTGAAAAAATAAAGTTTCTTTACTAGCTATTTAATTAATTAGGCAACAAACTAATATATACATATATATATATATATATATATATATATATATATATATATTAATTATAAAAATAATTTCAAGTACCGTCAAATTAAAAATTACTAAATTCTGTGCAGTAGCCGTCATGTTACACAATAAATAATCATAGTAAACGGTATTTAAATTTCTTGCCGCTCTCGGAGTATAATCAGAATAATTATGAAGAATCAGAGTTTCGCACCCAGTATTATCACCAGATTGTAAAAAAAAAAGAAAAAGTTGGCATTAGATTAAAATAGAGATAACCAAGTTGTTTCATTTTCTATTCGCCGAGTTCTTATATTATATTGTTACTGCGTAGTATTCTATGGGGTTGCACAGTTAATTCTTTAAATTCTTTAAAGCAGTGATAAAATACAATACTTTACCAAAATATATTAAGTTGTCCAATAATAAAAAAAAATTGCAGAGAGTTAAAAGATTTATATTTAAATGATTTATTTTAGTTAAGATTATATATTTCTTGCATATATTTAATATTTAATATTGGTAGAATATCACCTTCTTATTTTTGTATTTTTTTAAAGTTTTTTATTTTTATGTATATTCTCTATTAGCGCAAGCTATAATAAATATTATTATTATTCTGTTAGAAGATTCTCATTTGTATTTTTGTAATGTTGTGTAATCTTATTCATATTGTGTTATAATCCAGTGAAATTTTTAGTTTAGATTGATGCACAATTTAAATAAAAATATTATTTCTGATATTTGTCTTGTTTCTCTAAATCTAAATTGATATTGGTTGTGTTGGAACAGTTTGAAATTTATTAGAAGGTTCGCTGCCAAACTGTAAACTAACTAATCTATTATTTATGTAAAATCAAAATACCTATATTTAATTTATCTGTACAAAATTTCACAAAATTCAATTATTTTTAATTTATATAAATTATTTGGTATTTAATTAAAATACAAATATTACATATTAATTATATTTTGTTTTACATTTAATTTAGTATAATTATAATATTTACAATAAATTAAATATATTAACCTGCGGGGTTTTGCAATTAAAAATATTAGACTGATCTCGATCATGGATATATATAATATTATCAAATTTCATTAACATAAGTATTTAATTAATTTTTCAATTAAACTCAGACTATAACAGAACAGTTTATTTAGAATAAATGTTTTATTTCTAAACAATGATGGGTATTAAAATTTGTTTACATTATAAAAACTATTTATCAAGTTAGTATCATACGATTTTTAAAATTTTTCTTGTGAAAAACTTATAATTTCTGACAAAAATTATATTACCAAAATTTCACTCTTACATAAAATTTAACCAACTCAAAGATAATTGCCAAAACATATTATTGGATACATATTTATTTATATTGCTTTAAATTCACTTTTATTTTTATTATTTATTACTTAAAAAATATAAAATTTTATTTATTAAATATCAAATTTACATTAAAAAAAAAACATTGAAACATTGATACAAACATTAAATGCAGTTTTCAACTGTTTTGAGAAAGAATTTATATTTTCTGTTATTGTTAACACCAACATAATTAATCTTAATTTATAGTATAGTATTAGAAACGAAGTTTTAGACAGTAAGATACAAATATCATTTTTATTTATATTGGAGATTCAAGAACTGAATTCGAGAATGTATACGTAAGATAGAATATCATATTAATAAATAATAAAATACATTTTTGGTAAGAGATATGTCGCAATTTATGATTTTTTTCAAATTTCCTTTTAAACGGTCGCCGATATGATATGTAAATCAAGCAGGAATATGATTTATTTAGACAAAACCATTTGTGTTTGAAAGGAAGCGTTATCTTTATGACCATGCAAGAAGCATCTGAAAATGCGAGTTAACTAGATGAATGCAATGCCCTTCTACATTATGTAACAGTATATATTTATTCTGGTTTTATTACCGTGGGCACAATACCACGGGCTGGGACAGATTATTTTAAAAAATCGATTTTTCAGATCACCAAATCTGCAATTAATTCAGATAATCGTACCGACCCGACCCGACCGCGAAAGTATAATGTGCATGTGTCTTTGGAGCAGTTTGCAGTACAGGCACAGCTTAGCACAGCCGAAGCGATATAAGTTCGTTGGAAAAGCTTGGCCCTGCCCTGGCCGGACTGGCCCGGCTTGGCCTGGCCTAGCCGGGGTTCAACCCCAAGCACTCTGAATTTATGATCGAAATCGAATACCATATATCAGCTTGGATTTTATGATTTTTTTTTAAGTTCTTGGGTAGTCGTTCAGACATCCGGTCAGAGGACAATAACTTGGAAATTTTCACTTTGGCTACGTGACAACTCGATGTTAAATTCAAAATTAATGGAAATCGATCTAAAAATGTATATGACGTTTCCTCTTTCCGAAAAGATATTTACATTTTAAATATTTTTTTAATAATTAGATTAATTTTTGACAATTTTTTTTTCAAAAAAGAACAATTGCATTTGTATTTTGTTCTTATTTTTCCAAAAGATTTACTCACACAAAACACCCTTTGTTATATATATATATATATATATATATGTAATGAGTTTTATTTTAGTAGAATCATTTAAAAAAAAATATTATTAATCGAACAAAAAGTTATTTTAGAAAATTTCTTATTTTATTTCAGACATCTGTTACAGTTAACAAGATGTATAATATCTTACACAGTTCTTAGATTGTGCTTGAAAATTAAGTATTCTGAAACAGATATTTTAAAAGAAAAAATCTGCTTTGTTATTTATACTAAATTAAATTCACATGTAATACAGTAACACAATAATCGAATTTTTTTTAATAAAATATATTTTAATAAAATTTAAGTAAGAGAAATTTGTATTAAGTTAATATATTTTCAAATATAGCTTATATTAAAAACGAATTACTTAAAATTATAAATACAAAATATTAATATTATTATTGTCAACTTCAATAGATATTTTCTACAAACAATTTTGGTATATGTTTGAGGCCCTGCATACTAGCATAGATATACGTTAGCAAACCGACACGCATTCAATTGTATAGACCTTATAACCGTGGTTATAAAGTCTATACAATTGAATGTGTGTTGGTTTTTTAGCGTACATCTACGCCAGTATGTAAAGCCTTTAAAATAATAAACAAGTTTTTTTATGATTCTATTAAAATCAGTTAGATTGTACATTAATTTTATTTCGTAAATAACAGTTAATAATAATAAAATTAAAAGTTTTATAATAAAGTAAAGAAATAACGTCTGTAGGTAGAAATAATGAACAAATATGTGTGAAGTTTCAAATATTAGCATAGATTAAACTAATAATCTGAATATGATAAAACTTATATCACCTCGAACCAGGTATGGTGTGACCCTGGCTCGATCCCAGGTCGAGGTGATATAAGTTTTTCCATTTTCAAATTATTAGTTTAATCTATTAAAAGTTTTATTTTGAATTTTACATTTTTAGGTTTTTTTCTTATATCATTATAGCACATTCGTATTAGTACCATAAAAATATGAACAAAATAATATTTCTATGTATAACAAAAGTTTTTAGTATTTATTTCATACTGTTCCTTATTAAATTTATTTAATATAATCTAATATAAGAAATGTAAAAATATTTTCATTTAGATTATTTTATAATCTGTAAACAATGTTAGAATTTATTTAGAAAATTCATCTGAATAAAAAGTCGTTATATTTTAGATATTTTTTTTCTATTAACAAACCCAAATTGATTTTCTTATAATCTATTGTAAAATCATCTAGATAAAGTTTTTCTTAGTATAGAATTATACCTCCCAATGCATTTCTAATTTACATGCAAAAATTTTCAGTTACTTTTATTTAGATATTTTACGCAATTTTAATATATAAACATATGTTTCAATTGTAACAGTTGTCTATTTTGTAATCATTTAAGACATAAATACACAATTACACCATATATCGAAAATGGTGTGGCACAAAAATTTTAAATTTTAAAATTTGCTCAAAAAAAAACTGAAAAAATTCAGTAAAATAGAAAAAAAAATTAGCTAAATTATAACTAGAAAAATGGTACAAAATAAAAAAAAAACTTAAATAAAAAAACTTCTTTAGACATTATTCTAAAATTCTGTCGCATATTATACCTACCTATTTCTTAAAGCCGAAAAGTTTGCAACTATAAGAAAAATTTGCTTTCACATTGAAAAAAATCATACTCACTAATTTGTTTATTATTTTTTTATGTTAATAACTATATTATTAATTTTCTATAAGCTGTTGTTTTCAAAAAATATATACCAAAAAGTTACATTTTGTTCTTTAAATAAGCGTTATAAGCACTGTGATCTTCGACTAACTATTCGAAGAGTGCCCGTGCCAATTTCTCGTTGTAAATTGGCTGGCCACCTAATTTAGAAAATAAAAAATAATTTTTTCACGTTAATTATTAGATATTAAATTTTCGTAAATTAATCGTTACTAAAATTGTTGTTCGATTTTATTTTGTTGTACATGCTCTATCCATATATGCATTGTACGCATACACATTCGTTAAGTTTATTATTTCTGTAATAATAATTTCGTTACAAAATTACTCTTATTCGTTTACGATTTATTTACGATAAATTATAAGCTACATCCGCGGTTCATTTTATTAATATTTTTTTAATTTTGAAGGATGGCTTCGCTAACTTTTTCGGGAAGTTAGCGAAGCCATCAATAATTTTCTAAAATAAGGCGCGACAAATTTTTTGATTTCACGACAAATTTACGACTAATTTACGACAAATTAATCAATATTTTATTTTTTGTTTGGTGAAAGTGGCTTCGCTAACTTCCCGGACCTCAATTCCTCTTATACATTTTATTATAAAGTTATATTTAATTTACGATTATCAAATGCTAGTTTTAAGGCACGGGTCACTAAAGCACTGCAATTACATCATCACTAAGAACCAATAAAATTCTTTTTCGTTTATTGGGTAACCTTCTCTGTACTTATATGAATCTTGGATGTTAGCCGACCACACGTTTTCCTTATTAGTGTCGACATTAGCCTTATTCCTTAGAAGGTTGAGAAATTCCCAATTCAAATTTAGGGAATAATAATAAGGATAAGTTTCCAGCCCTGCGCCTACAGTAATACCATAGCACGTATTTCTCTATTCTTCAATTTTCATGGTTATGGCATAATGCTAGTACTAAGGTAAAAGAATAAATCAGCCTTTATTTTTTGTATATAATAGTGATGTTTTATAAGAAAAAATATACTAAAAAATAATTAAAATAATAACAAATATGATAAATTTATTCGACTTGGTTATTTTTTACCACTTTGACTGCAAGGAAAAAGTGGTATAGCGTTTTGTACGGTGTCTGTAACATTTTCAAAAAATAAAAAAAAATGTATAAAAATCTTTCATATAGCCTCTAGATCAGACGCATCTGAACTTAGTTTATGAGAGTGTATGGATGTGCGTCGCCAGCTGGCTCGCTCGGTCGTCAGTTAAAATTTTTTATATATTTCTAATCTTTTTTTTTATTACGAGCAAAACATTTAGAGTTTAGCTCAATGCCGACTAATTTTACAGTGTTTTATTGATTTAATTCTTCTATAAGTAAATTTAAATTCGATTTTACTTATCCTAAATTTAACCACTGTTGCTAAATTATGTTTTATTTTCTTATATCTAAATTTAGTAGCAACAAAAAAATTAAAAATATTTAGATTATATCATTATCAATATTCATATAAAATTTCCTAGTAACTCAATAGCAAGTTTTTGAGATATTTAATTAATTTCGAATTCGTGTGCACTCTGTATATCTCGTATTTGTTTCCAATAAAATTTCCTTCGACAAAACAATCGAAAAAAGTAGTTTAGATTTAAAGAAATAATATTTACAATGTCAAATAAATAATGACTAGAAAATAATCTAGCATAAACTTGCATTTCCTGTAATAAAAGTAAAAGAATTCCACTTAGAAATTTTTGCGTACTAAACTTCAAAATTACAAATAAATCTGGAAGAAAAATTTTCCAACTTTCCAGTAAGATGTCAAACTTAATCCATTTATTATTTTACTCCAATCTCTAAGCTCATATATATATATATATATATATATATATATATATATATATATATATATATATATATATATATATGAAAACATTCGAAATATGCGAGCATATTTTCCAGAATATTACACGCTGAAACAAGAAAATATAATACATTACAATTGGTCTATATTATAAATGACAGTTGAGTCTATATTTCTCTGGACTTAAAACACTAGTTGTTTTTTTTTTTTTAATATCAATGAAATCTATTAATTACAATTAACAATTTTCAGATGTACTTGAATATGATTAAAAAATAAAACTTTTCCAAATAACTCCACCACTAACACCAAATTGTAGAAAAAAACTAGACTGCCGGATTATGCATATTACAATCAAAACAACAAGCGTATATTTTAATTTCTTATAAAATTGGTCTAAGTACTTTGTTATTTATTATTATGCAGTATATATATATATATATATATATATATATATATATATATATTTCCCATCATTCTATGACAAAAAAAAACTAATATTATTTTAAATCTAAAAACCAGAATCAATAAAATTTGTCATGAATCTTATATAGAAAAGAATCTACAACAGGTTGAACATCACATGGTTAGTAATGGTTATCCACGTGGTCTAGTACGAACTATACTTCATAACAATACTAACAGTTCAAATCATAACACGCAAATACACAATACCACCAATCCCCCTGTCACTGAACAACCATCATACAATTACATTTACAAAAACCAATGGTACATCAAACAAACTTATTGATTTATTCAAAACTGACTCACACATAAAATTTAAACAGAAAAATTCAAAAACTATCAAACAGTTATTCACTAGACTCAAGGATCCAACATCGATTACGAATAAGTGTAACACTGTCTATGTCTATGCTATCATCTGTTCATGTAATAAAGTATACATTGGCACCACATCACTACAATTATGCAAACGCATCACATAACATAAAAGTGATGAAACTAAAATTAATAAATCCTGCGCTCTGGCTGTACATATCAGGAGTACTAAACATAAGACAGATTATGATAATCCAGTTATCTTAGACATTGAAAACAATTACACTAAACGTTTAATTCTGGAATCAATACACATCAACAAAAATAATAGAAGTGACAGGAATACGCAAAATGTTTATGCCAACATCATAAATAAAACAACATAATATTACTATTCATACAACACTATATTTCAGCGCCAATCTCAAATTATACAGTTCCATCACCAATTCAAACAAGTTTTGACGATTTGATTACAATCTCAAAAATAAAAAAAAAATTTTTTTGTTCATGTTCTGTTTCGCAAATTTAGAGGAATAAGTTTCAGTTACGAATATCGTTTTTTTAAATAATTTACTTATTGTGTTCGTTAACATATTTTAATCTTCATCAATATTTATTATTTTATCTTTGACAAAATAATTGCATATTTAGATTACATGTTTAATGATTGACGATTCTTATATTTTTTAAATTCATTGACAACTTATTTGGCTCATTATTTTACTTTAGGTAATTTTTTTTTTAAATGAGTAACTTATTCGTTGAAATTGCGCTATATTATTATTCTGTTTGTTCATTATTTATTATTTTATTTATTTATTACATAAAGTGTTTTGTCTGTATCATCGATGAATTTTAAGGAGAGTGTATATGTTCTCTCAATTTCAATTTTATGCTTAACTTAAGTCATTTATTCATATATGTAAGTTTTCATCAACTTCTTTTTCTCATTTTATACTTATTATTCAAATGTTTACATGCTTAATCTTATTATTTAGTGTTCTCCCTGATAAAGCCAACAATTTTGGAGGCGAAATATTGGAAATTACAATAAATTAATGAATTAATGAATTAATGTAACAGATTTATTATTCAATATATACCGCATATCCGTTATCCTTAACTCATATATATATATATATATATATATATATATATATAAACTACCCAGTACACAGCCTAAATTTAATCTCAAAAAACATCTACTTTGAGATGTCAAGAAATTTAAATTCTACGTTATAAGTAAAGAAATCCCACATAAGTTTAAGAGAAAGAAGAAAAAAGTAGCAAATATTTAAAGAGCAAAGACTCATTTTAAATTTAGTATTCGTCTAGAACTGCCGCGACATCTTACATATTACCTATGAATTATTTAGTCTGACTAGTCCCCTCGCTCTTACTGAACGATATATGTACGTTAGAAACGTATATAGTATATATGTATAGATCGCAAGATATAAGTAGATAGTAAAAGAAAAATTGCAAATAAAACGAGTTGCCATTTTACATGGAGAAAATTGAAAATGCTCAGATGATACGAAAATTTTATAGTGTGTTTCATTAGTTTTTCCTAGTGTATAATATCCATGATACTTTTGTCTATAAAATGAAAGACGAACGATAAAAAAAATAAAATTTCTACTTTATTCTAATTTCTAATAAAAAAATATGTTGTAGGCATCTAAAATATAGCGATTTTTATATTACAAAATACATTATAACACAAAAAATATATAAATAAACAAAACTCCACCTACCGCTAATACTAAAAAATTATAAGAAAAAATCGATATTAGACATAACAGTGATAACTTAACTATGAAGCAGTCCGATGTACACTCAATGCTGGCATATAATTTCCAGTTACAGTTTAAATACAAAACTTGTAGACTGGAAAGCATATCTAAATGAACGGCCCAACCCGCCTTGTAATTAAATCAAATCGTAAGTACATATATTGCAAAAAGTGACCAAGTCAAAAATAATAGTTTTCCGTAAATAATTAAGAAATATGTATATTTAAACGTGCCAAAAAAAATAAGATATGTTACATACAAGTATGACACGTAAATTCTGATATGTACGAAATGAAAATCAACTACACATGCGTTTACTGATATGTACTAAAACAAATAATGCACACAGACTAATAAGTCCCACAAAAATACTGGAATGTACCAAAAGAAGAAAAGTTTACATAAGAATAAATTTTGTACCAAAAATTGATTACATATCCAATAATTATTATTAATGTGCCCAAAGTCGGACTCACGATCAGTACAAGATAGATTAGGTAAAAAGATTAGTTTGTATATTTGTAAAAAATAGAAATAAAATAATTCTTGAAAATATTGATGATATTGCAAAAATACAACAATCTCTGTGAAATACGTGTGTTCCAAATCATTATTTTATTTGTTACGTTTTAGATATTTCATATTTAATTATATACCAATAATTAATAAAGATTGAAATACTCATTTCAAACACAGTATTGTAATGTTTGTACAATGATTTTTCCTAATAAAAATATTACTAATTTGAGTGATTTGGGGATAATTACTTAAAATTGCTGAAATCTTAGTCACTTTTGCACTATACCCATGAAATGTTCTATGAGAAAGTTATAAAATAAATCTAAAATAACTTATCAAAAAAAACCTTAATTTATATATTTTCCAAATGCTTCTTCTTTATTTAATTATTTTAAAATTATTTAACTTTACCTAATATGTAGTATCAATAAATGTTTCCAAAGAAGCCCGTTCGAGTATATACAATGCAGTTGCAGTGAATGTTGGGTTTGGTTGCAAAAACATAAACGGAAAATGACTGTTGTAAAAATAAGATTTTTACGAAGGATGTGTGGTGTAAATAAGAGATCGAGTACGAAATTGATTAGTGTATGATGAGTGTGAAATTGAAAAAAGTGTTGTCGCAAAAGTTGGTGTTAGTCAGTTAAGATGGTTCGGACATGTAGAGCGAATGTCTAATGAACGTTTGGTTAAAAAGATTTATTTGAATGATTTTGATAGTATACGTTTGTGTGGACATCCGATGAGTAGTTGAAGTGGTATGACTGAAAGTGTTTTGCGTGAGCAAAAGTTTCCAAGTAGTAGGAATAAAAGAGCATGTATGAGAGGAATTATGAATGTGGATAAAGCAAAAATTGCTTGTTTGGATAAGAATGTTTGGAGGCGACTGATTTCGAGATGATGAAAAGAGTTTGTGCCACACCCTTTTGGGTACATGGCGTGATTGTGTATGTATGTAGTAAACAATATCCAGTATATTAATATTTACTTTATTTTGAATATTTTCCAACATTTACATGTTGTAAATTTTTAAACCTAGCTTTCATACAGAGATTAAATTTGTAACCGTAAATTAAAGCAGGTAATAAATTGGGGAGCTATCACTTATTCCAAATTTCATATAATCTTTCCTGTCAAATACGTCAAACGTTTTTTAACCTTCCATGCAAATATACGAAACGTCAAATTAGCCGAAGAGCATTTGTCCGAAACACTATTTCATCTTCCAGGCATTTATCGCAAACGGCATACGTCCTTATCGGCAAATGTGTGTACTATTACAATTGCCCAGTTTGGTTGAAGATGTAAAAGTCTCGTTAAATTTTTTGTTAATATATCTTTATTGAAAATCTTCTGCCCGATTTAATGATGAGTATAAAACTGTATATAAACAATAACAATAATAATAAAAATAATTGATTTATATAATTCGACTGAACCATACAAATTTCAAATGCGTTTTTTTAAATACTTATAATAGACAAAAAGTGATTAAATGCATCATATTTTTTAAATTTAAATAAAAAGATTTGTATTGTGATGTGAAGACAATCTTTAATCTTAGCAAATATATTATTTTCAACAAATTAAATGAAAACGAACTAATTAGGCAGTTTAGAATGACGTCACATTCTTATTCAATACGGTGATCAGGTGAAAACAATTTCAAATATCGCAAATAGTTTAAAAAACTCTTTTGTTTGGTGATTCAAATTTGTTAATTAATATTAATTTAATTTACAAAAATAGTAATTAATAATATACATAATATTTTTAAAGAACATTTGTATGTTTAACTAAAAGTATTTAATTTATAGAAAATAGCATGTATTGTGGCAGGCTGAGAATGTCTGCAAATGTCCCCGGTCATTAAATTTTAAACACACATACAAATGATTTAAGCAAGGAACGACGTTAAATGTGGGTGAAGGCAATTAAACGCGTCGATTTAAATGACTCTAAATATTAGCGAGTATATAGGAAGCATTTTATAACAAGTATTTTATACATAAACATATTAATAATATCAATTATAATTTATTACTTGTTTCTAAATTTAGAAAAACCTACTCCACTAGAAGCTAGAAACCATCCAGATTGGATTCCAAAACAAAACATAGGACACGAGTCAGTTTTAATTTAAAAAAAAAAAATGTAAATGATATACAACCATTGGAACGTCTACGAAAAAGATGTGAAAACAAAATTAATGAATTTACAGGGCCCTCGATGGCATTGACGGTATTATATTTTCCTGCAGCAAATATCACTGCTGCCACATAACTGCAAGCTTCACTGGTACCTTCCATACAAGTACAATGAACAAACAGTGTATATATACACTTTCACCTTGCTGCGCTATTACCTAAACGTTTACAGGTATTGTATTTCCTTTTGGGAATGTTTAACCTGTAACGATAAATAAAATATTGTATAATATGTATATATGCAAGTAATTTTATCAATTTAGTCCGTTAAAACTTATATTATTTTAAGAAGTCCGTTAGATTAGGTTAGGTTAGGGTAGGTTAGGGGGGGAGAATCGAAAAATTGTGCTAAAATGACAATTCCGCTAGTGGCGTAGAATTTAAGAAGGATTAACCTCTCACTTGCCCCTGTTGTACGCCACTGGCAGTAGCCAGAAACTTTTATTTAACATAATTTAGTATAGTGTACGGTACCTACGCTTCCTGACAAGTACGATAAGGATACGTCAAATAATTTTAAAGTACCGGGCAAAAATCGTTTTTAAATTTTTAAATAAAACACCCTGTAGCTCAGTAAGGAGCCACATTTTATCTAAGTTATTTGCGTTAAATCTTCATATTCTGAGCCCAGGATACTTCAGTTAAAATATTTACAATTACTAATAAATCACCCTGCATATATATATGTATATTTTAACATAAATTGTTCTTTATTTTAGACGTTTTGTCAGTTGATTTTCTGTTTTATTTTTTGATCAAATTGAATTCTCTCTAATTTTGGGAATATTTGTTTATTTTCTATCTATTTTAACATAATTGTTGCTGTTGTAATTTTAATAGTTTCGGAAATATAAATTCGAATTTGTTCCATATTCTTATTATAAACAAAGTACACAAGATTTTTGTGATATGGAACAAACAAGAAATCGACTGACGATATACCTACCAAAACTGCTTTATTTTCGTTATGATTCTGTAGTCATTTCTCCATAATCAGCTGATTTTAAATATGTGTATTATTTTGTCGCAAATAATAGATATAGTTTAAGCCAAACTTGTTACTGTATAATAAAAAAAAAGAAATTGGCCAACAGATCAACTATAACATGATGCGTAATACAACCGTGTAATTGGTTTTTATTGCATGTGTTCCCAAAAAAAATGTTGAAAAACACCTAAAAATCGGTGCTTCAAACACGAAAACGCCCTTAAATAATTTCATTTCTAGCAATCTATTTTTTTACTATAATAGTTAATGAGGTACATAGCTCTTTTCAATTATACCGATCAATTTGATATTCAAATATTTCATAATATTGCTACAATTTTTTAATATAAATATTTATAATATATAATATAATATAATATAAATGTAATAAAAATATAATATAATATAATATAAATATTTATATTTTTCAAAATATCAGAAAAATCCATGAACAAAGTTAGCTATGTAAAATAAATAACCGTATCTAAGTTTTTCTGAATCCAGATTGCTTTGATTCGTTGTTTCTAAGTCAGCAGTAAAACAAATAAAATATCAGTTTTGTTTTAGCGACGCGTTTGTAAACAGTCAATTTTTGCATAATTTTTTTTTTGTATTTTACTTTCAATTAACCGTATTGCTTCTATTTTTATTAAAATCAATTGTGTGAAGAATGAAAATGGAGAAGATATCAAATAGAAAACAAGCTGCTTTGGTTGTTGGGGCTATCGAAAATTTGCGAGATGTTCGAGGTTCAAGTATAGAGGCAATAACCGATTATGTTATTACCGAATGTAATGTGCCCTTCGTAGTTGCAAAAAAAACTGTTGCACAATCGCTTCAACGTGGAATACGATTTGGTGCAATAGAAAAAAAGACCAATGGATTGTATTCGTTGACGGACATCATGGATTCTTCAAACAACAACTCCAATTGGAGTAATAATAACTCTAATCCGAACTGGAACAACTCGAACAGTTCCAATTGGAACAATGATTCAAATGCGAATAATAGCAACCAGAACCAGAATCAGAATAGCAACTGGAGTTCTTCAAATGCGAATAATTCGAATTGGAGTGATAACCAGAATAGCAGAAGAGGTCGCGGTGGACGCGGTGGTCGTGGACGTGGAGGTAGAAATCGCAGCCCCCAAACTGATGCGAATAATTCGAATTGGAGTAATAACCAGAATAGCAGAAGAGGTCGCGGTGGACGCGGTGGTCGTGAACGTGGAGGTAGAAATCGCAGCCCCCAAATTGATGCGAATAATTCGAATTGGAGTAATAACCAGAATAGCAGAAGAGGTCGCGGTGGACGCGGTGGTTGTGGACGTGGTGGACGTGGAGGTAGAAATCGTAGCCCCCAAACTGCTGTACAACTGTAGTCGATAGCCCAGAAGATTCATCCGCACGAGCGTCATCCGTACGAGGTTCATCCGCACGAGATTCCTAAACTCCAGCTAATGAAATTTAAATCGGGGCCCATCATTCATTATTTCACTGACATTTGAAAAATATCATACTAATGCTTTAGAAAAATACATTTGTACTAAATTATTTTGTGGCAATATTAATCATTATTTGACTGAAATTTGGTATGTTTTGATCATAATAAAGAAATTCCTGTAAAATATATGTTTTTTGTGTTTTATTTAAAAAGAAATCAACATATAACCGTTACGTTCATAAAAATTATTTTTGGTATTTTTAACATAAAACACGTAATTTTTTGTATTTTTCGATGTGTTTCACAAAAACTGACAATCAATAATTCAAATAAATTTTAAACGTTTGAAATTAATTTTGAAAAATTATGCAAAATAAAAATATAAAATAAATTATTTATAAATATTAACACTTAAGTAAATAATTAGTAATTGACGGAATTCAATCTTTTATATGTTTTTACTAACTAATAATTCAACATTTCGGCAATCTTTATTGCCTTTACTGTTTTATATAGCAATGATATTTTGTATTTTTAAATTTACTGATCAAATAATGTATTTTTGCGTATAAAATCAATTAAAATACCGTTCTGCTACCCTGAAAAAAGCAATAGAGATTGCCGAAACGTTGGCTTAGTACAATGGCGCAGCTGGGGGGAAGCAAGGAGGCGATCAGCCCCGGGTGACACCATTTTAGGGCTGACACCATTCTCGGGATGACACATTTTGCCAACTGAATTATTTTAGTGAAATTGTGATTTAAATACATATCGATATATCCGATATGGTCTAGTGGCTAGGATACCTGGCTCTCACCCAGGAGGCTCGGGTTCGATTCCCGGTATCGGAATTTTTTTTTCTTTTAGTTTTTTAAATACAAATAATTAGCAATAAAGATGCCACAAATATTTATTTCATAATAATGGCCCAATTTAATTTGAAAGTAAATTTTACTCTAAAAGTAAATAAGTTTATAATCTGCAAATTTCATTTCAGTATATGTCCAGCACATATCATCTATTTCTGACAAATTTTCTTCATCAGATCTAAGGTGACCATCTCTCCGGTTTTCCAACTGAATCTTCGGTCTCCGGATTATTTATTGTAATCTCCAGATTAAACTGAATTTAGATATAGATATATAGTTTTAAGTTAAAAAAATAAGTAAGTCATTACTATGATCAATGATAAATTTGTAATCAAATCAAAATATTATTTAGTTTAACACGTTCAGTGCCGGTCCATTTTTCTGCTCTTACCTCAGAGGCCGACACGGACTATCGTCGTCTAAAATTCTTATGCCAGCGACACACACCGAGTGTCGTCGGCTCCCGGTGGAAGTAGCCGATGACACACGGTGTGTGTCACCAGCACTGAACGTGTTAATGTATTAGCGTCGAAACGAATTTCAAAAATTTATGATTGTATTCAAATTAAAAAGTTTTTATATTTAAAAACAGTAATTTTAATCCTGGCTAGTTTTGCCTATGTCACGATTTTTATCAATTTTTAAGAGCTCTATATTAATTTTAAAAAATCTTATCGAATATATTGAAAAATATATTAACAAATTCTCGATCGGAAATTCTCCCAATATAGTTACTTATTTTAATTGTTTCTTTGTAAAACAACAAAATAACTTTACTTGTACAGTAATTACTTTATTATAATTTACTTTGGTATTTTTATGAAAGCAGGCTTTATTTTCGTAATTTCAAGTGTCTACGTTGATGTATGATAGTGAATGTTGAATTTGGTTGCAAAGGCATAAACGGAAAATGACTGCTGTGGAAATGAGATTTTTACGTGGAATATGTGGTGTAAATAGGAGAGATCGGGTACGAAATAGATTAGTGTATGATGAGTGTGAAATTGAAAAAAATGTTGTAGCAAAAGTTGCCCCGTGTTAGAGTCAGTTAAGATGGTTCGGACATGTTGAGCGAATGCGTCTAATGAACGTTTGGTTAAAAAGATTTATTTGAATGATTTTGATGGTATACGTTTGCAGGTGGACGTCCGATGAGTAGTTGAAGTGGTATGATTGAGAGTGTTTTGCGTGAACGAAAGTTTCCAAGTAATAGGAATAAAAGAGCATGTATGAGAGAAATTATGAATATGAATGAAGCAAAAGTTGCTTGTGCTGGATAGGAATGTTTGGAGGCGACTGATTTCGGGATGATGAAAAGAGTTTGTGTCACACCCTTTTGGGTACATGGCGTGATTGTGTTTGTATGTATGAGAGAGTAAAAGTGGCTGGCTATATGTTTAGTAATAAGCAATATTAACTAACCAGTTAATTACAGATAACCCGCTCGCAAAAATCGCCTTTTGTAAAAACTATAAGTTTTCTGTAAAAAAATCAAAAGAAAAAATGCAAACTAGCAATTATAATAATTCTTCTAACTAGTATCTATAAAAATAATGTTTCTTAAATGTCCAGAAATTACATGTTTTTCATGCATAGTTTTGCAGCTCAAAAATTTTGAATGTGGCTCAAAAATAGCTCATAAATAGCTCATAAATTTGAGTTAATTAGTTTTAATTTTTGGAGAATGGGGGGTGCTAACTTGACTGACGTATTAAATATACTTCTATAATAGCGTCAATTCCAAAATCAAATTTACTGCTTGCAATTGGAAAGGAATAAGTAAAATTAATAATTTTTAATTTTTCCTGATATTTCTCACAATGTATCGAGACCCAGACGGTACATATTATAACAACTTCATTATTAACGGTTTATGAACATTTTTCGCCCGTAATTCTTTAATTACAGATCTTCATTGCAACAATTCTGCGTCCATAATTTTTCAACGCATACATTTATTTAAAAAAAAAATAGCCTTTCATTTCAACCGATCTAGCAATGAGTGCAACCAAAATAAAAATTAATCTTTTTTTAACCCAAATCACTCAGCAATAAGTCTGAAAAATGCATGTAAAATACATGCGGCGAAAAATTGTGGCGGCGAAAAACTGTGGCAGCGAGCGACGAATTGTCGCGATAAAAAATTGTGGCGGTGAAAAATTGTGATCGAAAAATTGTGGACGAAGAATGCTCCAGATATGATATGGTACCGTCTTCCGATTTTTGACAACCTTTAGATTGGTGTTGTAAACGAGCAGTCGAGCAGCCGTACATATTTACGTTAATGCATCATAGCATCGGGAAAGGAGCCTGGTGTTCAATAATAGTTAGCAGGAGCTTGTACGAGTATTTGGTCGGGTGTTGGTTATACGCGCGCAAGAAATTGAATATTCAACCGTATTAATGTAACGAGACAATTAGCTGACTTTATCTAACAAGATAGCTTGCAACCGCATTGCAAATACAGAATACACGTTACATACGCCGTTACAGGTTCACATTTTGCTACGTCGAATACAAATTGCATTCAGGCCAAACCAAATGCATTATTATTGCTCTTATACAGGTGTTTTATTTATCATTTGTTCTACAATTTTCTACAAAAATACCTGCTTGCATTACAAAGCACCATTGTGGCCTGGAATTATAATACAAGTTTAAATTCAAATATATTTTAGATGAATCTTAGGCCTGTTATCTAAATTTCAACTCAAAATCGGTGTAAAGTTAAATTTAATTGTTGTAAATGTACCAATTTATAAAAATAAATTTAATACAATTATCAATGTAAATTTACATATGATGTATGTGTTAGTTATTACATACACCAAACAAATTTCGATAGTTATCATTTGTGACATTTTTTAATAATTTTATTAAATTATAGAATTATTAGAAATAAATAATTAAAGCGATATTGAAAAAATTAAACAAAAATAGTAATGAACTGAACTAAAGTATTAAATCACATTTTTGATTTCTCTTTTCAAAACTGTCCGTTAAACTTTTTACATGATATTTTTGAACTATATATTCTTCATTAAAAGAAACATTTATAATTTAGATTACAGCTCGTAACATTTTTATAAATAATTATATGTTCAGACATAATAATCTCATAATAAATTTGCTAAAATTTACACTCCGATTTCATTATCTCCATGTTATGATATTCATATATTAACCAAATCAACTTATTTGTATAATTAGTTATATAATTAATTACATAATTAGAATGATCCAAAAAAAAAAAAATTTTAAAATTTTTTACGCACCATCTTAAAAAAACTTCATTAAAAAAAAAATTTTTTGAGCCAAGTTTCGTCAAAAAATATTAATATTAACCCGTGCCCCACTCAAGTTGAAATTTAAATAGAATTTAGCATAGGTTTTGGACAGTTTCATATATGGCGCGTTATAACTGCCTCGATTAAAAAAAATATTTTTTTACGCATTTCCTAAAAAAACTTTATTAAAAAAGAAATTTTTTGAGCTAAGTTTCGTCAAAAAATATTGATATTAACCCATCAAGCAGAACTTTCACGAATCCAGGCACATAACGGCCGTATATGAAACTATCCAAAACCTATGTTAAACTCCATTTGAGTGGGGTACGAGTTAATATCAATATTTTATGATAAAACTTAGCTCAGAAAGTTTCTTTTTTAATGAAATTTTTTTAGGGGGTGCTTAACATATTTCGTCCATGTGATTTCAAAATACTAAATTTAAATTTCCAATATTTAATTTTAATTATGTGCACTTAATAATATTTGATTTAAAATATAACTATGCGATATTATTGTTTTCATTCAAATTCATAAATTCGATTTTAGAATGTTGTTTTCTTTTTCAAACATTATTAAATAATATAAATAAAAAAATCGCAGGTATCTCATTTTGTAAATAATAAATTAATAACAAAAAATAATAAGTAATATTTTTTACTTTTTATACATTTATTGTAATAATTAAAAATTATGATAATTAAGTTATATGTACTTTTACCTGTATTTCAATTAATGTTCATATTTTTGATTGCGTTAATATTCATATCAGATACGTTACATCAATCAATATTTATTTTAACGTTTTTTTTAATAATTAATATTCAAACAATACTAATATTATTTTGCGTAGAATATTCATGAGCTGTTTCTTTATTTGTTTTGTTTTTTTACAGTATTTTTATTATTAGCAAAAATAGCTTTAATTAGTAATGTGTTCATTATAATGCACGATACCACTTCTAAAACATTATGATTAATTATATAAAGGGTGTTCGTTCGTTATATACTTTGCGATATACTTCTTTCTCGAGTTAAATTCGGAGAAATACTTTTTGATAGACAATAAAAAGTTCTATAATTTAGTGTTAGTTTTAATTTGCCAGTATGTGCCGTTTGGGCGCTGAAGTTCATGTGAATAATAAAAAACTAATTTGTTATTATCAGAATGTACAAAGTCTAATTTCCAAGTTAAATGATTGGCATTCTGTTAGTACAACATTAGATTATGATATTATTGCTTTTACCGAAACGTGGCTCAATCCAAGTGTTCTTGATGCTGAATTAAATAATGATTCTTACTCGTTGTACAGAACAGATCGTAATTTTGATTCACTAGGTGTTCTTCGAGGCGGTGGTGTTATCTTATTAATTAAAAACATATTGATATCAGTTAAAGTCAACTTAAATGAATATTTACATGTACTTCCCATAAATGTCGACATTGTATGCTCCAAGGTAACTCTAAATAGTACTTATATATATATATATATATATATATATATATATATATATATATATATATATATATATATATATATATATATATGTTTTTGTAATTTATATTCCACCTGGTTTAAACTCAGTTACTCAAAGTTTTATCTGGGATTTCTTTGAAAGTTTGCCATTTTTATATTCTAGTAAATTTATTATATTCGGGGATTTTAATATGCCTGAACTTACTTCGGGTGTAATGTCTCCTAAAGTTATTAATTTCAATAACTTTTTGGAGTTCTTTGAAGCTCGGCAGCATAACACAAATTTTAATACAAATAAGAGAACATTAGATTTGATTATATCAAATATTGAAAATTTTAAATATATTAATAATTACTGTAATAATGCTAATCTAACATATAATTTTAAAAGAGCTGACTATGTTAAACTCTATCAACTTATTAGTCATTTTGATTGGACTTATTTAGATAGTTTTAGTAACGTTAACTTAGCTTGTAGTTTTTTTTATGAAACAATATATTCATTTTTTGATATATGTGTCCCACTCAAATCAATTCATAGGTCTAAATTTCCCGTATCTCTAAAGAAACTAGATCATTGTTGCGTGAAAAAGATCATTATAGCAAACAATATAACCACTTTCCACACAATCAGTTATATTATAATAATTTTAAATTACTCAGATCATATGTTAAAATTTTAATTTAACAATCCTACAATGAATATGTGGAAAATTCGGAAAATGCGTTAAAGAATAATCCTAATGAATTTTGGAATTTTGTAAATAATGTAAGAAAAACATCCAACTCACCTAGTTGAATGTTCTATAATAATGTAAATATATCCACACCTGATGATATATCAAATGCGTCTTTTTCTTTCTTTCAATCTATCTATTTGCCTTCCTCCACTGTTTTGTCCTCTTTTACTAATATTGCCTCTGACACTCTAATCACTCTTAACAGTATTTCTCCAGATGATGTTAAGACAGTTATTAAATCCCTTAAACCTAACTTATCATGTGCTCCCGATTCAATCCCGAATATAATAATTAAAGATTGTAGCTATTATTTTTCTATTGCATGCTCTTTTATGGATATTTAATTTGTTACTCAAAACTAACACGTTTCCTGACATTTGGAAAAAAAATGAGATAACGCCTATGCTAAAATCAGGTGAAGTTAACAACATCAAAAATTATAGGGCTATTGCAAAACTGTCTAATTTTAGCAAAATCTTTGAAAAGATTATTTATAAAACTATATTTACTAATATTGGAAATCAAATCTCACTTCCCCAACATGATTTCATGGAGAAAAGATCTACTGTAACCAATCTTATGAATTTTACTCATGTCGTATCATCAGTACTGGACGCAAAAGGCCAAGTGAATTGCATCTACACAGACTTTGCCAAAGCGTTTGATAGAATTGACCATAATGTATTGATTAAGAAACTTCAGTCTTTTTCTTTATCTACATCTTTAATCGCATTACTTTCTTCATATTTAAATAGTAAAATTTTTTTTGTTAAATTTCTTGGTTCAAAGTCACGTACATTTGTTACTACGTCAGGTGTACCTCAGGGGTCTAACCTCGGACCACTACTTTTTCTTATTTTTATTAATGATATTACAGATGTTATTAGTTGCGAGAAACTTTTATTTGCTGATGATCTGAAAATTTTTTGATCAGTATCGTCACTACAAGATTGTCGATGGCTTCAGCAGGATCTTGACAGACTCTCAGAGTGGTGTACATTAAATAAACTGCATTTTAACTTTAGAAAATGTACAGTTATGTCATTTACTAGAAAAAATAATCCCCTTATTTCTGATTATTCTCTTAAGGGGAGGCAACACTTTGAAAACTAAAAAAAAAGGCTATTTTCACGAATTAATTTTGGACACAGGAATGTAAATAAATTACTACTTTTTTGTACATTATATTTGGCGCATATTCCTCTATATTTTCAAATAGTTCGAAGCCTTTTTGTAACCAATTGCGACCGCTACAACCTCCGAACCAAGACCATGTCCCAAAAAGACTACTGCTGCGTTGACAGGCTGGAGCGCTCAATCCCCATTTGAAATCAATTTCCTTGTTTTTAAAATGTAAAGTAGATTGTAACTTAGGAATCAACTGGTCGGATTTCAAAAAAATACATTTTTCGCCAAGTTATACTCATTCGAAAAAAAAGTTTGAAAATCGTAAAAAAATTTCGTCCTGTTATTGGGTCGCTAACATCGAAAAAAACTACATATCAAAAAAATGACCAGTTGATCCCTAAGTTGAAGTTTTGGCAACATTTTCCCCAAATTCCAAGTTAATCGGCAAAAATTGCGACTTGTATGCTGTCAACGCAGTTTAAAAACATGGTTTCTAGAAAAACGCGTTTAAAGTTTCAAGCAGAGCGCTCCTGAGCGCTCTCGATAAAATGCTTTGTTGCACATTTATTATTGCGATTTACGCTTCCATACTTTAAAACCTGGTTCTAAAGGGTTCAAAAAACACATTTAAATAAAAAAAAATCGATTTTTTGAAATTTCAAATTGTTACCTGTTCTTAATAGCGATACTCTTTCCCGCACTGATAGTTTTAAAGATCTTGGTGTCTCATTTGATCCCACGCTGTCATTTGTAACCCATTATTTTGACATTTATAAAAATGCGATTAGAATGTTCGGATTTATATTCAGAAGTACTCGATTGTTCAAAAATATTTCAGCCATCTTTACTTTATACTTTTCTTTCGTTCGCTCTAAATTAGAATATTGTTCGTCCATTTGGAACCCGTTTTATGAAGTCCATCAAAACTGGATTGAAATTATTCAGAAAAAAATTTTAAAGTACATTTACTACAAAGTAAATAATAGTTACCCTGACTTGACTGTTTCATACAAACAACTATTGGATATATTTGAACTTCGTAGTCTTCTGGAACGTCGAGAAAACATCTTAGTTTATCATCTCTCAAAATTAATTCATGGTACAGTGGATGATGCTAACTCCTTATCTCTTATTCATTTTCATGTTCCGTTTTTTTCCACTAGAAATTGTATCACATTCTACCTGCCTAATGCACGTACTAATCTTTTCTTAGCATCGCCCATTAAAAAGATGTGTGCATTATATAACGTAAAATTTTCGCATTTGGATGTTTTTCATTTAAAGCCAAAACAATTTTTGTCAATTTTATGTCTTAGTGCCAATAATTATTGTAAATTATTGTAAATATTTATTCTGCGTAATTTTTATTTTGTAATTTAGTATTTTTAGCAATGTTTTTATATTCTAACCTATCCTGTAATTGGATTCGTTTGTTGGATAGAGTAATTTAAATAAATAAATAGACCTCATAGTTTTTGAGACAAAAAAATAAAAACCAAAAAATCAAAAAAAAATTATAGCGCCCAAACGGCACATGCTAGCATATTAAAACTAAAAACAAATTATAGAACTTTTTATTGTCTATCAAAAAGTATCCAAAGTATTTCTCCGAATTTAACTCGAGAAAGAAGTATATCGTAAATTATCGAATTTGCATGTTAAACGCCCATACAAACTTAACAAACGAACACCCGGTATATATATATATATATATATATATATATATATATATATATATATATATGTATATATATATATATATATATATATATATATATATATATATAATCACGCTTTAGATTTAAATATGCATAATATATCTTTTATGCCGATAAATTCTTCGTGTAGATTTTATTAAAATCGGATAAATAGTATAGCCAAAATAAAATATTAAAAATTTAGATAAATGAATTTGGCATCACAGACTAAAAAGAAATTTTATTTTTTTTAATTTTCAAAAAAATTGGATGGAATATAGCTTAAATAAAATTTTAGTAATATTTTCCTCAGAAATTTGACTACTCTGTGCGGTAGTAAAATTACATAATTTTTATACACTCTAAAAAAACTTTTTGTGAAAATTTTATTAATTTCGGATAAATAGTAAAACCAAATAAAAATTTTAAAATTTTTGTCATTTTTTCACGGTAACCCTGTACGGCAGTAAAATTATACTCCTATCATTTTTGTGGACACTAGAAAATAGTTTGGAAAATTTGATTCATTATGGATAAATAGTAATACCAAAATTAAATTTAAAAATTTTAATAATTTTTTTCTTGGAAAATTGGCAAACCTGTACGGTGGTAAAATTACATAATTATTGTGGGCACTAAAAAAATCTATTTTGAAAAGTTGTTAAATTTCGAATTAATAGTAAAGCCACAATTAAATTTTACAAATTTAGTACTTTTTTTCTCGGAAAGTTGGACACATTTTATCCTAGTAAAATTATATAATTTTTGTGGGTACTAGGAAAAAGTTTTGTAAAAATTTGGTTGATCACGCATAACTAATGTACCCATTAAATATTTTAAAGTTCAGATTCATCATCTAGAGGCTATATGAAAGATTTCAATATAAATTTCTTAATTTTTAAAAATGTTGCTGACACCATACCGAGAACTATACCCCATTTCATTTTAGTCACAGTGGTGAAAATAAACAAATAAACATTCACCGCATATTGTGTGAACAACAAGATGTAAAAATAATTTGAGGGATTTTAAGTTTTTTAGCGAGTTTAACACTTTTCAGATGTCACTTCACATCCGTTATAGCATTTAGTTTTTTTTTTTGTTTTCGTTAAAGTATGATAGAGTGAGTGTGAACATTTATAAAAAAGGATTATGCGGTGATAGTTTTTAGTTAAGCTTGAATATATATGTATGCATATTATATACACAAAAAAACATATAAAAATACTTTAACTATTTAAACGAACCTTGTATTTACATATGTTAAAGCATTTATTCCTAGTATTTAATTGATCTCACATGCAAGATATGTTTACATGATTATACCACTCATATTAATGTATATAAAAAGATAGCATTTATAAAAGGTTTTGAAATATTTCATACAAAGCGATAAAAGCTTTTCTTTCTACTTGCCGATATTTATAATGTATGAAATTTAGAATGAGGAATATATATATATATATATATATATATATATATATATATATATATATATATATATATTATTTCAATACATAAACATTTTAAGTAAAAACGAATGTAAGAGTAATATAATATATATATATATATATATATATATATATATATATATATATATATATATATATATAATATAAAACGAGATAGTCAAATAAAAGAATAAATTGTGTCAATATTCAAAAACGTATATGTGCAAAATATCATTTTTATTAATTTATTGCAATAATTTATTGTTAGAGCTATATTCAATTAAAATATATTTTCGTTATAATTTTTATCTTACAGAAGAACATGTACTAAATTTCCGATATGATAAATTATTTTCTTAAAATTGATTCTGCAATTTAAAAATTTGCCATACATAAAATATATCTATGTTCTTTTAGTACATAAACTTAATTTAAAATCAATAACTAACAGATTTCATCAGTTTAAAATTATGTCAGATTTAAATTAAAGTATTATATCAAAATAAACTGGTAAAACATTACCAAATATTCATTTTAAGATTAAATTTTCTTTTAAGTTTAAACTGAAAACATTAAACTGACCCTTAGAAATTGCTTTGATATTTACATCGAAATAATCTTGTTGTTTTGTTATCTCTAAGTAGAAAGTATTTCATTATACTGTAGAATATTTCGCAACAACGATATATTTAAAAAAAAAAAAATTTTTAACAAAAGTTGCCAGACAAGTTATAATTACCAACTTTTATTTGAAACACTTTTCGATACAACTACATAATTTTTTTATTTCAAATTTCAATAATAAAATAATTTAAATTAAACAAAAATATTAAAGAATAAAAAAGCATACATACCAAAAACTAAAAAATTAATTATTTATTTCGTTTTCCATATATTGGAACCAAATAAATATTTTATCTTGATAAATAAAACATATTCAAAAAACAATAATATTCTATCGTTTCTGTTTTGTGCTCATAGCTGCTGTTTCACTTTGATAAATTTTAATTTTCAGAACGAAACAGAAGAGCAAACACAAAATTTGACATTTTTACTAAATTACCTCCATTTACTCTCGATTCAATTTTGTAAAAATTCACTCAACACAATCAACTGTTGAAAAATAAAAATAAACCATCAATTAATCATTTGATTAATGTAGGAAATTCCATTTAGTTTTTTTTTTTTTTTATAAACTTGGTTGACACTCCTTTTATTTTCCTGTATATTAAAAGAAAAAATTGCACCATAAATTTGAGGGCGACTGCTTCCGAGATAAGGACACCATCAGCACCAATACCAGTACCAGCGACAGACAATACATATGGCCCCCAAGAGAAAGTTGACGATCCGCCGCCTATGGACAGAGAAGAATGCAGCCAGAATGTGAAGAGAATTAATTCAGGGACATAACTGCCCCTTAGCACCCCGTACAAGGCAGGAAGTATTGATTAGATCGTAATAAATTTCCGGATGCGAAAATGACATAAACAATTTCGTATATATATATATATATATAGAGAGAGAGAGAGAGAGAGAGAGAGAGAGAAGCAGCAAAAAAAAATATTTAATATTCATTCTTCGCTATCGTCTCACTCAGCGTACAGCTTCTTTATAATCGAAGTAGCGAATTTCGCGCTGAATTAAGATGATAAAGCATCGCCGTCGCGTCGGGGAGAAGCACTAGCATATTCCTATAATATAATAGCCGTTTGGACCAATCTGCAATTGCAGACGAATGCTCGAATCCATATATTATATTTAAATTATCCAAGTCGACGGATTTCAATTGCTAATGCCTGTTTTTAACCAAGTGATTAAATTATACAAGATGGCGAATGACGAATGGCAAATGGTGAACGGCAAACGGTGAACACAAAAGGTGTTTAAAATACGAGTAGTTTAGTTCAGGTGGGTTGAATGTCCTTTAGATTAACTATTAGATATCTGGAGCAAAGTTATGATGATTATACCCGCAATTTATTATAATATTATTTTATTGTCTGTTCCGTTATAAATGCACACCCATACAATAAAAGTTTGTTAGAAATACTTGCATATAACAAGAAATAAAATATTATACTTCTTCTCCATTCTAAATCTATTTCAATTATAAAAGTATAAAGCTTGAAAATACTACTTACAATTAGATGTAACAATTTAAATCTAACGTTAATTAAAAAATTTTTAACTTAAAATATTTGCATTGAAAAATATTACTTTAAAATCAACGTTTTTACTCTTAATTCATAAGTGAACATATTTTGATATGCAAAATTGAGTTTTTATATAATAGAGACAAATATTTTAACAAAAATAAATAATAGTAACTTATAACTATTTTAAAAGTTTTGTAAGATATTATTTATTAGTTGGTTTGGAAACACAGTGTTTTCCTGCAAAAAATTGAATTGAAAAATTATTAATAATTTCCAATATATATATATATATATATATTCCCCAAATTGAATAGTAAGAAAATTTTTAAAAAGATTTCAAAATAGCCATATTGTAACTTACTATTATTTATTTTTATTAAAATGTTTATTTTTGAAATAATAGTAAACACGTTGGTTTTACAGTAATATTTTTTTCAGTGTGGTATCAAGGTATTACTAATTTATTGTAGAAGAAATCGAGTTCGAAATAAATTAGTGAATGATAAACATAAAATTGAAAGAAAATACTGTTGCAAAAGTGTAAGTATTTTGTGGGGAAAAACATGTGTCAGACATGACGAAGCCAAAAATGTGTGACAAAATTGAAATTCTTAAAACTAATTGTTAGTTAAGTCAGTTAAGTACCTTAAAAATTATTTATTATTTATTTATTTTTTTACTGATAGTGTGTTCCAAATTATATACAAAAAAATCACTTTCTAAAATGGCTACCAAAGACAAATTTAGCATTATTAAATTTCTTATTTTGTTCTGAATATAATAATGTATTACTTGTATGGTGTTTAATATAATATATAAATATAAAGTTGGTAAGTGCATTTTAACAGAATCAAAAAAAGGTTTAAAAAAGGGAGATAAAATCGAGCTTCTTTAATATTTGAAATTCTGTTATTAGCACTAAACAGTCCTATATCGTACAATGTTTTTCGCACAATTAATTTATAAATGTACTTGTATTTCGTTAATTTTTGCAAATGTTAGTAGAAAATCACAATAAATATCGTATAGTCACATTCGGTTGCTATAGAAATGTAATTTTTCACAATGAAATAAATAACAAATTTGTTCGTTTATAAAATAATAGAACGAAAGATAAATCTTCGTAACATTCACTAAAAGCAAATTTTTTAAACAATTATACCATAGATTGTGAGTCAAAAAATTAATTTTGACATACAAAAACTTTGAAGATATACTAGGTGTAGATATAGAAAATATACAGTATTTGTTTTTTACCAAAAGACTAAAGAATAGTTAAGTTTTTTCTAACAGAACTGTAATCTTGTCAATTGTAGTCTTATCAATGTGTTGTAAATTTGTGTAATTATCAACAGTGGTTGTAAGTGTATATAACAATACGATTGTGCAAAATATTTTTTTCTTTTAAAGAAAAAATTCGAAAAAAATTATTGAAATACTGAAAATTACTACAAAATTAGTCGAGATTAAAACCAATATTTAATGGTAATATTCAGGGTTTCACGACCGGTATCCATTGAATTTATAAAATTTTCTGGGCCGGTATGCCGTGGTCGATCTATCTGCGTCACAGACGTTTCACTATACATCGTAGATGGCATCCTCAGTGCTTGGTGACTGTCACCAAGTACTGAGGATTCCATCTACGATGTAGGGCGAAACGTCTGCGACGCGGATAAATCGGCTACGCCAGAAAAATTCAATTATTTAATTATTTGTTATAAATCATTAATTTTATGAAATTTTGCCTCAGCTTGCATATGTATGTATGTAATAATTTTCAGCTACAATTTTATTTTTGCTTGTTATAATTACGTTTAATATAAAGTTTATATGCGCAATCTTCAAAGAAATAATTATTACGAAATAATTTATATATATATATATATATATATATATATATATATATATATATATATATTGTGACATTTAGATGAAGAGAAATATTAGATGTTAAATTTTAAATTTTATCAAAGTGTTCAAATTTTGAAATATTTTATTCATCTGATTTTTATCCTACCTGTCACCCATAATGGGCACGGCGTCAGTTGTTTGGAGGAGAGCTAGGTCGTAGGTGGGGTTGGTAGGAACTTTATTTTGTGATGTTGGTAAATTAGGTGGGCGCCAGTCAAAGCGGAATGTTGACGCAAAATTGAGAAGCTTTGACAAATCTCAAAAGGGAACTTAACAGGATAGGGATTTATTTCATTTTTCGAGAATTTGTTTCGGAAATGCGATAAATAATTAAATAAAAAATTACTTACAATTTTGTAATACCATGTAGTTATATTGTATGATATTCCAAATACAGAGTACGTACGTCGTTTGTTTGATGTCTGCTGGTTAGCGGGTGGTCTAGCTAAAGAAGATCTTCTTCTGCGTTTTCGTCAGCGCCGAGGAGATGTCAGAATGCACAGCGCAACAAAGCGGCGTGATCATGGAAGGAGACATCATGAAAATGATCGCCCTCGAAATCGGAATACGCCCCGCGGGCTTTAGTACGTCATAAAAAATCATCCAGTCTATAATTCCTGCTCGATTTAGAGTATGGTCGATATCTTTCATTTGTTGATCCAATTTCGGTTTCCACAATTAACTGGTGCTACTATACATCTGAATCTCGCTCGGACACCGTTGAAAACGACAGCCTGTTCATCTAAACATGAGGGGGCACAGCAGATTTATCCACAATAATAAACATGATAAAATCAAACAAATCGAACTTGAAATAAAGGTCGATACAATCGAAATTACAACGATAAGCAATATTTTCATACAATATCATCAATATAACATATTAATGCAAAATCAGAATAAGTTACAATTTACAATTTAAATTACACAAATCATAAATCAACTCAAGCAACGTTAATAAATTTAGCGATCAAAATAAATATCAGAATACAAAATTTAAGCGATAACAAAATTCAATTAGCAAACAAAATGATAACAGCAGAATAATCTCATAATAGAAAAGTTAAACGATAATTGCATAGTTCACTTAGCCAACAAAATAAATAACAACAGTATAATCGCAAGATACAAAAGCTAAGTGAAAATAGCATAGTTCAAAAAATGATACAAGCAAAATTAAAATATTCAACTAGAAACAAAAATACGCAACTCAAAGAAAATTCAACAATACTACAATAAAATGACTCAACAATGTTTCCTAGCTAAATAAGTTAAAGTTACTTGCTCAACAAAAATATTCAATTTCAAGATAGTACAACAATCAATAAATTTGCTACTTACAGTTTACTGCACGTCATTCATACAACAAAGAAAAGGGATCACGAAGAGGGAACATAGAACATGGAACAGAGGGGGGGTCGCGTGCGCAGGAGAGACAAAACACGAAAGTACTTTAGCCGATCTAGACCGAATGTCTTTCCCGTAATTTGTAAATCCGGAAGCCAATGAACGCATTCTGATCTTATAGGAGTAGCCCACGAAAACATAGGGTATTTCCCCGAGAATTACGACGTGGCCACCAAAAAATATACTCGAACAAAATATCATCACAGCCGATACAGCTTCTTCAGCCTAAAATTTAAGTGCTGTGATAATAGCAAAATATACGATACGATAAACCAAAAAAAATCATCGCAATACGAACAATGGCGCGTGGCCTCAAAATAACTCGTATTGCAACAATCCCGAACTCTACAAAAGTTCAAACATTAAAACGTCCGTCGTTTTAATACGCGAATAAAATTATCAAATCCGTGCTCGCAGCACGGCAAAAAAATCTGAAGATCATAACGCGCTCTAGCGAGGGCTCGAAATTTACGAATACAGACAATGATACGCACTAAAGAACTTTCACAAACGGAAAGCGGGAAGGAAAATCTACTAGCATTTACAAAAGAAAGAAATGAGGATTGGAACGGGAATCTGTGCTGCTTCAAGGTTAATTTGTCAAATTAAAATTACTAATCATCAAATAAACTATAACGATACAAACTCTAATAAATTGAACTCTAGAAATTATCATTCAAAACAAAATAACTTACAAAATTATTCAAGAAAGAAATTGGCTTTACAAAAAAAATACAAAACGAAATCAAATGTAAGTTGACCCTCATTGTATTCACGAGAGCAAAATTACGTTACTAAAATAATCCAAATACTAATAAAATCTCATGAATAACAATTCAAACATAATACAAAATAAATAAATTGTCAACTTACATCATTTCAAATCCAAACGAACAATTTCTGCCTTGAATATATTACTTTTCAATACCGCATGGTAAATTAACCTTCAACTCATCACGGATATAACGAAGACAAAACCAGTAGAAGTCTGCTCAGCTCGGTAATTCACGCAAGAGAGAGAGCAGTGCTCACACCAGAGCTGCTCACTGGAGAGAGAGATATTTCACTCGTACAAGCATATTTATGTGCCTGCTAATTTCACACATTTTATCCATATTGCCAATTCACTAAAAATTAAATACTCTATAAAAATATCATTTTTTATACAAAATTTGACTCGTGACAAAAAGTGTTTTTGTCACACAGCCCTTCCACCAAAAAAAAATTTTTTTTTTCTCATTTACAAAAAAAATTTTTAACTTTCCAACAAGGAAATATTCGTGACTCAATAAAATACTCAAATCAAAGAAAAACTAATCAATCAAAAACGGTGAAATCTATCTCACTCAGTGCACTAAACAAAATATAAATCATTACTCAATCACATACAAAATATAGATCAACATAATAAATCAAATGAGTAAGTAGCAAATATAACATAATACAAATCATAAATACTCATCATAACTAAACATGAAATGTAAGTAGCAATTACAAAAAATAATCAGAACTACATAAATTTTCGAACTCAAATTCTCGGAAAAGTGAAAGGAAGGAATGGACTAATTCGAAGACAAAAAATCAATCAAAGCCCCACGTTGGCGAGCCAAAATTATGTGTGACATTTAGATGAAGAGAAATATTAGATGTTAAATTTTAAATTTTATCAAAGTGTTCAAATTTTGAAATATTTTATTCATCTGATTTTTATCCTACCTGTCACCCATAATGGGCACGGCGTCAGTTGTTTGGAGGAGAGCTAGGTCGTAGGTGGGGTTGGTAGGAACTTTATTTTGTGATGTTGGTAAATTAGGTGGGCGCCAGTCAAAGCGGAATGTTGACGCAAAATTGAGAAGCTTTGACAAATCTCAAAAGGGAACTTAACAGGATAGGGATTTATTTCATTTTTCGAGAATTTGTTTCGGAAATGCGATAAATAATTAAATAAAAAATTACTTACAATTTTGTAATACCATGTAGTTATATTGTATGATATTCCAAATACAGAGTACGTACGTCGTTTGTTTGATGTCTGCTGGTTAGCGGGTGGTCTAGCTAAAGAAGATCTTCTTCTGCGTTTTCGTCAGCGCCGAGGAGATGTCAGAATGCACAGCGCAACAAAGCGGCGTGATCATGGAAGGAGACATCATGAAAATGATCGCCCTCGAAATCGGAATACGCCCCGCGGGCTTTAGTACGTCATAAAAAATCATCCAGTCTATAATTCCTGCTCGATTTAGAGTATGGTCGATATCTTTCATTTGTTGATCCAATTTCGGTTTCCACAATTAACTGGTGCTACTATACATCTGAATCTCGCTCGGACACCGTTGAAAACGACAGCCTGTTCATCTAAACATGAGGGGGCACAGCAGATTTATCCACAATAATAAACATGATAAAATCAAACAAATCGAACTTGAAATAAAGGTCGATACAATCGAAATTACAACGATAAGCAATATTTTCATACAATATCATCAATATAACATATTAATGCAAAATCAGAATAAGTTACAATTTACAATTTAAATTACACAAATCATAAATCAACTCAAGCAACGTTAATAAATTTAGCGATCAAAATAAATATCAGAATACAAAATTTAAGCGATAACAAAATTCAATTAGCAAACAAAATGATAACAGCAGAATAATCTCATAATAGAAAAGTTAAACGATAATTGCATAGTTCACTTAGCCAACAAAATAAATAACAACAGTATAATCGCAAGATACAAAAGCTAAGTGAAAATAGCATAGTTCAAAAAATGATACAAGCAAAATTAAAATATTCAACTAGAAACAAAAATACGCAACTCAAAGAAAATTCAACAATACTACAATAAAATGACTCAACAATGTTTCCTAGCTAAATAAGTTAAAGTTACTTGCTCAACAAAAATATTCAATTTCAAGATAGTACAACAATCAATAAATTTGCTACTTACAGTTTACTGCACGTCATTCATACAACAAAGAAAAGGGATCACGAAGAGGGAACATAGAACATGGAACAGAGGGGGGGTCGCGTGCGCAGGAGAGACAAAACACGAAAGTACTTTAGCCGATCTAGACCGAATGTCTTTCCCGTAATTTGTAAATCCGGAAGCCAATGAACGCATTCTGATCTTATAGGAGTAGCCCACGAAAACATAGGGTATTTCCCCGAGAATTACGACGTGGCCACCAAAAAATATACTCGAACAAAATATCATCACAGCCGATACAGCTTCTTCAGCCTAAAATTTAAGTGCTGTGATAATAGCAAAATATACGATACGATAAACCAAAAAAAATCATCGCAATACGAACAATGGCGCGTGGCCTCAAAATAACTCGTATTGCAACAATCCCGAACTCTACAAAAGTTCAAACATTAAAACGTCCGTCGTTTTAATACGCGAATAAAATTATCAAATCCGTGCTCGCAGCACGGCAAAAAAATCTGAAGATCATAACGCGCTCTAGCGAGGGCTCGAAATTTACGAATACAGACAATGATACGCACTAAAGAACTTTCACAAACGGAAAGCGGGAAGGAAAATCTACTAGCATTTACAAAAGAAAGAAATGAGGATTGGAACGGGAATCTGTGCTGCTTCAAGGTTAATTTGTCAAATTAAAATTACTAATCATCAAATAAACTATAACGATACAAACTCTAATAAATTGAACTCTAGAAATTATCATTCAAAACAAAATAACTTACAAAATTATTCAAGAAAGAAATTGGCTTTACAAAAAAAATACAAAACGAAATCAAATGTAAGTTGACCCTCATTGTATTCACGAGAGCAAAATTACGTTACTAAAATAATCCAAATACTAATAAAATCTCATGAATAACAATTCAAACATAATACAAAATAAATAAATTGTCAACTTACATCATTTCAAATCCAAACGAACAATTTCTGCCTTGAATATATTACTTTTCAATACCGCATGGTAAATTAACCTTCAACTCATCACGGATATAACGAAGACAAAACCAGTAGAAGTCTGCTCAGCTCGGTAATTCACGCAAGAGAGAGAGCAGTGCTCACACCAGAGCTGCTCACTGGAGAGAGAGATATTTCACTCGTACAAGCATATTTATGTGCCTGCTAATTTCACACATTTTATCCATATTGCCAATTCACTAAAAATTAAATACTCTATAAAAATATCATTTTTTATACAAAATTTGACTCGTGACAAAAAGTGTTTTTGTCACAATATATATATATATATATATATTTATTTATTTATAAAATAACTCATATTTTTTACAGAAAATTATTTATGTTTTATAAATTAATAACAAAAAACTAATATGTAATTTGTAACTAAAAATTTTCCTATATTAAATTTTCAAATTCTTTAATATGTTGAGCACAAATTCTTGCGGCCGAGGCCAAGCATTCTGAACGAAACTAGAAATACGTAATTTTTATTATACATATTTTATTTGATCTGCTAGAAAAAATTCATTATAAATTTTCAAATAAAACGTTCAACAGGCACTGGTTTCACGTTTCCCGAGAAATGTAGTTAATTCTTCATCTAAAAAGCAGAGATATTTAAAATTAAAATTTTTTACGGAGGAAAACTACATCGAAGATAATTTATAATACGATTATATGCTACTAGCTTTTAGTCATAATTAAGTTAAATAGACTTTCATTATTTCATGCATATAAAATTTTTACTAATTTCGTTCAGTTTCACAGTTTTATCTTCAAACTTATTATACAGAATATTTCTTAACTTGACATTCTTTCATTTATAACTGTAACTATAAGTTGTGTAGATTTGTCTTTTTTAGAGCTGCAGTCGCGATGTCATGCCTCCTCCCTACCCCCTCTCTGAATCTTAACACAACCTACCATGACCTACCCTAACTCAATTTATAAACAATATTTATAAATTATATATATATATATAAATATTGTTCATGTAAAATAAGTCGATCCAGAGCGTAATTTCATGAAGAAGGTGATTCCGTACTCATTGCATGATAATTTTGTTTCCACCAGGTGCTACATGAAGGCGTGGTTTTTCGAGAGAATTTGAGATTTTTATAAGCCACACAATTTTTCTCAGCTCCTGTATGCAATTGGTAGAGTTGTATTATTATACAAAAGTTTTAATAATTTTAATCGCTGCTGATCAACAACAAACTTATGCGAGACACAGAATTTAAAGTTAATTTCATTCATCAGAAGACGTGTAAAACATCAATGAGTTTTTGTTTAATGTTTACGAGTAAAATTAGTAGAGAAATATAAATATCAAAGTGCTTATTTATTTCTTTGGATTTTAGTGCCAACCGCCATTTTCCAATGGAAGATATTCTGATTCATTTAACGAAATATATCCTTTCATAATACTACATGCCTCAACTAAATTATTTTTTTTTAATGTTAATACCGTTTAAAAATATCTTATTTCTTCAAACAAACTAGCAAAACCATTGTTAGCTGTTTTTGTTTCTGCTGAAATATCTATGCCATCAGGTTTTGTAATTCGTCCTTCAATGTATAAGAAACTTTCATTGGAGTTTGTGTATACATATCTTGTTGTTGAATTTGTATAAGAATTCCATCAATATTATTAAAAGTAGTAGCAACTTGAGCTGTAGAATATTATTTGTTGTTACTGTAACAAACTCAATGTTTGCACATGTTAATCTTTTGGAAGTTTGACGAGGAGTGAATTTGTTATATGTATTTAATACTCTTTTATATAAAATTTCCATATTACAATTTCTTTTTAAGTGTAGTCTTGGTATTTTTGTTCCTTTTAGAGAATTATTTAAATTACCGTCTTGATCTGTAAGTTTCAGCGTAATGTTGTTTATTGTTCGAGTGTTGACAAATAAATAAATATCATTGGTTAATACTTTGGATATTTTAAAGCCAGGAGCACACGATGAATGGAAACTGTATATAGTATACATTATTTCGTTGCTTTTATATACTGCTTGCAAAACATTACATTTTATCAAGATAAAATTAATTTATGAATGTTGAAACATCAATATTTGAATATTTTGACTATATAGTAGATTTGACACGTCTTATCGATAGAAGAAGTATGCATGATGTTGGTGCGCAGAGTGGGTAAATACAAAATATATATGAGTTACGAGTATATATGAAAGGAATATAAAAATTTAAATAATTAAAACAGTTTAAGTCATCAACTAAGCTATTAATTAATTAAAATAGATAAAAAACTGAAATTGTTTCTTTATGGTTTGTGAAACTATTAATATTGAACATTGCAAACATTGTGCAACAAGTAACTGTTTTATCGAGGTAATTGTTATATAATTTAAAATACACATACTTTAAAAGCTTTTTCTAAACACTTTAGAAAAGATTATAATAAATAACGCACTGTGGAAACCATACGATACATGCATATTCTTGTTAAGAAGAAACAAGCGAATAAATATAAATGTTAAAATAGTATTGATATCTTTAAACGAGTGTTCCTAATAACAAAACCTAACATTTTGGTAGCACGTTTGTGTATATATTGCAGATGATATTCTACTATATTGTCTATTTATGTACATATGTGTCGTTCAGTGATTTTTTTTGCTTCTAATCCGTAATATAATTGATAAATATGTAAAAATTTTAATGTTTACTATATAAAAAAGCTAACTAAATGCATATGTATATTTAAAGAATGTAGAATTGAATATAGGTACTTCACTAAATCAAAATTCTTATTTGATTGTCCAGAGCAAAATGCAGCAGCAGCAGCTCGTATATACTCCAATATCAACCTGAAAGTAAATAATACAAATCAAACTTTAGGAAACAAAACTATGAACGAAAAACTTAAATAAAATATTAGTTTTGTTCGTTCGATGACAAACAGCAAATTGTATAGAAAGTTATTTATGAGTACATTGCATTTTTCTTCCATAGTTTTCTTTTTGTCAATGTTTGACAGCAGAAAGTGTACTAGCTACTAGCCAATAAAAATTTCACTGCACCGGCACCGCTGTTTGTAACCAATCGCTGAATCGCTAGAATACGAGTATACGGTACATGTAGTTTGTACTCTGTTCTCCGTCCCCAAAAGGCAAAAGAAAATCACTAGTTTAAAGAGCATCTGTGTACTGGATTGCACTTTGCACATAAGAAATAAGCTATTTGTATTTTTCCGAATTGCCCTCGTTGTTACGATTCTCGTTTTACTTTTAAGTGTTTATTTCAATTCTTTTTTTTTCTATTCGAATTTAATACAAACGTTACGAACAGATGTATCTATATTGTCGCATATACTCTTACCGGTCATTGCAGTTTAAAAGCTATAAAACTACAATTACCATATATATATATATATATATATATATATATATATATATATACACGACCATATATATATATATATATATACACCACCAGATTACACTATCCATATTTTAAATACTGTCGAAATTTCATATAAAGGTGTATTCCAATATGCTCAACTGAGGATAAAAAATAATAAAAGTAAAATATTGACAATTTCGGTTTAACCGAAAGTCGACTCTAACTTCTTCATTTTAATGAGAATAGCCAATATTTCATTTTGTTATTGAATTTAGGTTTAAATTTTACATATGATAAACATGATATGATTAATATGATACTTATGATTAAAAATATTTTAATTTAGTTTTCGATGTATTTCAACTTTTTTAATTTTTTGTTTGAAATTGTCTACATCTTTCATGGTCCATATCTCAAATATTTGCAATTTGTAAATGAAGTCTTATTAAGAAAGCTTTTTCATAAAAGAATAGATTAAAATTACTTAAAAATATGCCTAGAATATTGCTCTAAGTTTGAAGTTTAAAAAACATTAAAATATATTTTTTAAATGAAAACCACCATTTTTATTACTTTAAAGAATTTTACGTTAAAAATTAGTGTTAGTTTATGTAACATGTTCTATGATGATAGTTGAAAGATCTTTAGTATAATAGAAAAATGTAATTTAAATGTGTCACTATTACTTTATTAATGTAATTAGTGTCTTCGCCGCAATATAAAATTTAATGATCATTAAGCTACATTTATACTGCGGTTTTACTAATAGCTGTATAGTTACTACTGCATTCCCACTCTTACTGCTACTGCTCAAACCGTAATACAAATGTAGTATAATAATCATTAAATATTTTGATGTGTTGAAGATATAAGTTAGCCATGAAAAATAAAATTATTAGTAAATAGGTATTATATTATTTTTATTTAAAATACTGAATTTGCCAAAAAGTCGGCAAAATATGTATGTATTTGAGTATTTAAAAAAACAGTATTTTATATAAACATAATTAAATACTTACTTATTAATTAGTAACTTTATTTGTCATGGATAACAGTCACATTAATAAAGTAAACGTATCTAAATTACATATTTTCCTATTTTACTAAAAATCTACCAACTTTCAACATAAGGCATGTTACATAAACTAACAATATTTTTTAACGTAAAATTCGTTAAAAAGAGTAAAAAATGGAAGTTTTTATAAGAAAAAATTAGATTTTCATGTTTTTCGAACTTTAAGTTTACAGCAATATTCTAGGCACATTTTAAAATAATTTTAATCTTTTTTTAAAAAATAAAAAGACAGTCCAAAGCTTCCTTAATTAGACACCGTTTACAAATTGCAAACATTTGATTTCATTATTGAGATACGGATCCTAATAGATATTGCCAATTTCAAACAAAAAATCAAAAAAGTTGAAATACGTCAGAAACGGTTGCACAAAAATAACATATTTTTATTGTAACGTATCTAAAATTTACTCCTAAATTCAATGGTAAAATAAAATATTGAATATTCTATTTAAAATAAGTAGTTAGAATCGACTTCCGGTTAAACCAGAAGTGATATCTTATTGCCAACTGATTATATCGAAATACACCATTATACTAAATTTCATGACATAATATTATATAGTTTTTAAAATACAGATGGCATAAGCTAGTCTTGAGACACCTGTATTTTATATATATACATACAGTCTGGTAATAAAGGTATGGAACAAAATTCATAATTTCGTTATTTAATGTTTTCAAGAAAAACGCTCGGACACGTCGGTTTTATTTGTTAATTAGCCACCTTATGGCATACAAAGTTTACTTGTGACGTCATGCATATTTTGCACAATGACGTCATCATTGGTTTTTTTAAATAGCAACCCCATTTTTTGTTTGTTGGTTTTTATAGATGGTCCAACTACTTAAATGATGGCGTAAAAAATTAGTACCTTAGATAACTATTTTTTGAGAAAATAACACGCTTAAAAATTAAAAAAAATATGTATATATAAAACATAGATTGCTTTGAAAAATATTAATAATTGTTTTTTTCGTTGAAATATTGAAAAAAATGTCAAAAATCATGTATGAAAATGATCAAAATTTCTCTCGTACAGCATTCCCGCAGTAAAATCTATAGATTTTCATCATTTTCATATATGATTTTGACATTTTTTTCAATATTTTAACGAAAAAAACAATTATTCATTTTTTTTCAAAGCAATCTATGTTGTTGAATTTTGTTCCATACTTTATCACCACACTGTAAGTATATTAAAACAAATGTTATTTCAACGATTTACTCCTGGGTCGTTATTATTATTAATAATAACTATTTTTTAATATCACTAGATAAAATTTATTTCTTTTTATAATACGAAAATCTATAGAGCAAAACATTAACTTCCAAAATAAATTTAACCAACATATTAATTTATTTTTGATTACTTAATTCTATTAAATAAAAAAAATGCAATTTCTCTAAAATTTAGTAAATACAAAAAAAAAAATATAAATTCATTATGATATTAAAAATATTAACTTATCTTATTAATTTTTAACTTTTAAGCATTTTTATACACAAGATTTATATCTATTACTCATCAGAAAATTTAAACTTTCAGAAATTATTTCTGAATTATATAAATTCCCTGTAAATGGACTGTAGTTTAATAATACGAAAATTGACCTGAAAGCTAGGTTTATGCATCTATATTTTCGTTAACTGTAAATGGTTTAAAACAGGCATTATCAAATTTTATAATAAAAAAAAAATAAAAGTTTCGGTATAGATATACACTTTGGTATAAAAAATATTAATAAAAATTTTATATTTGATCAAATATTAATTATTAAACAACTATATTTGTCCGTCGCTGTTACTGTTAGTATTCAACATATCATGTATATACGTTTTGGTATTCAAATACACTTTGCTTGTTCTCACTATTCCCCTAGTAAATAATATAAATAAGGGTGTGTAATATCACACAACAAAAACTGTTGAGGATAAAGACAAAGATGTTTTTACTGATTTTTATGCTGCATTTTCTCCCGAGTTTTGTTTTGATCGTATAAGCTAAATTTTAATCTTAAAAATACTTTGGCAAAAATGCAGCATTAAAACCAGTAATAATATCATCCTGTCACAGAGTCTAGAATGTCTAATATGTCTTATCTCAGCTATTAATGATTTAGAATAGTTGTATATATTCATGATTTAGAATTTAATATTAAAAATATATATATAAACAATTTTCACATGCAAATGTTTGCAAATATTTGTCCGTATTTAAAATATCTACGTTTCATCTACCATGAAAAACAAAAACCACACAGACATTTGTTTTAATTATTTTGAACAAATGTTTGTAAACAGTTTTTACATTTCTTACTGTGTTTACGGGCAAAAGTAGGTAGGTATAAATTAACTTTCATATATTTTTGAAAACCGATACTACCCCACTGAAGTTGAATACCTATACATGTTAATTAATTCGTAACCTTCTAATATGTGTAACAAGTGCTCATTTAATGTTAAAAATTCCCAAAAATTTCTTGAACTGTAAATAAAATATTAATATTGTAATAACATATTTATTTATAAAAAATTGTATACCTAAAGTTTTATTTGTTATTTTGCAAAACAAAATATGAAAGAAAATTAAAAAAATAACGCTTTATCTAACGTAGATATACTTTTACTAATAGAGTTATAAATTCAGAAGAAACCTTAAAACAAAAAAAAGTTCCTACATTGTTATCTTTCGGATTAATAATTCAACAAATAAATTTAAATGCAATAAATGAGCAAAATAAACTAGAAATAGTGACCGTACATAATTCCTTTAAACTTATAACAATGTATCATAATTTATCAGTAACTAATTCAGATGAAAGACAAAAGTGTGCATGAAAGACAATACTGCAGAGAAAACAAACATAATTATTATTCTTTCCAGAGGGAAGAGGGGGCGTGTCGGTAATCATCCAAGCAACCTATTTTCCTTTATCATGTCATCTCTCTCGCACTGAAAAACACTTGAACGCATCTCGCCGATAGATAGCAGCAATCTAGTCGCATTTTCCAATTCGGCAAATCGCGATCCAAACTTTCCCGAGTGATATATAGCACGTAAATTTTTATAGAAAGCTACATATATCCTGGAAGTTTTTAACGGCCGCATGATGAATGGTCAGCGGGGCAATGGATCTTTGTCATCCCCACCCTCGTCCCCTATGATAAAAAATAACACACCGCCACTGGAAGTCAAAATAGTTTTCCCTAACTTTAATTAAAACTGCAACTTGGTTGAAAACGAAGTGCGTTTCACAAAGAAGTTTTAAGTGAATCAGTTCGCTGTAAAGATATCTGTTGAAGAGTTTTGTTACTCACGCCGACTTAAAAATGGCCCCGATATTGTGCTATGTGGTCCCGAAACTTTTTTTACTAGGGTTCGTGGCGGATAGAATAATGTAATCACAAAGAAAGTTGTCATGTCCGTTCGACCTAATCAACGAACTTTGTTAGATTTGTAAGTTCTTCACCAACTACTGATTTAGTTACATTAAAATTTATATTTTTTCTATTGGAAAAGTTGCTACATATGTAATATACTCGTACTGTTCTCGTATAGCACTAGATTCACGTATCACATAATTATTAAAGAATCTGTTATAACTTAAATTACTTTTTAAAAGTCAAAAAACTAATAGATACGTAACAATCGTACTTTCATCAAATATGCCAACAAATTCTATAAATATTTTAGTTCAAGTGCATTAAATTTTTGTGTCATAATCAAGATTTCAGCTTAACAACAATTTAAAAGTTAACTATAATGGTTTAGTTAATATTTTAGCTGTTGAGTTTTAATTACTTACTGATTATTATTCTTTAATAATTTTTGTCACGTATCGCTATCATTTATTCAATAACAAAAATCAAAATATAAACTATATCCCTTCGAATGAAAATACATTCCCGAAGAAAATACTAGTTATTCAGAAGAAAAGTTGTCTAAAGACCATAAATTTTTACAAATATTGTTTTAAATTATTTATGAAAAAATTATGAACAATTCTATTACATGCATAGTAATTAGCAGTAAATAATTGTGGAGAAATTAAAAACTGTAATTAGTAAAATGTAATCATAAAAACTTAAATAAACAAAAACACTAAAACACGAAATAGAATACTTAAAGTTCTTATTTAGTAGCACTAGCATTATTACTTATTTTTCTTATAATTTTAAATTTTTTTGGAAAGAAAATAATTTCTTAAATTTGGTTATTGTATCCTACAGATGTTTGTGTCATAATTTTTAATTTCATAAAAGAAAATACATAAGTATGATGTAACGGTATGTAGTTTTGCAAGAGATAATTTATATTTATTTGTAAGATTTACTTTTTTTATATCTTACAATGTGGTATTATTTTGTTTATTGTTTATTGTTTTGAGAGAATGTATATTCCGGGAAGAAAAGGAAACTTATTTGTAATACAATGCTACAGACCATGAGCGTGGTCTAAATCAACAAATGTAAATATAGAGAGGAATTTATCAGCTGGCTAATATTGTTGCTCTTGTGGAGCTAATGTATTTTGTTATCTATCTCTTTATTTAACACGTTTTTACAAACTCTCTTTCTTTCCTGTCTGTGTGTTTGTCTGTTCGGTAAAAATTTTGCAATCGATTTTAAACTAATTTCTCGATGAGCTAAAGACTTGAAACTTTAGACATAGCTCAGAATTAGATGACAATACAATACTAACTAATTAATTAATTAATTAATAATATTAAAAATATTAATTTTTATCTAATGTCATATTTACGAATTTCGTACATTCGTGCGTTTAGCAATTTTTTTTTTTTCAAAATAGAGAGACTACAGAAAAAACCAACAGAAAATATAGAATACACAAACAAGACTAAAAAGCAAAAAATAATTATTTAAATAATAAAAAAAAAATTATATACCACGATTTTAAAACGCACTAAAAAGTTTAAAATAATTTCTTCTAGCCCCATACAGATTTATAACCCCATACAGATTCCTGACCTCCTAGAGATTGTCCTGAAAATTTGTGATTGTGAATTTTTAATAGCTATGAAAATACTTGTAAGATTTATCTATTATCTACTGCATGCGTCCCACGTTTTTCGTTTAAAATCTTACAAGTATTGTCATAGCTATTAAAAATTCACAATCACAAATTTTCATCACAAATCTATATGGGGTCAGGGTCAGGAATCTCTATGGGGTTATAAATCTGTATGGGGCTAAGAGAAATTATTTCATACTTTTTAGTCCGTTTTAACACTAGAAATACCGGCTTTTGCGTATTTCTAGAATTATCGAATACGTCAATTTGACGTATCTTATATTTTCAAGTTATACAATACACTTTTGTGTAATATTTTCATAATAATGATTATATACGAGTAATTAATGATTAATTAGTATATTGAAGTTAATTTATTTAAATAAATGTAATAATACATTTTATTAAATAATCAGAAATAACATTTATTTTTATAATGTCTTATATCATATATTGGTTAAGAACATTTTTGTAATGAAACAACTCAAGTTATAAGATTATTTTCATTCAAAATTTATATTGATAAGTACAGTAGAACCCCGATTATCCGTGCGCGCATTATCCGGGCGGCGGATTTTTAAAATTTCATCCGTGCGCGGATTATCCGTGGCTGACGGCCAGAGGTTGGCGCATGAACGCTGAATGCACCGTGCAGGCGTTCGTCTCGGGGAATACCCGAGTTCGGCTCGGCAAATCCCCCGTTTATGTGTTTACTTATTATTTTCGCCAACTGCCGATCGACCCGTTAGTTAAACGTAAACAGACATATATGTACATACATACATTTATTGTGCAATGTACATTTATACATTATGTATAAATATTAAAACTGTTATTTTGTGTTAAATGAATGTAGGTATCACGTTTCATTTCTTCGTTTGACACATGTATTTGTCTGAATAAATTATTTAAAAAATAAAAATGAAGTCTTTGGATTATCCGTGTTTTCGATTATCCGGCAAAAGTTCGGTCCCGGTTGGCCCGGATAATCGAGGTTCTACTGTATATATATATATTAAAATTTCTATTACAAATAATATAATATAAACTATTATTATTATGTGTAAGAAATTACGTCAAATTGACGTATCGGTAGTTCTAAGTAGACAATTAAATGATTGCAAAAATAATTATTCAATTCAAAAAAAGAATATGTCATCTTGAAGTACATAAAAAATGATAAAAAGTCACCAGAAGAAAAGTTTTTCGGTAGCATTTTAACGAAATAACAACAAATCGAATTTCTAAATACGTCAAATTGACGTCGTCGGTAGTTCTAGTGTTAAAATCGTGGCAAATATTATTGTCTATTATTATTTATTATTTAAAAAAATAATTAAAAAATACTAATAGACTCTTTTACGTAACTCAATTATTATATTCAATTAATAATATACAGAAATCATTTTGTTTTCGTCGATAAAATTTGTGCATTTATCAAATATTGGTTCTAAAAAAATGGACTTGATGTCAATAAATTAATTAATTATTTAAGAGAGAAAAAAATGTGTATTTGAATTAAAATCTATTTTACTCTATTGTTTGCTACTTTTTAAAACGTATAAACAGTAAATATGCTGTTTAATAAATGATTTAAATAAGTAATACGATTATAATTCGATTGTATGATTCTTGTAAATTTGATGAATTTAACAACAGGAAATAACGATGGTGCGTTTTGGTGGCTGCATTTTCATTATGAATGAAGCTTAAAATATCTGAATATATTTCCTGGCAAACATTCTCTGTCATGCGAAATCATACACTAATGTTGTTCAAAATTCATGTTTAATATTCCGAGTTTAGCATTAATAGGTCAGGTCACGTGTACTCGGGTAATATTAAGCTCCAGGTTGTTTCTAGCACAATTTCAAATTCAAATAAGTCCATATGGCGTCGCGTCGCGTCGCGTTGAAACGTCTGAAGCTTTAAGCTTCAGCTATACTAGCTTCCCAGTTTTCACTAACCTATTATGCGAAAAAAAAGCTAACTTTGACTTTTTAAACTTCGTACAAATTATATCCTATTAAAAGTAATTGATCGGAGCAAAGTTCAAGATGCAGAATTTTAACTTTGAACAGGAATTCTCATTAGCTCAAACTAGAGTCATTTGTGACTCAGTTTTTTTTTTCTTTATGAAACATGTACATTTTAATAATGACCAATAGCGAAGCAGTTGAAATGAGGTGGGGACGTTGCCCAGACTTTGAATGTACCGGATTAAGACTGATGAAAAGTAATTAAGCTGATTTAATTATGAGATTAATATTGAGTAGCAAAAAGACGACGAATTATTTGATGTCTAGCGTGAAATATCACGCCTAATTGGGTTAGAAGCTCGTCTACAATCTTCCAATCTTTTTTTTGTGTCATTTTTTTTTACTTTCTCACGATGTGTACGACATATTTTCCGCGCCATTTAAATTTCACATCGTTTCAAAACATTTTGAAATATTTCATTATCTTACTCCATTATAATTTTTAAACATAGTAATCTGTTTATTTACTTGCGTATATAAATAATAACTGAAAACAAATGTATTTTAAGAACATTTTATATAGAAACAATATTACTAGAAACCGTGTAAGTCTTTATGCGACAGTTTCTGATTACGATTACGTAGATATATGACTATAATAATGCAAAACAGATCTTCATATGTTTAAGAATTTCAAAAGCAGTGTCTACGGTCAATAATACTGTCAATATCAAAAAACATTTACAATATTATTGACCCCGGGAAATGTAGAATAAAGTTAAACATTAAATTATATTCGAATATTTTAATATTTATTTGCGGTACTGTCAGTCTTACAAATAAAAAAAAAAACAACTTAAGGGGGCATTCTTAGTCGGAAGCCTGAAAAATAGGTTAACTTTGAAATTTTTTTGTGAGAAAACTAAAAGTGATAGAAACATGCGATTTTGACAGTTAAATTCCTCTATTCTTTCTTAATAATTGACAAACAAAAAATTTACACAAACATGGCCACAACAGCGGTCATATTGAATGAGTCTTTCTTGTGCACTTGGTCCGAAGTTAACCGGTTGAAACGTTTGGCCGGAATCCATGTTACAGTGAAAAAAAAATTGGTTTTGATGAAAACGCATTTAAAGTTTTAGCAATGGTTTCGACTATAATAATAAATTGGTTTTTAGTCTGTCAACAACCTTTTATGGTTGTAACGAAATTTCGCCGACAATTTGCAATTATTCTCTTCGATATATTATGAGACAACTACTGCTAGATATCTTCAGATAAATTCTATTATTTAAATAGTAGTCGCAAACAAAAAACTGCGTTAGATTCAATTACAAGTATTCAAGCGCTCGGGAGGTACCTGTGTACAATTGGCCGTAGCGGCCAAAATACTTTCCGAATCACATCGGCCCTTCAGCCACTTATTCTACATGAATGTAGCTTTTTACACAAAAAAAATCGTTTTTTTTGAAAGTTTCAACCAAGAATGCCCCCTTAAATAAATTACTAAAATAGATTTTTTAAATTTTGTATTGTATCGTTATTATCTATTTTAAAAAAATATTTTAAATATCTATACAATATTTAAAAAAAAAACTTTTGAAAAACTTTTTTTTATTGTTCCCGAGTTATTATTACATGAACATGTAACTACTTTTAAATATAATTCCTATATAATATTCTAGTATTAAAAATAATATTTCTTGAACGTTACAAAAATATATAATATATATTTTAATACCCATTTTATACGTTGCATTAAAATTATTATTATTATTAGAATATATGTATAATATGAACACTAGTGGGTTGTGATAACAGAGATTTATTCAAAATACGTCAGAAATTTTCAAATACATATTATATAGTTTTGTTGATTTATTTTAAAATAATATATAACACAAACATATATTATACATAGAAAACTTTAACTATAAAAAATAATTGTAGAATGTATGTATCAGAGCCGGTTCTGGCTCTTTATTAGTCTGTGTGTGAGAAAAAAATGACGCCCCGATGTGAATGTAAAAAAAAAAATACATTTACATAATTAAAATTTATGTATTTTGAAAACATACAATCTTAAATACACTGTAAATATATTATCACATGGTTATTACAAAACGCAGTATAATTAAAAAAATAATAGTAAAAAAGCGATTTGATTAGTTGAAAGATAAAGAGTGGTAGAAAGTTTTATTACCAGATAACTGTTTTTGTCTTCTTGCTGGTTAAATTTCATGTTCAATAACTGAAAGTCCTAATTCACTTAATCGGTCTCATATCATAGATGATCGTAAATAATTCTTTATTCGTTTTAATTTTAAAAAACTTTTTTGCTAGATGTAACAGCTATTAGCAAAATAAAAAAAAACATTTCAAAAAAATGAATAGGTATATTGTGAAATGATAAATGTAAGTTTTTTTTTTAATAATATTATATAATCAAAATTTTGTAACGGGTCTGATAAACTTTTTTGTATAATTTTATATGTTTGTAATTCATGTAGCAATTCCAGACATCTTATATCTTTAGATATTGATTTTTTTAATATTAGTTTGTAGAGTAGAATCTATATCAAAAGTTTTCTTTAAAACAAGTTTACTACAATTTTTTTTTCTGATAAATATTGAAATTTGCACAAATATTTAAATAAATTATTACATTCATTTCAAGTTTGAAATCTTTTTTGAATTGCTGCTAAGGCAGTATCTAATATTATAAAATAAAATTCTACCTTAAAAGTTTCTTTTGGATCTATTAATGTTTCGTCTGTGTATTCATAACTAAAGTGTTTTGTTTTTGTTCTATTGCAAATAATTGAGTGGACACATTTATTTCAGCAGCGAAAACTTGAACAGTATTATATTTATAAAATGTTTCAGTATATCTAATATCATTTAAAGTTCTTGAAAATTCATTTAAGTTAGAATCAGGTTTTTGCAACGTTTTACAATTTTACATCTATTTTCAATAATAATTCATGTGTCATTTAATAACAGAATACATAAATTTAAAATTTGTGGTAAATGAATTAGCTGTATGCTTTGCTTTTATATCTCGAGAAATATCTTCTCTTGCAACGTTCCGAATATATTAAAAGTTTAAAAAAATGATTTAGATTTTAATTCTCTATTTTTTATTTTCATTTAATAAGTTCTGTAAGATTCTTTACTATATTTAAAAAAATAAATTTTATTTAGATTGACTGTCGCTTATCATTCAATAGTTGATAATTAACGATTTATTTGAATTATTTTAGATTCTCGGGCTGCCCTAATAATAAATTACCCAACAAACATTCTGCATTTTCTCACTCTGTCGGTCGCACTGTATATATGTAAATATATATATATATATATATATATATATATATATATATATATATATATATACAAATATAGGAAAAATGAGAGCGAGAAAGTGAAGAAACAAAAATTGTTAGTTGGGTAGCCAGTGACTGTTTATCATGTTATTTATTCATGTATGCTTGTATGCAATGCATAAATAAATTTGTTAAAAACTGTAATATTTTTCTCTAAAACTACATACCTTATTTCACTATTTTTATGCATAAAATATCTATTTATGGTAACAGTAAGTAAAAACCGTGGAAAAAAGTACCCTAATATGTCACTATTTCACTAATATATATATTTGGATAAGAATGTTTGGAGACGACTGATTTCGGGATGATGAAAAGAGTTTGTGCCACACCCTTTTGAGAACATGGCGTAATTGTATATGTGTGTATGCATGTATCCTAAAACTTTTTAATTTTAATATTATATGAAACTCACGCATAAAGTGTCTTTTTTTTCCACTAATGAGATTTGTTGCATAAATTATTATCATCGTCTCATTTTCGTGTTTTCTTTTTATATAAATTAATATTAATATTTAACTAAATAATATAAATCAAAATAAAATATCCAAATATTTATAAAATCTATTAATAAAATTCCATTAAATTATTATAAAATGACATAAATTCGACATCATTGTAGCTAGATAAACAAATGTATAATAATACAATTAATTATAAAATAAATTTAATTTATATGACATTTCAACAATTATCAGCGAAAATAATAAACAGGGCAAACCAAATTAATCATTTTTTTTATATTAGCTACTATTCTGAATATATAAATTGTTCCGACAAAACAAAATTTCTAGAAATGAATCTCCATTTTTATAAGTGCTTTTTAAAAAAGGTTTTTAGTTAATAGTGCATTGAAAATTACTGAAAATTAAAACTTTTATCCTCGGGAAATAACTATAAAGACAAGAAAAAAAAAACTCAATAGGAAACAACTTTACAATCTGATATATAAACTGGTTAAAGTCTATTAAGTCACTTATTGAACCGGGTGTTTTCACTCTCTCTTTATTTATTATTAACTTATTTTATTTATTAACAAATTTAATTGAACAAAATTTGACATGAATATAACTTGATATATGAGAAATATGATAATCTTATAGCAAGTGTTAAAAGTGGTCGCCATTAACATTAAGGCATATCTACACATTCCTGCAAATACGCAATTAGCCTTCACTAATCATGATTCTCATACACAGCAAGGTATGTCTGTGTCAAAGTTCTCGCAATTATGTTCATTAGTTTGAAAATTATATCAGAGGCCAAGAACTACTAAAACTTCTCATAAATGATTTTTAAAGAGATTATTAATAATAGATTCATTTATGAGTACCATATAATAATATAAAGTAATAAAACTTATTAAAAATCTTGTAAAATCTGTAAAATCATATAATCAAGTTGTACAGTTTTAATATACAAAATTTGAAAAAATTGTTTACCCCTAAAAAAAGAAAGAAAATTCTATAACATTGTAAATCTTATAGATTTTCTCAGAATCTTATAATTCAACAATTCAAAATAATATTTGTTAATTTTAGAACTTCTTGCATTATTCTATTGTTATTTTATAACATCTAAACAGAAGATTTGTTCCAAAATAAAAATTAAAAATTTCTATATGCAAGTGCATCTGAATAGATAGACAAATTTGTTTGTGCAAATTTGTTTAGATAATAACAAATCGTATCGATATTCATATTTTTCGCCAAATATATTATAATTAGCAAATAACTTTAATCTCTGGATTGTTGAAAACAGTGTCGAATTATAGAAAAAAAAACATGTATGAGAAGAATCATAAATGTGGATGAAGCAAAAGTTGCTTGTCTGGATAAGAATGTTTTCTGCATAAAGAAAAAATTTATGCCTTTATGAGTACATAGACGAATGTGTGTATATGTAACAATAAAAAATTTTTTTTTTTATTAATTTTATCCATTATATAATTGATTTTGTAGATTACACATTCTACAAAAAAAAAATTTGAACAAAATGATCAAATAATTACACATACGTATTATTATATTATATGCATGTAACACAAAAAAAATCTATTATTTCTGTAAGTAAAATTATCTTAAAAACAAATACTAATTACTTAAAAAATAAATTTCCAAAAAAACTAGGTAATTTTAATTCAATTTATAATAAATTCGAACCCTTTAAATTTCAAGTTATAGTTATTTGTTTAATATGTCTATTAGAAAGTTCAACAATACTAAAAAAATACAAATCGTCTAATTTTCATTCAATTCAATTGAAGTCACTGTTGTTATTGTGGAAATTTAACCGAGTGTTTAATTGTGTAATTTTTACTTAAAAATATAAATAAATTTTCTAATTTCATTTCTACATAATTGTTGTTTTAACTTTACATAAGCTTTTCTACAAAAAAATTTCACAAACTTCAGGGATACATAGTATAGTACGAAACCTTGAACAAATAAATGTTCATATTGTCATTGTAAAATTTAATATAATATACTCAAAAATATTGAGATTTTATATTTTTCCCAAAATTTCCCGACACTGATCTAAGCACCGTACTGATGAGACCCTATAAATCAAAACACGTGTCTACGGTTAAACTGGCCAGTCATTGATGCATAGCCTAACAAACCGATTCAATGAGTGAGTATCTTGTGAAATTTTGGGAAAAATATAAAACCTAAATATTATTGAGTATATTACATAGTACATAAATAATTAAATCGGAAAATTTTAAAAACAAAACGTTTTTAAAATATCTTTTGTTTTTTGTTTATGTGTAATTTTCTTTTTTCTTTATTATCTCAAAAACAATAAAGTCAAGCAAATTTTCCCTAGTATATAATATTTGGATAAAAAAAAAAAATAGCTATAACGTTCATTTCAATTTTTTTGCTACTTGTACCGTTTAGGTCGTCCTGTACAAGTGTGAATTGAATTTTTTTTCAATATCTCAAAAACTATTGCGTTGAGAATATTTGTCAAAACACACATTTCGATTAGTAAATGTGCCGATGCCGTTTAACCCGTAACTAAAAACAAATATTTTGAAAATAGTTTGTTTGCGGACCCATGTTTATTAAAAATTTTCGAATTAATACTATTTGCTCCTAAGTTTGTAATTTTGTAAATACCTTGTAAACAATATTTCAAAGAATTAATAATTTAAAAAAATGCGATTTAACATTATGTAAAAACTTTTTAAAAAATTTAAATATTTCAGTCAAAGCATCATTAAATTTCAAAAAATTGTTTATGTTATATTTACAGATACAAGACGTTTCTATTTTTCTGAATTAATACAATAATTCAGTGAATTGTTTGAATAAAAAATAAACTTTACCCAGATTCAAATGAGGAATTTAAACTAATATATTTTGCTATTTGGTAACACTAAAATTTAAATTTTAACGTAAAATATTTTATTAAAAAATCATCCAACTAAAAATAATTTCACGTAGAACAATTTCATTTATTTATTATGTATTTGTGATTTCCAATTTGCAATAAATTATTTTAAAACAAATTGTTACATTACCTGGATATCAAATTATTTCATTTCCTGACAGGAACGTCAATAAATTGTATTAAATATTTATAGCAACATTTTTTAACACATGTATTAATGTAGACCTGCGTAAACAATACCAAATTTAACATAAAAAAACAATACAATTTTATTTGCTATTATGATAAAAGTCTTTTACAATTTGTTAAAAATATATTAAGTTATTAAAATCAACGTAATTTTGCAATAAATTTTATTTGGAGAAATTAAAGAAAATTTTTAATCTAAATAAAATTAGATATGTGTACATAATATTAATTTTTAATTTTTCAATGCCGCATTTAAAAATAATTTTTTAAAATATTTTTAGAAAATATCAAATTTTTTAGTTACATTTCGATTTAAAAATTTACATATAACACAAAAAATTATTGAATAATACAAATGTTCCGTAGTCATTATATTTTGATATATCAACAAATCGGGCACAAAAATTGGTTTAAGTTTATTAACCCTTCGTACCCACACTGGGGTGTGACATACCCCAACAAAAATGTTTTCTACTGTTTCTTTTTTATCTTTCGATAAAAATGTATGGCACAAAGGTGTAAATAAAGTTAATAGTCTTTACTACTTACAACCGTTTTTTCGAGCTCAGTGCATACATGGTACCCAATTTACGAGCTTGACAAAATACACTGGGGTATATTACACCCCAGTGTGTGCTTTGCGTTGTATATTTTATTCTAGTGTTTTTTTCTGACAATTATTTTTCACACAGGTTAGTTGTATTAATATGTATTTCTAAATTTTAAAATTCTAATTTTACTTATTATAGTTACTTGCGCGCACAGTTAACAGACTCATTGTATTTCCAAAATATTTTGTACATATAAAGAATAAAGTATTAAATTGTACAATAATATAATTTGCAGGAACAAGTAATTATAAGATATTTATTTTCATGTTTGTGCATACAGCAGACCAAAGACAGAAAGACCAAAAATGTGTGTAAAATTTGCCATTTGTCTATGTGTGACGAACACAGAGCAATGATTTGTACCGATTGCGCTGACTAAAAATTCAACAAGTTTCGTTGTTTGGCTAACGTCACTGAATGTTCATATTAATAAAAATTTTATATAATTAGAATTTACAATTATTTTTTATATTATTGTACCCATTAGTTTGGTTTTATGTTTGTTTTTAATTGCTATTACATGTAATACTTTGAGAACCTGTTTTTATTTGTTTTGTTTTAAGATGATATAAATAAAACCTTTTGAACATCATGTATATTTATTTATTTTATTAAATATAAATTACACTTGTTAAAAATAAGTCTACTGAATAAAAACATATGGTTATTCTGAAATTTTATCTAATTTCTAATATTGTGTGGCCCGATATTTGTGTGGGGTGTAGTACACCCCTGTGTGTGTTGCGAGTAACAAAAATATAAGTGTGGGTACGAAGGGTTAAAATTATAGTAAAATTAATGTTCATAAAGTCAATCAGTTACACACAATAGATAATTATATATATATATATATATATATATATATATATATATATATATATATGTGAAAGTATATCAAATATTAAAGATTGGTGTTACTATTCAACTGAAAATGAAAAAACTCATATCATCTCAATTTGGGATCGAACTAGGGTCACTCCACTTGCCGGGTGGCCGCTCTAGCCACTAAGCTACCGAGTTGACACCAGATCAAGTGACAGAAGTTTAATCATTTCAGTACAATGCTTTTTTCATAATTTTTATAGAGCCGTACGTAAAGTTACAATTTGTAATTTTCGATACGTACGTTCTAACATATGAACGTTGAAAGAATATTTGAAAGTTTATGCCGCCGTGAGCAATTAATATTATAATAATATAAGTGACAATTAATGGTAATAAAATGTTCTATTCAAAACTAAATTATATACAGGGAGTTTCATTATAAAATTTAAAATCGGCACTACTTCCTGTTAAACTGAAAGTTCAAAATTGTTAAAAATATTCGAAGCAAATACATAATTTACTGTAATATCTACCTACCAAATTTCATTTCGATATCTCTAAAAACTCCAGAAATATTTACTTGGTTTCACACATTTGCCCAACATTGTATATATTAGATGACCCGGCAAACGTTGTTTTGCTTTTATTTTAATGTAAATATTACATTTTTCTATGAACTTTTTTGTATTACAAAAAAAAATTGTCTGCATTTTTCATGTTATAATTATTTTCAGTTTATTTGTAATCATTTTCTTTCACACTTTCCAATATTTTTTCTGGAGCCCCAAGGCTCCCCAGTGCACCAGAAACCTTAGCGGGAGTGTACTCAGCAACTTCCCAAAGTTTCGTGCCGATCGAATGAATGGTGTAGTAATGCATAAAGGACACACAGACAAACAGACATACACTCGTATATATATATATATATATATATATATATATATATATATATTCATATATAAATAAACAAAATATCAATAATATCTTGCATTTTTTCTTGCACATTTATTTATTTAGTTTCATATAATACAACTTTTAAATAAAATTATTTTGTATTTTTATCAAAATCATATGAAATCCGTAAAATCATAAAATAAATTTAAGAAAGTAGTTTCTCCCTCCCAAACAATAGTGTCACAGTACAGATTTTTTTAGAATAAAACATTTATTATTTGTAAATTTAAATGACATTGATTAAAAGTTGTAAATGCTTACTGCCGGTCGGTTGTATAAAATATTGTTAACTGTTTCGTTAACTTGCCAGCTGACCAATTAATAAAGCACTTTATAAATGGTTGACAATTTAGTTGCTTAATTAACTCATTGATTAAGTTAACAATGTTTTATGCAACCAACCCATAATATTTAATGACCAATATAATCAAATTCAAGGGCATTATTTTGTAGTTTTAGATATGAATATAAACCAATAACATCCAATCTTTGACGATTCTTTGCAAAGAACTTTAAAAGAACAATTTTGCATCTCATAAATAATGTATTAGATCATATAAAGTAACAATTTTGATTTAAATTTCTATTTAAACATAAAAGTAGGTTAACGAGAAACCAAATTATTACGTATGTATCTACAACATATTACAAGCAAAAGCCAAAAATTCTTAAGAAAAATATAAAAGAGTCTAGAGCGCAACGGAACAACGCATTCACCACGACCAAAAAGAAGTACATGAATTATTTAAACTTGATCTTAACATTCTCTTAACCTGATATGAAAACGCAGTGGAGAAAGCGAGATGGAACGATGATAATATAATCTGATATGAGAATAAAATAGAATGACAAGCATATAAAACACCGAAAGACATTTGAAAATGAAAAGGGAACAAGCAATAAAAGAATATCGCACGAATAGAGGAAAAGAGATGATATATTATATATAAATATATATATAAATATAAATATATATATATATATATATATATATATATATATATATATATATATATATATATAAAACGACAAATGAGCTTAAAATGTGACGAGAAAAATATCTACAAATATTTTCGATGCTAATGCGATATATTGAATGAAATTCTATTTTCATTTCAATTTTGAATTTTTTTTATTTATTTGCTTTGTTTTTATATTTCGAATATCGGCTACAGTAGCAAAAACAAACAAATTAGAAAGTTATCATGCGTTGCATATCGTTAAAACTAAAAATAAGAATTAATATTTTATATTTAAAATCGAAAAAATTAAAAAAAAAAAAAAAACGGGCCAGATGACAAAATTATTTCATTTAATATTTCGACTTTTAAAATATTAAATAATATTAATAAAATTCAGTTAATTCACTAGATCATGTATATATATATATATATATATATAAAGTTTCATCATCTGGCGAGAATCGAACACACAATCTCTCAATTTTCTGCGTATTGCCTATTAGACCACAGGCGACTAATCGTAAGTCCGTTGTCAGAATTAATGTCATTATAATTCCTAGTAATTTTTCGCACTGTGTCTCTATACTCGAAACAGCCGTCGGATCGAGTATTAAATGATGTTCTATATGTATGAATCATAGTGTACTATATTATGTTATTTATGATAAATAAACTGTAAGGATAATAATTATATATTTTCTTCAAAAGTACAATATATTCATATTATACTACTGCGTATTCCCATGTAAGAGAAAGTTATTATGTTACTATATACCACTAGCGGCAGCATCAGATGTGGCTGATATAAATATGATAGTACCAGTAGCAAAATTGAAAATTAGCAGGTTATTAAACTGGTGCATTTTTTATTTTTGCTTAAATTTGATTAATGAAAATGTGTGAATAAGTGCAAGAAATGCAATTTACACCACCAGAATTACATTTATTTATTTTATATTTAGTTTAGTTTTATTTGGTTTGCTTAAAGAAGAATGTACTATAATTTTTATTATAACTCTATATATATATATATATATATATATATATATATATATATATATATATATATATATATATATATAATTCATTAATCTGGTTAGTTGATAGATATATCATTTAAATACAGATAATACTCAAATACAATCATTAAGGAATAATCTGAAAATGAAAAAATCTTATCGAAAGGACCCTGGTTCGATCCCAGGTTGAGGCGATAAGATTTTTTCATTTTCAGATTATTCCTTAATGATTGTATTTGAGTATTATATATATATATATATATATATATATATATATATAATAGAAATACATTTCATCATCATAAATAGGTTAGTTAAGTTAGGTTAACTAACACCCTGTTAATAAACCATCTCTTTCTGTTGTATTCTCATAATCCGTACAACCAGCATACATATATCGCAATTCAAAAATATTCCAGGCTGGTTTGTCATACATCATTTTCGCACGCCAAAAACAGTTAAAAATAAGTTTTAATAAATAATGAACACATGCTTGATGGATAATTAATGCAGATAAAAATGATAAAACTGCAATGCAATGCAAATATTTTAACTATAGATTTCGTAAATATTATATTGTTTACAATATTATACTTTTTTTTGAATATTGTATTTTGTATAGCAATCCAATCTTCAAAAATTCACACCTACAATGTATTTAATGAAACAAAGCGGTTTTGCATTGTCCGAAAAAAATACTGCGGAATTTCAAATTAATGTCGTAGATTATTCACCCTAGAAAAATACTCGTATATTGCGTCAGCCTTGGATTTTTTTTTTGTAAATGGCGGCCTGTAATTTATTTGACAAATGACGAGCAACAAACCTGAAACATTAATGTGTGTGAGGTTTTAAAATGTGACAATTATTTTTAGGCCTTTCGCTTTACATGAAATGACTTCAAAACCAGACACATCAGGAAATTGCGTTTTTTATGGAAAATTTTTAAATTGAAAATTATTTATTAAAATTTAATATTATTAATGAGTTTGCAGTGTAACTTTCTCTAGATTATTTTGTTAAAATTGACTCTAAAAATTTGGAGAAGCTAGTAATTTGATATACAATTGAAATTTATTATTTTATGCTACAATAATAAATTGCACTTTATCAATTATTGTTTGATTTATTAGAAAAACACTTAAGTCATAAAGCATTATTAACTTAGTCAATGAGTTAACTAGGTATTTAAATTTATCAACTGTCTTCGAACCGCTTCATTGACTGGTCAGTTGGCAAGTTAACAAATTGGTTAACTTACAGAGCGTTTAGCAATGCTTTATGCAACCGGGCCTTAGTAATTAATTTTTATGTAACAGTTTTATAATTACTTAAAAATTACGTAAGTATCATCCACTGATGTAGGCAAGTCAAATCTTCGATTCTTTATAGTTTTGTTTTTATTTATAAAAATCTAAACTAAATTTATTTATTTATATATATATATATATATATATATATATATATATATATATATATACAAAAATCAGATATTATTGGTATAGTTTATATTTTCTACAATATTAAGAGAATTTCTAAAATTGTTAATTTAAATAATATTCTAAATAAATATTATTCATGGCTGATATTAGTGATAATAAAATAAAAATTAAAACCATTAAATAAACAAAAGTAATATATAAACAAATTTCTTTATAATTTTTTTTGCATAATAACAGTATTTTTTAAATTAATTTTATTCAAATGTATTTATATTGAGAAGAATATTTCCTCGTTTCTATAGTGATAATCACCTGTTTTAAAATAGGCTTTAAAATGTTAATAACATACTATGTATGTATAGTTGCCCTTTGACATTACAGAATGGTACAAAAAAATGTAACAATCTTTCTTCTCAGTGTAGTTTTCATATTAAAAATAAATGAAGAATATGTAAATAAAACAATTTTTCAATTTATATTCACTAAAGCACCTTTTTAATTTTGAAAAATGCTTTTTCTTAAAATCATCAAAATTTTGGCATCCGACAGTTATGTAAGTAATAAGTGAAAAATATAGTGTTGCAATTTATTTTTACTAAAAATATTTTATATTATTTATATGTAATAATACTCAAAAATATTGAGATTTTGTATTTTTCCCAAAATTTCACAAGTTACTCAGTCATTGAATCGGCTTGTTAGGCTATGCATCAATGACTGGCCAGTTTAACCGTAGACACGTGTTTCGACCTATAGGGTCTCATCAGTACGGTGCTTTAATCAGTGACACGTGTTTCGATCTTGTCTACGGTTAAACTGGCCAGTCATTGATGCATAGCCTAACAAGCCGATTCAATGACTAAGTAACTTGTGAAATTTTGGGAAAAATATAAAATCTCAATACTTTTGAGTATTATTATATTAAATTTCACAATGACAATATCAAGATTTATTACTATAATTGCTTATTGCATTATTGTATAGATGGCGTTGGTGGTTCGTTATCGTTTCAAAATACTTGGCATAAAAGCCAGCCAGAACTGACACTGATGAAAGAACCGTATTGATGAGACCCTATAGGTCGAAACACGTGTCTACGGTTAAACTGGCCAGTCATTGATGCATAGCCTAAGAAGCCGATTCAATGACTGAGTAACTTGTGAAATTTTGGGAAAAATATAAAATCTCAATATTTTTGAGTATTATTATATTAAATTTCACAATAACAATATGCACATTTATTTGTTCAAGGTTTACTATTTATATGTATCCTTTCAAAAACATTTTAAAATATCAACATAGAATGTAGACAATGTATAGGGTACATATATTATACTCCCAATATGATTTATGGTCCCCGCAAACGCATTACCAAATGATGTCACAAATTTACATCTATTTTTCATATATTTTTCATAAACAGTAACGCTACTATTATGTGTTAAAACTTCAGAAGAAAATTTTTATAAAAATATGTGATTAAATTTTTAAATCATTGTTTCTAAACCTTTTTCCAGTAGTGACACCACAACTTGATGTTTTTTTACGGAATATGTAACTTGGGTATTTTTTACCTGTATAATTTGTTGATTTATTTAATTATAAATAATTTATAATACGTATTAATTATATCAAATTGTACATGTATTTTTTAAAAAAATAATCTCAAAAATATTAAATACACGTAAAAAGTATTATCTGTCAATCATTACATGTAGTGCCACCATTAAAGTGTTATTACGACAACCCAGTTGTAAATACTGTAATAAGCATGATATTGTGCATTTATAGTTTACAACCAAATTTAATTTAATATTATAATAAAATTTACTGAATCTATATATGAAAAAAAATGGTTTCAGAAAATGTTTCTAATAATTTTGATAAATAAAAATTAATTATAAAAAAAAAAAAAAAATTTCTTTTACTTTAATAACAAACATAAAATAGACACGTAATTAGATAAATAAAATAAATTCGTTTATGTCAGTATTACTTAATAAAGTGTCTGCTGAACTAATACTTTGTAAAGCAAACAAATAGCAACCGCTCCATTTTACGAAAAGAAAAATACTCGAAATGGAATCCGTTGATAAAAAGCGTTGATGATGACGTTTTTATCTCCGGAAAAATTTTTAGGTTCAACAACATACATTATAGACTGTAAAAATTTCGTTTTCCAATAAAGCGTTTCGCACTTTTTCTGATCGTCTGCAAAAGGTTTCTTTCGCACTGGGCGACAAGCACAAGCAGGAAGCGAAAGCAGACAGGAATTCTGCCTGTGCCCCTCAGCCCTACAGGAAGGTATATAAAAAGAATATATCGGTTCTTTGAATAAAAGAAACGAGAGGAAAACTTTTTTCTGTTTGTTGCATTTAGAAAATCTTGTAAGAGGATTTTCAAACGGTAATACTATTCTATTGTTATGTACATAATAGAATATGTTAATATATAATGTAATGCATTTCACTTCATTACAAAATAACATAAGAAAGATGAGATTTATTTCGGGAAAGAATCCAAAATTGTTTACTCCGCAAATATTTGTATTACTCGGAACATCCAAAAATAAACTTTTATAAATTGTATTTCTTTAATCATTGGTGTACATACCACGTACTTTTGAAGCATATAGTCTAACTAGCGGATATATTCACAACTACTTTGAAATTTGTAAAACTTATAAATCCACTTACAGTTTTTTTTTTTTTTGATGAATTACAGTTAACAATCTAACGTTTCTAAACGATTTTAGTCATCACAATGAACTAATTTAAATTAGTTACAAATTAGTCCATTGTAATGACTAAAATCGTTTAGAAACGTTAGATTGTTAACTGTAATTCTTTATAACGTCGACACCGAGTGGTAAAAATCTTAACATACTTATTTTTTTTTTTGGTTTATATTTCATTTATACTCCCATTTTATATTTTATTGAAAATCATTAAAGATCATTTCTATCTTTAATAAAACAAAAAATATAAGAGAGACAAATTAATAGCTAGTTCATGGCCGCAAGTAACATTGTACAAAGATAAATCTACCTAACTAAAGCCTGAATTGAAAACTACTGCACAAATTGCAAAATTTCTTAGAAAGCTTTAGATAACGTGTAATTTCTATTTTATTAGTTTACATATAAAGTTATATCCATATTTGATATCTTATTTGTATGTCATTAAAGATAATTTTATCTATAATAAAATAAAAATATATGTGAAAAAAATTAAACTGTGCATAACCCAAAGTAGTTATAAAAAAAGTGGTCTTAAATGCAGAAATTGTTAGGTATAAATCTCGTTTTTGCTAAAACTTTCTAATACGTTTACAGTTTGTAAATTAATTAGGTAAACATCAATAGCAATATAAATATATTGAAATCATTTTTGTTCCTACTAACTTATTTGTGCAGCTCTAAAATTCAAATATTCAGTTTTAAAAGTTACTTTGTTCAGTACTTAAAGTACTCGTAATTTAAATAAATATAGTCCTTACCTTACGACTGAATTGCGTTCTTTTTGAGAGACATTGCTGCTTTTATTATTAAAAGATAAATTTAATCTTTTTTAGTTTTGATTATAATTATTACATAAAAGAAGTGACTTTATTGATAAAAATGAGACGAGATATAAAAGATCAATTCACACAAGCGTCTTTTCGACGATATGGCGATAACGACAGTTTACAGTAAACAATATTCGCGTACATTTATGATTACTTACCACATAACCGTTAAAAATAACGATTCGTTAAAATAAAAATTCTTGGATTTCGTAAGAAATTTTCATTGCAATATTCATTTTAACGAACAGTTATTTTTAACGAAAATATTTAGGCATATGGGAGTAACTCTAATAGTTATTGAATTTATAAAATTTTCTGGACTGGTATGCCGTGGTCGATCTATCCTTGTCACAGACGTTTCGTCATATACCCTAGATGACATCCTCAAACTAAAACGTCTGCGACCAACATAGATCGAATACGGCATATCAGCCGAGAAAATTCTATAAATTCAATAATCTATGTCTGTTTTTTGAATTTCATGTTACAGAGGTTCAACATTTTTTCTTTTTTAGAGTTTATATGAAGAATATTTTCACATAAATCAGTAAAAGTCGAAATTATATAGTAATAAAAACTGGGGCATATCTGTAATGAAAATCTAAATATTTATGATAGTTTTCTATAAATAACAATCTAGTTCTACACTAATCTATTTATAACAATTAAAAATTGGTTATTTTCATTAAAAAAATACTTGGCACTAGAAATCCAAATTTGAATTTAGCATAGTGTTAATACAAAATACTTGTTTCCTGACCTACTTCTGTTTCAAGTAACACTCTTATATTTCAGATTCTAAACGTTTTTTGAACAATAATAATAATACCATGGCATTAATACCATAAAGCAATAAATATTTTAGTATTATTAGAAAATTTCTCATTTTCTGCAATAAAAATGTTTTTATAAAAAGTATAACTCACGTGAAAACAAATCGAAATCTGAATGATTGATAGTCAAACGTTTAATAGAATATATGCTATAGCATGATGCGAGGCTATACATATAGAGTAGGATTATTGAAAGAACTCGCTTCATTGTTAAATGTTAAATATAAATAAGTTTTTTACATCAAGTTATGAATGTAATTAAAGATAATATTTTTTCATTAATAATTAATTTTGAAATAATAATTTACAGTAACATAAATAAATATATATATATATATATATATATATATATATATATATATATATGTATATATATATGTAAGTAGGTGTGTGTGTAACTTACAGAACGAGTTCGCATCTAAAACTGATGAATCACTGATACTATGATTCTAGTTGTTACGTAAACGATTGGCCCGAGCTTTCTTTTCTGTCTGTTTGTTTGTCTATTCGGTACAAATTTTGCAATCGATTTTGAACTAACTTCCCGATGAGTAGAAAGTTGAAACTTCAAATATAGCTCAAAACTGGATTACAATGCAATATTAATTAATTAATTAACTAATTAATTAATAATATTAGAAATATTAAAATAAAACTTAATTAATTAATTTCATTAATTATAATTATTATTAATAAATTTATAATTATTAAATTACAATTAATTAAATTAATTAATTAGGTTAAAGTTAAACAAGATTAAAAAGCAAAAAATAATTATTTAACTTTTTTTTAATATACCACGTTTTTAACACGGACCAAAAAGTATAAAATAATTTCTCCTAGCCCCATATAGATTTATAACCCCATACAAAAAAAAAACGTGGGACGTATGCAATAAAGAGTGTAAGGAGTATAATTCTGTATGGGGCTAGAATAAAATATATTATACTTTTTAGTTGGTGTTAAAAACGTGATATATTATTTTTTTTTATTTAAATAATTATTTTATAAAATTAGTCAGATGTTAGATTTCAGTTAGCAAATCCCTAAATATTAATTAATATTATTGTTAAATAAAATAATTCCAAATAAATAAAATTATTGTAAAACAAGTATTTTGTATTTAAAAATTGTTTTATTTTTATTTATATTTTACAGTATAATCATAATTTCAAAGTTTTCAAAAATATTTTGCATATTTTTCGAGAAATTTGTATCAACTTCCAATTTTCATATAGAGCTTATATTAGATTTTAATGTAGTTAAATACAGATTTTTTCTCTTTTCAACGATATAAAAAATAACCTAATATAACCTCCATAAATATAAAAAAAAATTCAAAACTGCTGTAAACTCATCATAAAAAAAGTGCCTGTATATTATGTACAAGGTAAACATTATACGAATTTAAATAAAAAAAAGTTAGAAACCAAAAATACAAAAGTGAAAAAAAATATATTTTTGCTTATATCTAGTGACCTGCCATTTTTTTTTGGAAAACACACTGAATGTTTCTCCTTAGACGAGGTAACTTTTGTCTAATTTCACAGAAGTCGTAACTATTATAAATTTCGTAGATCCCAATGCTTAATCACTTATCTTGGATACCTGTATAATAATCTAAAAAATGTAAAATTTTCATAAATTTATAAAATAATATATATAACAAGTATATGAAAACACGAATTCTATTACATTTTGAAAATAATGTCATAATTACAAACATAAATATAATAAGTATTAGTTAAAAAAATATTTAATTTTACAAGTATGTACATATTATTAACAATAAGAAAATGAAGTTTTTATTCTAAATAAAATATGTATATATTTTACAAATACCATTAAAATAATACTAATAGCAGTTTTTAACGTACATAAAATTTATCTAAATCTGAGGTCCATTAAATTATTACATAATAAACTCGTTGATAAAAAATCCGGAAAACTTCATAATTGCAAATAATCAATTATTTTGAAAAATATTTTCATATATTGACAAATGATCAATTACAATGTTAAAGAAACGAAATATACTGTTAACAACAGGCATGAACATATTTGTTGACTCGTTCAAAGGCACTGTTTGAAATTTAGAAATTTAATATATATATATATATATATATATATATATATATATATATATATATATATATATATATATATTTAAGCGTGTTGTGATACATATTACAAACAACTCTTCTCTTTGTTTTAAGTGAATATTATTAAATTATTTGATAAATATTGACTGTTTATTATATTACATTAGAAAAGTATTTATTACTTATTTATTATTTATCACAGTATGCGTTTAGAAGATTTAGCTCGGATCGTCACTTTAAGTGACGAAGAATATAGCGTACGTGCTATTGCCAATGTTTTACACATTCCACAATCTACAGTATACTACAGTAAACGATGCAACTAGACGACATCGGAAACTGAACAATATACCAGGAGACCAAAATCCACGTGCCACAAATTATCGTGCTAATCGTTTTATCTTTATATCTGTATTGAGAGGCCGTATTTTGTCATCGCCTGCTGTCGTTTATCGTCTAGAAAATTTCCGTGGCACTTAAATTTCATCACGAACAGTTCACGGAAGGTTAACTGAAGAACGACTAAGATTTTGAAGACCTGCTACAGGGCCACATTTACTCTCAGCTCACCGTATAGAAAGATTGCGTTTCGCGTGGAAACATGCAAATTGGGCGATTGAGCAATTTGGCTCGGTATTATTTACTGATGAGTCCAGATTTGCCTTACGTTCTCCAGCTGGACGTAAAAGTGCATGAAGAAGGACAGGTGAATGTTTTCCCATTTTACTGCATATCCGAAAGGACGCCTTTTGGAGGTGAACGCATTATAGTATGGTCTCATAGCACATGGTAGTTTAAATGCCTATCGCTATGTTATGGGATGATTGGATGATTGGATGATTATGTTGTACCATTCGTTCCATTTATAAAAGATAATTTCATATTAATGCATGATAATGATTGTCCACACATAGCACCAGTAATCAATGACTATTTATGTAAATAACATGGGTATCCGTTGATTACCATGGCTAACTCGTAGTCCTGATTTAAATCCCAACGAGCATGTCTGGAATTTGTTACGGCAAAAACTACAAAGACGAAAGCCTTCTAATGAAATTCTTCATGAACTTCAAATTGCTCTTTCTGAAAAATGGGAAGCAATTGAGCAACAAGAAATTTCCAACATTATTTTAAGTTTACCCCGACGTATTAGAGAAGTTATAAGAGCTAGAGAGATGGTAACACTAGATATCAAAATTATATTTATTTGTTAACAATTCATGTTTTTTTAATTTATTATGAAGATGATTTTTTCCAATATTATCAAAATTAAATTTTTTTATTTTATTTAATTTTTTTAAAATGCATTTTCAATATTTAAATACAAGATTATTTTTTTCTTTTTACATGTTCCTAAATAACAATGATATAGAAAATTAATAAAATTTAGACAAAAAAAAACAAATATAATATTAACATCATCAGGAAAAAATTATACAAATGATATTACAATAAATAAACAAAACATAGAAACAAGTTACTAAATAACAAAATAAGTAACTAGATCATAAAATTTATAACTTTTTAAATAAAACTGCTTTAGGTTAAAGCTCTCTATTAATATTTATTTATAATCAGTTTTCCATCGAAACGTCGATTATAAATAAATATTAATACAGAACTATAACTTAAAGGAATTTTATTTAATATAATGAGTTCTAAAAAACTTTTTACTATGTTATTAATTTTTAATTAAGGAAAACCAAATTTTATTTAAATCAATGACTTCACATTGATTGATGTTATCTTTTTCTTTATATTGCTTCTCTTGTCAATCTGCTATTAATATTGATAATATTGTACTTTTTTTTTGTTCAAAAGTTTAATTATTAAAATTGAAATATGTTTAAAAATATTAAAATTTTATATCAAATTTTGATTACAAAAATAACTATGTACTATGCTATTTGATTTTAAAATTATATAAAAATAGTTAAAAAAGTTTATATGTATTATATTCTTAGGAAAACTAATATTACTAAAATATTATCTAGATGGTTTTATAAATATTACAAAAAATTAATCTAGATTAAATAAAATAAATAATAAAATTTAAATTTATTTAAATAAGATTGAAGATAACAATTTTTTATCACTAATCACGAAACATAAACGCATTATTAAAAATTATAAATCCAGGTAAAAATAATTAAATTGTTTTTGTAATCCTTTAATTTAGAAAAGTAGTGTTATTTTTTATGTTAAAGCTAATATTTTCTTTCAAAATATTTTGGAACAATTTAAAACAAAATTTACATACTTATATATTTATGTAATAATAATATTATGTAGAGATTATAAAACGAATACGAAAAGTAATTTACATTTTTATATAAAAAACCTATTTTTTTTTAAATCATCCTTAACATATGAAATGAAAAATTTGCTCAAAAACCTATCCTGTAATCACATGATGCAATTCCAGTTTTTCACCGTGAATGGTCTGTAATAAATTTCATCGGAGCCAAAATTATGCAGTGTAAAAACGGTAGTGATAAATGTTAGTTCGGTCAAAATTTATTTTTAATTAGTGCTTAGTTTCGAAAGACAAATGAATTTTAATAGTTTCCTTGTAAAATATATGGCGATTTATTTGGTGTTGTTTTACGTGGCAGATAAAATACGATTGAAATCGGTTGAAAGTGCTAGATCTTTTGCCGCTGATAAAAAAGAAAAATGCTGAAAATTTATTCAGTTCTTTCTAAAATTATTCGAATTCATTTCGAGCGGTACTGTTCGAGAAAGTTTTCCAATGAATTTTATTTCTTTTAATCCGGAACTTTTCTTGTTATAATTCTTAAATGATGCTATATACTCTTTTTTTTTGCTACAATTTAAAAAATGGAATGTAAATGTACAGTATTATTCTTACTTAAATTTAAAAATACATTTTTTGCTTTTTTATAGTAACATAAATATTAAATTATACAAAATAAATTTATGTTCACTTTCTTCACAAAATTAATACAAAACTCATTCTGAGATTTTCACCCTATATTAGAATATGCAAATTTTATATTATTCTATATACTGTGCGGATTTCATATTAAATTTGTGTCATTAATACAGTAAGCTAGTTGTTTGAATAGTATAAATAGGATAGTTGAAATGCAAAGTAATCTAGTACAATATACTATATATTTGACATGTTGTAGCTTGGAAAAAAACTGTTTGTCTTAGATCAATAGTTTTCAAATTTTAGAGTCAACTCTTTTCAATAAATAAAAACGTTTATTATTGCCAATATGATGTTGTAAAAAACAATATATTTTTATATATTACAAAAGTATCATTTTATTTTGCAGAACCTCTACAAAACTTGCACTGAACCTCGGAATTCTGCAAAACACAGTTTGAAGACTACTGGCTTAGATTACCAATATTAATTTTTTTTGTGTTTTTAGCTTATATATATATATATATATATATATATATATATATATATATACATATAAGATAGCTCGATTCTAAATAATAAATTATATTTTTATTTAAAAAAATTAAATAAAAAAAGCTGGAAGTGTATTAATATTCTCGAAAAAGATAAAAAAATAACAATCTTGCCCCAACTTATCTAGTAATGAGTATGACCAAAATCTTCCGGTGTATTTGACCTTTTCTCTAAACAAATTAAAAAATAAACCTTTTCACCCCAATTTATCTATAAAAGAGTTTTTCTTGTCACTAGACATCAACAAACGCTTTCTGGAATGTATTTTTAAAATTTTTAATTTATTGATTAAATTAACCACTTAATATTGGAGATTATTTATAATCACCGGCAATTATAATAAATTTATATATATACAGGGTGATTCATTGGTAAACGGAAATACTTAAACGGTGAATAGAGGTCACCGAGGCGGTTCTAGAAATACCCCATTTATTGGACCTGACGGTCTTTGTAATCGAGATACAGGGTGTTTTATCGATTTTGCTTGTTTCTTCCTGAGGTCATAACTCTCGAACCACCCCGTATATTTTTTTGATATTCAGAGCCCAAATGAGCCACTTACTATTTACAAGAAAAATCCAGGTCCGGATTAACAAAAAAATAGATAGCAATTGTGACCTTGAAACAACACCCTGTATATTGAAATTTTCAAAATCCGTTTGCATATTTGGAAAGAGCACAAAAAACTAAATTAAAATGTGCACTTTAAATTTTTCCGCAGAAAATTTAACTATTCACATTTTGAACTTAAAGTAAAATTTTTAAGAACTTAGAGCCAAAAAAATAGTTATTATTAACTTTTAATAATAAATTATAAAACTTTTGAATCCATACTCATTTTAAAATTATTGAATAATTATTAAATACATTGGTTTCTAATTTTATAGTTAAAAAAAAAAATAAAAAAATAAAAAATAGTAAAAAAAAAAATAAAAAAAAAAAAATAAAAAAAAATAAAAATAAAAACCAATGTATTTAATAGTTATTCAATAATTTTAAAATGAGTATGGATTCAAAAGTTTTATAATTTATTATTAAAAATTAATAATAACTATTTTTTTGGCTTTAAGTTCTTAAAAATTTTACTTTTAGTTCAAAATGTGAATAGTTAAATTTTCTGCGGAAAAATTTAAAGTGCACATTTTAATTTAGTTTTTTGTGCTCTTTCCAAATATGCAAACGGATTTTGAAAATTTCAATATACAGGGTGTTGTTTCAAGGTCACAATTGCTATCTATTTTTTTGTTAATCCGGACCTGGATTTTTCTTGTAAATAGTAAGTGGCTCATTTGGGCTCTGAATGAAAAACATGTGTACCAAATATCAAAAAAATATACGGGGTGGTTCGAGAGTTATGACCTCAGGAAGAAACAAGCAAAATCGATAAAACACCCTGTATCTCGATTACAAAGACCGTCAGGTCCAATAAATGGGGTATTTCTAGAACCGCCTCGGTGACCTCTATTCACCGTTTAAGTATTTCCGTTTACCAATGAATCACCCTGTATATATATATATATATATATACAGGGTGTAACAGAATAACTATTCCTAATTTTAACTGGAGTATCCTGGGCTCAGAATATGAAGATTTAATGCAAATCACTGAGATAAAATGTGGCTCCTTACTGAGCTACAGGGTGTTTTATATAAAAATTTAAAAACTATTTTTGCCCAGTACTTTAAAACTATTTGACGTATCCTTATCATACTTGGCAGGAAATGTAGGTACCGTACACCATACTAAATTATGTTAAATAAAAGTTTCTGGCTACTGCCAGTGGCGTACAACAGGGGCAAGTGAGAAGTTGATCCTTCCTAAATTCTACGCCACTGGCGGAATTGTAATTTTAGCACAATTTTTCGATTCTCCAATACTTGCTGTGTGAAAAACATACTCTTCCTTTGTAACGATAAAGTCACTGTTTTTCGAAATATTTAAAGTTAAACATAAGCTGCATCCTTGGGATTTTTTAAAAATTTGCTCAAAAAATTCTGAAAAAATTCAGTAAAATAGAGAAAAAAATTAGCTACATAATAACTAAGTAACTTTTTTCTCTAACTCATTCTAATTTGGCTGTAAAAATTATTGAAAATAAAAAAATAAAATGCAAAAAATATTAATTTTCAATAATTTTTCCAGCCAAATCAGAATGAGTTAGAGAAAAAAGTTACTTAGTTATTATGTAGTTTATTTTTTTCTCTATTTTACTGAATTTTTTCAGAATTTTTTGAGCAAATTTTAAAAAAATCCTAAAGGTGCAGCTTATGTTTAACTTTAAATATCTCGAAAAACAGTGACTTTATCGTTACAAAGAAAGAGTATGTTTTTCACACAGCAAGTATTGGAGAATCGAAAAATTGTGCTAAAATGACAATTCCGCCGGTGGCGTAGAATTTAGGAAGGATCAACCTCTCACTTGCCCCTGCTGTACGCCACTGGCAGTAGCCAGAAACTTTTATTTAACATAATTTAGTATGGTGTACGGTACCTACATTTCCTGCCAAGTATGATAAAAATACGTCAAATAGTTTTAAAGTACTGGGCAAAAATCGTTTTTAAATTTTTATATAAAACACCCTGTAGCTCAGTAAGGAGCCACATTTTATCTCAGTGATTTGCATTAAATCTTCATATTCTGAGCCCAGGATACTCCAGTTAAAATTAGGAATAGTTATTCTGTTACACCCTGTATATATATATATAATAGTAATAAAATCACAAATTATTATGCATAGTAACCAATTCATCACATTAACCGAGATATAATTATGTAACAATTAACATTTTTAAATACAAGATTTGATCGTTAAACTGAACTCGTCCATGACATCGATGTATTGAAAACAAAATTGCAATGATTAAGAACAAATAAAATTAATTCTACTGACTAACTGCGGGTTACCGGAGATCAGAAGATTGCAGGTTCAAATAACACCCAGTGACATAATTTTTTCTTTTAATTTTCCAAACAGTCACTTTCTTTAATAAATTCTAATGTATTAAATAATAAATGTCAATACATTTATTGACATACAAATAACAAAATTAAAAACATAGAGGTGTAAATCACATAATAAAAAATGCTGACTTAAGAGCATAAATACAATCTGCGAATGCAAAAAAAAAGTGCAATAAGTCACAACTATTTTAGACTGCCGACAACTTGCAGCAAACACTCATCTGATATTTTGGAATTTATCGGTGCATTTTTATAGGTATACAAATAATAGTAGATAGTTGATAATTTTAACATTTCTGACAAGAACATCTACATTGTAATATATCATTATTTATAACACAATCAAAATATCACAATGTATTTTCTTTCATCACATTGCACGCTGAGCAAAATATAGTCTCGACCTCTACAATATAAAAACTTAAAATTTAATGTCGAGTGAAATTACACTCATGCTGATAACAAAAAGATTAAACCCAGGGAATAAATTTTACGATCCAGTTTGTCATTTTTCTACACAGTTACAAGTAGGACACACTGTATATTTTCGTCACCAAAAATGTCTCCCAGAAAACCTACCATATAATATAAAATAAAAAAGGATTTATACGCATAACCATATATCAAGCAAGCTGTGGAAATTACAACTGGGCAAAACCCCAAAACTTGGTTATGACATCACTATCCTAAACTCTTTAAAGATGCGCTGCTTTGAGTTGAATTATAACGTCATGCATTTAGTAATTATAATAATTCATAATAACAAATTGGTATATTAAGTATTACACCCTATGAAAGATTAATATAGCTTCTATTCATATTTGTATTATGTTTCTGCACAATACTATACAAACAACAATGTTACCATTAACAAAATTTATTTTCTAAATTTATATTACTTTATTTTACAGTTTGATTTTGCTACAATATTCTTCATATAAGCTTAAAACATAAACTAATTTTGGAATAGAAACAACTATCAAAATACTTTAAAAACTGTAATTATTTGATAAAATTAATGGGACTTCTTCAGCTTTTAACATTAATTACCTAAGCTACAACAAAAAAATAATATAAATGGTAAAACATTCGATAAAATTAATAATTTCAAACATTTGTAACATAATTGTTCAATTATTGCCATAGGTAATTCTTATATTTTTCTATTAACGCGATATACATGGCAAAATATTTTTAATACTGCTACAACGTTCTTGCTCTGACAATAATAAACGCAAATTCACTACTAATTCGAGAATAAATTCAGATTAAGTTAATCCATTAATGTTGAAAAAATAAGTTACCATAGTAAGACAGGACAGACAATCAAAATTCCCAAATAGTAATTTTAGTACGATAAAATATGTTGTGTCATATATGTCAGTAGATGTATAATAATAATTTTGTCAGTCAGACGTGATTGCATAAATTTTTCAAGTATAGTTCACAAATGTTTTTGTCAAAATGTTTGACTATGTTTAAATTGGGTATATTTAATAGCGTGAAATTAAACACATTTACTTTTTATAACTTCAACATGAAAATGTAGGATATTTAAGCCTAAATATAGGACGAAGAACACGTACTGTTCTAGGGAAAATAAGACTCCTAATGACCCTTATATAATAATGTTTGTAAAACTGTACTGACCTCACATTTTAACCTTGGAAGAACTTGCTATATGTGATTTTGTTTCACGCCTTAAAAATAATTTTACTTACAGTTAATACTCCTACCTAATACCTTTACTTTATAATACCTCTACTTTATCTTACTTACATCTAATAGTTAATTAGTTCATATGTAACCTTGACAAAGAGAGTACTTTTGGTAAAATTTAACAATTTAAAATTTTAAACATGTAAAAAATTTTCTCACTGTGCGAGTTAAATAAAAAAATATTACATCTAATTTGATAATAATAAACAATGGCTAACTGCTTATATTAGAAAAATTTCAAGTACATTGACACATATCGATGATAAGAGACTGGATTTTTCTTACAATAACTAATCGAAGAATTAAAAAATATTATTATTGTCAAAACTAATATTTTAAAATTATACCAATAAAAATTATATTGCCTATATTTAGGTTATTAACAATGCATTATAAGCTGCTGTCCCTTGCGAAATTATAAATAAATAATTCACTTCATTAATTATGTGCATAAATATTAGTGTTAAACTTACAATTATTGACACTGATAAAAAAAATATTTAAATAATAACAAAACCTCTTTTCTAAAGATTAAGATTAATGATAGATATGTTACCGCTAAAGTGCAGAAATCAGTTATTCTACAGATTAACTAAGTAAGCGCAGATTAACTAGAGTGATCCGTTAAAGTGCCGAAAATTGTTTCATTTCTCGAATTACCTAGGTACTCTGCAAATTACCTAGATAATCTGCATTAGCAGCAACGTTTCTGTACGTTTAAATTAACATAATGATATTTATTTATTTTTCAATATCTAAAGCAACAAGTTAAATACAATCAACAAATTAGTTGATAAAATCAATCATCAATCAATAAAACTATAATCAAAAGAATCAAACGATTTAAAATATTATTAGAATTAAGGAAATGAATTTGCAAAACATATAATAAAATTATGCTTACTTTAATAAGTAAGTTTAATCAATCTTTAGATTGCACTAATGTGCAATCTAAAAATTGGTAACACTGAATTATATAGCAATTGGTTTTTACGACAAGCACATCTATTTGTGGAAAAGGCAATGAGAGAAACAAACTTTTGAACTTTAACGATACGGAAGCCGTTGATGTGTACATTACCTGGATAAAGTGCGGAAAACTCTTGATTCCGCACGTTAACAGAGCAAATCAGTTAATTTGCAGATTAGCTAGGTAATGTGCAAATTAACGGCTTTCGAGATTTAGCGGTAACAGATACATTAATTTCCCAACTTATTTTTCTTTACAATATTAGAACATTACTAATATAATAACAATATATTGTATTTAATATTAACAAATATTTCAGTATTTGCATGTTCATCTGCTTATTTATATGCTGACTAAGTATATCATATTTTTATAATATGTTAAAAATTCATGTAAGACTTTATAGTGGTTCATATTAAATGATATTACTTATATTAATTATAAACAAGCAAGTTTGATGTACTGGTAAATATTTAAACACTTTACTCTTGAAATCGTCATCAGAAACAATAAAAAAATATTATCAGTGTCACTGTGCTGAACTATTTTCGATATTAATTTTGTATGCTATAAATCTATTTTTATTAATAAAGTAACACTGTTAAGCCAATAAATAATTATGGATGAGGCTATTTATACATACGGGATATGTATACGCAATTGGCTATTTATACATACTAAAAAAAAAAAAAACCTAAACCAACCTACTAACCTAACCTACCCTAAATAGCCAATTACGTAAAAATACTGTATATATATAAATAGCCAATTGCGTATACATACCGTATGTATAAATAGCCACTTTCAATAATTATTATGACAATGAATAGAAAATATCGTTTTAGTGTGGAAAGTGCAATAATTCGGAGCACAGATCAATGCTGCAGAAGCATTGAGTGACATTTGGCACGTACAAACCAGTCACCATTCAGCATTACATTCTCTTCTTTTTATTACCGAACCACTGACACTTCGTTCAATTCTTTTACGTTTCGGTTAGATTACTGTGGGAATTCAGTAAAGAACGTTTCATATCGGAATCTGATGGTCGTGTCGTGTCGTGGATGGTCGTGGCTGCGTATGAACGAATTCAACGCGGATTCAGATACGGACGACATCTCGCATCCGGATACTGGTATTACACAGATGGAAAATTGGTTTCTGGTGTTTTCAACCAGAATCGTTATTATATTTGGGAGATGAGTGGGCGGCATTGGATACTGATGCAGAATGCGGAAAATATGCTATTGGTTTTACTTCGATTCTTTCGGTGAATCCGTGATGGAACTGTATCGAGTTTTTTAATAAAATCACCATAAATACATGAAAGATATGTTTTATCTACAGTGAATAAATGATAAAAGTATTCATATTTTGTTTCACAAACGATACAATCAAAATAAATGCTATAACTTTTTCCTTTATTCATAAAGTGACAATATTTCGTTCTGCTAAATTTCTTTTCATATAACACAAATTTAACAAATTTATTATTTTAGTTGTTTTATCTTTAAATATTAGATGATTTAAATTTTAAATATTTAAATAAACTTTATTGGAAATAAGTATTTAATTTTAACTAATTAATATGTAGATAAAATAACTTATATTATTGGAAAAATCATCAAACTTTAGTCATCAACTTGAAATTAAATAAAATATCTCTTTTTTTTTCTCTATACTCGTAGCTGTAGTATCAAATCATAATATAAGTTTATATCATTTGTGAAAAAACTCTAATAAAGTACAAAATATCAAACTTAGTATTAACATTGGGACTAGAAAACCTATCTACATGTTGCATTTCTTGGTTTCAAATTATGAACAACATATAAATATATATGTAAAAAAAATTCGATAACTTTCAATAAGATTATATAACAAATTTATATATTATATAAACATTTAACTACTTTTATTTCAATGATCTGTCTAACGTACATGTAAATAAAAGCCCGTCAAAATGACATTTATTATAGTATTATACTTAAATAAAAATGAAACAGTAGTTGCAACAGTATTTTTAAAATACAGAACTTTTGCTTGTGTCTGATCGACGATAAGCCAATATGGAAAAAAAATAGACACAAATCTTTATTTTTTTTTTACATCAAAAGGAATAAAAGTGTACATATTTATTATTTCATTTTTTAATTTCAATAAGTAATTTTAAGTTATATTTCCATTCTTCTTGCAATAACCAGTAGAAAAAGACAAACTATTATAAACTAAATTCTGTCAGATCTAATAATCATAAAACTAATGCGATTCGTGATATAATATTAGTTTATTAGAATATTTGTATATTTCACACACGTGCATTCATAATTTTGCAATCAAGCACTCAACATATCTTATTATTCTTCGTTTAGCTTTTACTCAGATTTAAAAAATAGTTTTAAAAAAAAACATTTTTAAATTAAAAAAAAAAATATGTACTTAGGTAACTTTAAAAATTCTTAAAATTGTACTTGCACCAACAACAAACGCCTAAACATAGGTACTGAAAATCACACTGATATAAGTAAATTATATTTTATTGGAGTTATTCATGTTTCCTGCATCCTTATTAATATTATAATTATATTATATCTAAACACAAAAAACAGTTGTCATTAAGTATAAACATTGGCCCGTATTCTCACCTCAATTTTAAAAGTGAATTTGATGTTTACTTAAAATTAATTATTAAGCAATTTTAATTAGTTCATTTAATTTTTATAATATTAGATATAAAAAAATATATCAAAAATATAAATACTATTCATATTTTATAAGAGGTAGAATTAAAAATTTATTTTACAGCAAAAAATAAAAGCACCTTTTCATAAACAAAAAATTTTGGAATACTGGCCATTATAATTATTATTTAAAGTAATTTTAATTTACAAGAATTAATTTCATACTTCATTCAATTTAAATAATATCAAGAATTAAGACTTTTATCTTTTTTTACTATTTAAACCATATTTAATATTCAATAAACTCTGTTACATCTCAATCTATATTTTAACTTGTACATCGTTGCAATATTAGTTACGTTCTTCTGTATACCTTAATACGACACTAAAAACTAGAAAAATGCTGAAGGTTCGTACGTTTACCGCACTAAAAACGAAACAATGTTTCAAGATTAAGTTCCAAAAAATATTTATTAATTATTCCGACAAATACATAAAATTTTACCGGTTGCACAATAAAACTTCAATAACTTTTGGGACAGAACCGTGCATTATCAGATCGTTTTAGGTTTGTCATGAAATATACATATATATTCTCTACAAAGATTAATCAACAGATAAATTATAAACATCTGAAAATTCACTTTATCCTGGTCACGAAACTACCTTCCCTACGTTACGTGTAACCCGCATAGTTCCATCAACAATATGACAAAAGGATTAAGTGTAGGGTCTGCCGTCGAAACTCACAAACTCCCTATTTGGTATGGATATCAGTATAAGGGTCCTTGTTTTACTCCATCACATCTCTGTATCACTACAGAGTCGAACGGTTACGTTATTGAGAATAAACAATCCAGGAATGGAGATTATAAACAGTCAATATATAGTGTGGGCGATTGTGTCCCATTCGGTTGGTGAGCTGGGTGTGCTGTGTTGGGTAGCGGTGGTTGTAATCAAATTGGTAACAGCGATATTTTGGGAATTATGGTTACTGGTTAACGGTGATGATGCTATTGCTGTTGAATTGTTTGCTTGTTGTTCACAATATCGATGCACAATTAGGTTATTAAAGATTATTGGTAGGTGTTTATGGTATTCCGATGCTCGAATGCATTTAGTTGCTTTAAATTATCGACAATTTGAAGGAAAAATTATTGTCTTTATGTAATTAATTAAACGGTGGTAATTTATAATTGGATGCTATTCCTGAACTAATCTGTTTATTTAATCAACATAAAGTAACAATTTAACTAATGAAGGTTATAAATTTGATATGTACACGAATTTACAGATATTTGTAAACAGCTGAATTTAATTTAATAATTAAAAAAATCATTAAGTAAATTTACATTATAATAATAACAATTATTTTAAATTCAATATTATTTTTTTTTTAATAATAAATAAATATTGTATTGATTGTGTCAAATTTTTATATGTTTCAGTTTTTTCTCTTAGCGAATGTAATAATTTCTTTTGCTACGTCTGTCATTTATAAATTTAAACAAATTAGATAATAAACAATTTAAAATACACCTAAAATGCTTTTATTTAAATATGCTTTGAAAAAACTTTAAATAATACCTAATAATGCCAGCCGCGAAAGCATGAAGATTACTAATAACTAATATTTTTGTTATCTATACATTATAATATAAATTTAATACAAATTTTCTTTAACAAAGAAAAAGTAATATGTCTAATAAACCTTTAAAGTGATGTCAATATATAATCTATGATATTAAACTTTGTGATATCAGTTACATTAAAAACATGTCTAACTGTATAATACGTATATAATTATACAAATATGTACTTGAAATCAAAGAGATGATAATGATGATTGAGTGTGCTGCATTCAAATAGTAATCAAAATATATGTTGTAAAATACAATGTATAATGCAAAGTAACACCCGACAATGATTTACAAACAAATTCATTCCCAGAAAAATTAGATTTCCTTTCGCAAATAGATTTTTTTAAATTGCGTTAATTTTCTTTGTAATTTTTTCAATAAAAATTAATAAGTTCAAATTATATATTTTATAACAGTAAAATATACCTTATTTTTAGTAATTAATTAAATATTTATTGCAAGACTTCTATGTTTTATTTTCAAATTTATGAAAATTGCTTTAGTTTTTTCAAAATTCTTGTTATGTTTTTGCGTAGATTTAAATTCGATTTTTTATTATTAGTTGTTTATTGATTTTATTGAAGCCAAAAATTCAGATTATTAATGTTTTACAACAACAAAATTTTGTCGTCTTCACAAGTTAGTAAATAATGCAGTTTAAAACCAACAGCGTTCGACTATAACAAAACAATAAACTCCAAATAAGTAGAATAAGTCTTATATAGACACCATCTTCATCATAGTCACAAAATTATATGGCACAACTTGCATTTTTATTCTATTAACTGATTTTAATATATATATATATATATTTCAAATATTGTGTTCTAAAACTATACATATTTATTTACACAAGTAAATTTAAATACAGAAAAATCGGTGAAATCTTGAAGGCAAGTCATAATCATGAAAAAAAAAGTAGCAATATGAAAGTTTTTAATAAACAAAAATAAATTCTTTCTTTTCTACACGCAATTATTTATTAAAATAATACTACCCAAATTAGCTAAATTTAATAAAATATATTCCAATATCTTATTTTAATACACTGGACGTTACTTCCATTATGTTTGAGACTAGATTAGGTACGAAACATAGCTTGATGGTAAAACAATTTCATTCCTATTTAAAAGCTCATATAAACATACCAGTGAGTGACGTCACTCGTTCCTCCAAAGTTTCACCAATTCACCTGTAAAACTCTTTAAACTGCCAAGATAATAATTATTATTGCTGTTTATAAAACGATGCTTTTTTGCCGATTTACAGTCGTTTTAGTCAAGTGTTTATTACGAAATCGGCTTTTAGACATTACATTATATTATTATTTTTTTTATTTATTATTTTTTATTTTTTTTGAATTTGCAAACAATAAAGTAAGAAAAATACATACATATTACATATATAAACAATGATACCATGTATCTATAAGAGTGTGGCACAAATTCTTTCCATTTAAGCAGAAATTGGTTTCCGCCAAACATTCCTAGCAAGACAAGCAAGTTTCCAGAGTTTCTAATATCGAGTTTCATATCAAAACTTATAGTTCGTAATCTACTAATATGGAAAATTTTGTAATATAAACTAATATAAGTTTCAAATTATTGCAAACTCTAAGAGTCGATATCTTTCGAACGGTTTGCGTTATATAATTCTGTTTTATGACATTCAATTCAACGTATCGAAAATTGTGCAAATACAAACAAAATCGTTTTTATTGTGAAAATTTTCAGATGATTACTAGATATGTCCCGGATATTCAGTTACTATTCGGTATCTGGCCTATTCAGCCCATTTTCTTAATATTCGACTGAATACCGAATATTTACAGTCAAATACCGAATAGTACTAAATAGTAATTTATTATGCGCGTTTATAATTTTTTATTGTTATTGGAATATTAAATTTTAGAATATTAGTATCATGAAGTCGGTGTAATACTAATTAGCATTTTAACACAAAGCATGGCGTCAAGTCTTAAAGTCTGCATATAAAACATCTTTAATTCAGTGCCGTAACGTTGAATCAGTTAATTGAGCACCTAGTGAGTTGGGTGAAGATATGAAAGATATTATTTTATATTTGAATATCACTGTAAACGATTTTTAAATTTCTTATCAAAATGTATGAATGTAGTGTTGTTTCTGTATTAAAATGCAATATGTTAAACAGTTTGTAGGATAATATTAATTCATAATATTTTTTATGAAATTTTGAAATATTTTCTTTGTCATTAAGTGACAATTTTTTATATTTTATAATCAATTATATATATCTGAAAAGAACAATAATAATAAACGTTAAAAATTAAAATATTCGACTCAACTTTTCTAATATTAATCATATTTCTTCTACAATATTACAAATAAAAATTAAAAAAAAAAAATGTGCCAAAACATTCTAAGTAGTAGCATGTAGTAGTGTTTACATGCTATCACCCTATTTTTTTTTTAAATATATTCATAGACTAACTTAGTTTGAATTTATTCTGGAGATAGTAATTAATCTATGTTTATTATTACCAAAGCAAAATTCACTGTTGCATTCGTATACTGTCAAATGCAAATTCTAAAATATAAAAATGTTGAGCAGCACTGTTTATCTATTAGATGCATATATATTTTCGGTCCCAAAAAGGTTTATATTTGTATTTGAGCAACTGCAAAACAACAAGACATTTTGCCGAAGCGAAGCGAAGCGGAGCCGTGCGACGTATGTGTATCAGTAAGTCTATACTAAATTGAGTACGTAGTATCTATGTGTGTCGTGGGGCAAGTATGAGCGTGATATGGGTGTGTATTTTGTTTTATGTGATTTATTGACGGCAAAATTGGCGTTTATATTGGAAACACACGACCGCCCGAACGATGCGATGTGTGAACTTCTTCCCTATAATATATTGACTGACAAACAACTGTTTTCTGTTCGCCAGTTCCCTAGTTCACCCTCTAAACCAGTCCGTATCGTGTTTTAGAATCTTCAATTCATTTTCAAATCAAATTGTTTACGGTCGATATTTCAAATAGACGATAGATATCGTTTGTTTATTTATTTTCTTGTACATGTTCAAAAAAAAAAAAACAATTACATTTTCTTTAGAATATAAAATATAAATGAATGAATACGATCCATATTTGTCACTTTATATTCTTTATGTTAAAATACATAATTTTCAAACTAGTTTCCTACCTTTTGAAACCCTGTCATCAAGGTGACTTAATATCAAGATAATATGCGCCGCAACCGCCATTGTGTCCACTATATTTGATGATGTGTGCAAGTACAAATTACATATAAGCAATTTGCAACATATTGTTTATAATATATGCAATTCGATATTCATAATAATATTTATAGTTTCTATCACATACTTTTTTGATAAAGAAACAAATGGGAAAAACTATCAACTTGCAGAAAAAATACAATAGTAATATCATTTCTAACAGAAAAGCTAATTATGTATTACTAACTTAAACAGTATTGTAGATATAAAAGGTTGGATGACGTCATTTTCCTTGTTTACCAGATTAGATAAAATCTATACATTGCGTTATGGCGCAAATCTGTCTTGGTATTAGGTCACCTTGGTCGTAACAAAATATTTTATATATATATATATATATAGAGTGATTTATAACAAATATACGAAACTTTGACAGTTTCTTGGGGAGATGCTTTCGAGTGAAAAATGTTATATGAACATAAGTTCTATTCTATCTAGTTGCGCAACTATATTAGTGGCACAGTAAATTTACGAGTTTAATGACAAGTTATTGTAGAAAAACAAAATAAAACAATTAGAAACTATGCACAAACTGTTTGAACCTGATCTAGATTTCAGCAACGGTTCAATGTTAATATTTGGGCTGGTACTTTCAACGGACAGTTGTTTGATATTGAAGTTTTAAAGATATGCAAATTTTCTTAATAATTGGCTTCATAAAAAGTTAAAATATATTTCACTTCATATTCGACAAGGCATGTGGTTCAAACATGATGGTGCACTACCCCATTTTTGAAGACGAGTGATCGCATGATTAAATTTTAACTATTCAGATAGATGAATTAGACGTAGGGATGCTGTCACATGGCCAGCAAGATCTCCATATTTAAATCCTTTGGACTATTATCTTTGTGGAGATTTAAACCGGCTCGTGTACAGTGTGAAAATAAACAATTGATGAAAAGAATTATGGTAGCATTAAATCAAATTCGTTATAATATTAACATGATCCGCGTGTACCATTCATTGATTCGTCGGTGTCATGCCTGTATTCAAGTTCAAGAAGGTCACTCCATTTGAAAATTTAAGGTAGATTATTGAAACGCAATTGATTTTTTTTGTTCTATATTATGTAGTAATCTTTCATTATGTACACTCACTTCTGAAAATATAAATTGCAGTTCGTCTAAGTCATTGGTGTCTCTTTGAATAGGCAACTATTTATGCATGTTTGATAGTTTTGACAAAAGTTCCCGCTGCTCTTTGACGTATATTATGTTGTTACAATACCCTTCTTAAGTTCTTAACAATGGGTAAAACAAAAAAAAAGCAACCCATTCGCAACTCAAACTTCCACAATCCATTATTTGTAATGAAGAAACAATTAATGCAACGCGTAATATTATTAGCAATATTTAAGTATAATTGTAAGTTTATAATTATAAAAGTTGCTTGCTTGGATAGGAATGTTTGGAGGCGACTGATTTCGGGATAATGAAAAGAGTTTGTGCCACACCCTTTTGGGTACATGGCGTGATTGTGTATGTATGTATGTATAATTATAAATAAAAAGAAAAAGTGTATTGTCTAAAGCAATTACTGAAAAATATGATTTACTCCTAAAAAACAAAGAAAAAATTAAATGGGACAATCGTTTCGATACAAATAAAATGTGCAAATGGGACAATCGTATCGATAGGGAGGGAGTATAAAATAATTATATTTACCGCTTCTCGACTATTTTATTTTATTTTTCTACGGTACCTTATTAAACTCGTAAATTAACTATGCTACTAATAAAACTTTAATTTCTTGTAGTTACGCAACTAGATAGAATAGGGCATTTATTCATATGACATTTTTTACTCAAAACAACCTCCGTAACAAACTATTAAAGTTTGGTTCACTCGTTGTAAATTATCTTCTATTTTTTTTAAAAAAATGTAGTACATGTTTTAGGTCAATAAAATGCATAGTTTAATACAAGCATTATATTATTTGTATTTAATAATATTAAAATTTAATTTATAGGGTTAACAAGATAAAATAAATTACTACTACATAATAAAATAATAAACATAATTTATTTTGTTCACTGGCATTTTCAAAAAATTCACGAATACCGGTTTTATTTATTATCAATCATGATACTTGTTTGAAGTTAAACCATTTTGAAATATGCCGATCTTAAAAGCACGCCACTTAATACAATGCCGGATAAATTGAAATTGCAAAAAGTAGTTTGAAAATATTTTCAACAAATTTCAAGCAAAAAAACAAGCTACGTATGTGCGAGTATTCGTGTGCCTATGTAATTGCTTATGCTGATGTTTGTGACTATCGAATTCTCTATATTTTCCAAGTGAAAATTCTGTCAGTTGCTTTTGCAGTGCTGAAAATAAGATCGAGCGCACTCTACTGGAAAATTAAATCAATTTTCAACTGTTTTGTTTATTCCGTTGCTCTGTCGTGCGCCTGCTTTTTTGTATACGAGAAAACTTTATTTCAAATATAAAACTAATTTGAATTTTAAATAAATCATCAAAATAGAAACGGTGAATCCCATGATTATTTTTATTATTTTTCTCGTTCTTTTATATCGTTCATATAAAAGTATTTTTATTTTATCAATTGTTCCTACCTTCATTTAAAAATTGAAAAAGGTGTCGTTTTCTTACCTGAAAAGAAACAAAGAAAAAATGTTATTATAACAAAATTATAAAGAATAACATAGTTTTAAATTAAACTAAAACAATAAATTTTAATAAAAACTATTAATAGGTAATTTAAATACTTTTATAAATACATTTCTAGCATAAATGTGAGAAATAATATTCATTCGAGTTTCATGATCTTAAAATTGAATATTAATTTCATAATGGTATTTATATTTTAATTATATTGTCTTATTTTGAATGTTCTTACTGACGTATATAAATGATAAATTCATTGTTACGTTAATAATGAAATAAAAAATTAAATAAACAAACATATAAATATAATTAATGAAAAATTTTATATGTAATAGTTTTCAAAATAAGGACGTAAAAATAATTAAACACTCGATGTAAAGTTCTACAAATGATTTATTTATTAATTTGTAGAACTTCACATCGAGAGTTAAATTATATTTACATCCTCATTTTTAAAGTGCCTACAGTGTCAACAATTGAATGTATTAATATTTTTCCTTTAATTTTGGCAAAAAAATATAAATAAGGATCAACCACAAATAATACTTCAAAATCTATATTATAATTTAGTAAACAACTGATTATGCTAAAATTGAATATTTTTTTTCCAAATTATTAACAAATCACAATAGAAAAAAAATATATATTTAATTTAATATTCGCTTGTATTATACGGTTATTGATGTACTATACTTTAAACTTTTACTTCCACAGTTTCTAATTAAAAATTTTATATATTCAAAATATTCAATTTTCATAATACTTTTAAAAAAATATATAAAAAACAATAAACATTCATACTGTATTCGATTTATATTAAAAATGTAACAATTTAAAATAACATATATTGTAAAAAATATACGATAGATTATTAGCTTTAAGAAGTGAAAACCATTATCCTAAAAGTAGATAAAGTTTGAAACTATCATAAATAAAAACTTCGAAGCAAGAAAGTTTTTAAACAAAACTTTACAATAAATTTAAAATCGCATAAATTTCCAACAACTGCACCAATACACTGTTTAAATCAGCAAATTATCTTCATAGTGAAAAGAAAAGGTAAATGCATTTCCATATAATTCATCTTTTCCTGTTTCTGCGTTTTTATAGTAGCTTTTTATTTCGAGGAGACATTATTTTTATTACGCTCCTGGTAGTATTACGTTTCACTGTTGACAAACGATCTCATTTTTCAAATAGACTATATCGTCCTTCTATCTTGGCCTCATTATTTCTATTTTTCCGTCTCATTGCTCTAACGAAGGAAGTTTTAAGGAATAGTGCAAAGTTCGTGCCAAATATTATGAAATTTTAACTTCATTTCCGGCTTCGACATAACCCTCTAAGATTGACTTTTACCGAAAATGTATATAAAGTCGTAATTAAGGTGCTCGCTGAACGTACTCGTATTTTTGAATTATGCACACTTACATCTTTGTTAATAAAAATTCTAGCAAAAGATTCGTTTCAAAACATATAGTAGTAGTATAGTATAGTACAAAGATTGCTTGTTATATTTCGGAATTAGAGAACAAAAACAAAAATTTATCATCGAAAATGGCATTATTGATTTTAAAATTATTTTCCATAAAGATCGATATACTTTTACATGCGTTTGAACCAATTTTTGAAGAACTTTTTCCACTTCGATTGAGGTACCTCCAAAACATGCATTTTGAACGCATCAACCGCTCCTTAAGGTGTCGAAAAATGTTGATCTCGCAATTTATTTTTTATGTGCAAGAATAAAAAGAAGTCGCTGGATGCCAAATCAAGACTATACAGCGGATGACTCATCAAATCGACGTTTTGAGTGCTCAAATAGTCACTTGTTCGAGTCGATGTGTGAGAGCTCGCAATGTCGTGGTGGAGAGTGATCCGTCTTCGGCGGTTGGTTTTTCTTATTTCTCCGAAGACTTTTGGCAAACAAATGAATGTGTACCATTCAGAATTGCCCGTTCTACGTTGCACCAGTGGTACGGTTGCGACATGTGAAGTTTTTCCGAAAATACAGGCGACCATTTACTTTGAAGTGCTTCGTGAGCGAACAATTTTGTTGGATTTGGCTCATCTTGAAAAACCCACACAGTCGACTGCTGTTTATTTTCGCGCTCATACCTGTCGCGATGTCATAGACATGTTTTGAAGTATCAGTATTCTGCAGAACACAACCGCATTTTTGGACGAACTTCACGAAATTCGTCGTTGAGCGAACTACGACCACGATTGAATTCGGAAAACCATCGATAAACACTGGTCCTTGATGGTGATTCATCGCCAAAGTCGAATTAAGTTCATCGATGCACTGCTGTTAATTTAATCTATGTCGAAAGTTGTAAAAAAATAATCGCACAAAAATGTTCATGATTTAATTCAATTTTTTGGTCGAGATGAATTTTTCAAATTACTGTAAACAACACAAATACTACGTCAAAACGTCCTTAGTACTTATACCGTCAAAAATGTCAAACTTTACTATAAAGATGTTCAGTTGCCAGATACCAACACTAGCGTTACCCAATCCCGAAATATAAAGGGCAACACTCGTAAAATATAATGTAATGAGTAATAATTTATTGTTCAAATTACAAGTATGGGTTGGAATTAATAAACCAATTTACAAATCAGTCGTGAGCTCAAATTGTCGAAAACATTCTATTTATTCATTCATTTATAGACTAAACCAAGTTTAGAGAGTGTATTTTCTAATAAAATAGTAGAAAAAGATGTTTTAATAAAATAAAAATCACACTAATTAATATGTGCGTTAAAAATCAATTATGTCTTCCAGTTTTTTTATTATTATTTTTATACAAAATAGTATTATCTAGTAAAATAATATTACAAGAACGAAAAAGCGTTTATTCTATATGATGTGTGACAGTTAAGTCAGAGGATTATAAAGAATTATAAATTATAATACACAGATTATGAATTATAATACACAGTAATTTTTCTACGGCTACATTTTTTATTTATATATAAAGATTTATTTTTTTATTTATATATAAAGATGTCTGTGAATAAAAATGTATCTAACAACATTAGTGACTTCTAATGAAAAAAATTAGTATTATTTAATTATTTGTTTTGTTTTTTATTCATCTGCTGTTTTATATTAAAACAATGTATGTATCAACTCATAAACAAGTTTTTAAATAAAATTTTGTTTCGCCATAAATATTATTTATTTTCAATTTATATTTTATGGAATTTATAAAACCAGAAATATTTTTAAACAAGGAATATGAATATGAAATTAATTTTTACAAATTTATCATATTATGTTTTCCGTATTTTACATATTAAATTAAAAAATATTCAGATTAAAATTGTTTTATATATTATTTAAATATAAATTATATAAAAATATTAAAACTAGTAATGCTTCATAAGTTATATTAGCATTTAAAATCAAAATTGTTCCATTTTTTAATATAAAATATTCAAAAAAACATAATTACTTTTTCACATACTTTTTTTAACGTTTTGACATAACAAACTTTATAAATTTCTTTCAATTTCTTGCTTATTCAGAAATTTTAAAACTTTGACAAGTACTTAAAAAATCATTTAAAAATTTCAAAGCCTTTTATTGACAGTTTTATTATAAGTAAACTTTAAAATGTATATTTTTTTATCCATAAATGTTAAATTAAAAATACTCTTAATAAAACAATAATTTTCAGTTGATTTATAATAAAAAATCAGGCTCTTTGCAAAGTGACGAATTTTCCTATTTGCCTACGACATACAGTATAACTTATATAAAGATCTGCTCTCGAGATATGAGAAAAAATGTAAAAATAAAGATTTTCAGACTGCACCTATCACTGATTTAAATTGTATATAAATACATACAGACATACATACACAATCACGCCATGTACCCAAAAGGGGGTACATACTCTTTCCACTATCCCGAAATCAGTTTCCTAAAAACATCCCTATCTACCTCTCATACATGCTCTTCTATTCCTACTAACTGAAAACTTTCGCTCACGCAAAATACTCTCAATCACACCATTCCAACTAGTCATCGGACTTCCACGCAAAAGTATATCTTCAAAATCATGCAAATAATTTTTTTTAACCAAACGTTCATTAAACATTCGCACAAGATGACCAAACCATCTAACTGAATAACACCAACTTTTGTAACAACATTTTTTTGCAATTTCACAATTATCATATCTAATCCATTTCGTACTCGATTCCTGCTGGTTACAACACATATTCCAAGTAAAAATCTCATTTCCACAGCAGTCATTTTTAATTTATGCACTTGCAGCCAAATCCTACATTAACTACCATACATCAACGTGGGTACCAAAACAGCATTGAATATACGCAAACGGGCTTCTATGGAAACATTCACATTCCTAGCAAAAATACTCAAAGCACCCAAACCTTACAACCATCATTAACGCTTCTCTTAATTTCACAATCAAAGCGACCATCCATAAATAATGAACTACCAAATACACAAATCTACCTGCTCTAAACGTGCACCATCAACAGATACATTACATTCAGTCGTCAAGTCACCCTTCTTAAAAATTTATATCAACACTTATCAACATTCAACACAAGATTCATATCGTTACCTACTACATTAATTCTATCAATCATCCTTCTCATTGTCAGTTGCTCTTCAGATTCAGCCAAAACAACCACGTCATCAGCATACACTAAAGCAGATACAAGAAAGAAAGAGTCAGAATTAGATAAAATAGAGATAACTAAAAAGCAAGTGTCCTGTTACTAAAATAAAAAATTTTGATATAATAAACAGTCATAAATTTAATCAATTACTACTTCGTAGTCCTCAATTGAATAAACATCTAAGCGTCTAAAAGCCCGGCCCGACTATTCCTCCAAGCCAAAACCATTCAAATCAACAAGGTTTTCCAATTAAGACACAAACCTATAACAATTGAATTTTATTTATTCGTAATATTCAAAATACCAAATGGGAGAGCTAATGTCGCTAATGTCCTTCTGCAAGCGACAACTTCTATCCATTACCACGAAGCATCACAAATTAATAGATAAACAAATATGTCCGGAACCAATAACCGAGAACCAACCAGAGCCACCGAAGAGGATTTAACATCTGAAAACTGACAGCATCAATTCTCTGATCCGCTTCTACATGCTACACTTTCCAGAGACGTAGTTAGTCATGATTTTCTAGCAATTCAAGTACCTCATATGATACTGTTTTTATACTTCTATGCAGAAAATTTTTAATCTTCATTACTATTTATTAGTTATCGGTGTTGACAAAATAATTAAACATAATCTACCTAATATGCTATATAAATAATTTTATAAATACATTAGATAAAATATAGATAATAAAATTATTAAAGATAATTTTTATAAATTGTCGTAACCTTAAAAAAAAAATTAAAGCAAAAACTAAGTAATCTAGCAAGATATAAACGAGCAACCTTCCATTCTCCGTTTGTCAACTTCGACCATACGTAATCTGGCCAAACAATAGAGTTAATTAATTAAATTCTTATAAATTTATTTACAATACTTTGATAATTCATAAAATATCAATTACAATTTTTAATTATATATTACATTATATTATATCCATTAAATATTACGAGCACATTGCTCGCATGGTATTCCTATATAAGAATTAAATGTATATAAGTAATAATTAAAAAAAAAGAACATCGTTTTTTTATTTGAAAAAATCAGTAATAAAATAATAAATATTAAACATATTAAACATTTATGAACATAAACATATTATGAACCAAAACTCTTTTCCCGATTAATACTTATACACACTTAAACAAAATATTGTCTTTTTAAATTTCCGAAAAACTATACGATTTATGCATATATATATATATATATATATATATATATATATATATATATATATATATATATTAGAATTTTTTCTAGAACTAAAAAATGAATTTTTTAAGTGTATATATAAATATTACTTTCATAACTATATAGAGTGAGTGTTTCAGTTTTCTAAATTTGTAAAACATATTTTAATATTTAATTTAACTGAAATATCTCAATTGAGTATAATATTTAAATTTTTTAATTTTTGCTTAAATTAATTTTACTCTTTTTGTTAATAGTATTTCAATATACAATAATTTACCAATTTATTGATCCATGCATCTGAATAAAATGCCTTATTGGACAATTTCAAATTTAATTAATCCAGAGCGTTGTAACGCTTTCGGCAAACGTTTTCATAAATAATAATAAATTAATGTTTTAATTTTTAATTTATACTCCTAAAATAAATCAACTATCTCATTATCATTATATTCAAATTTTGTTTCACTTTTAATTTGCAATAATATGAAAGCAAAATTTTGACGTAGTGAAAAAGAAATAAATATATTTTTATACAATAATAAAAACTAATTAATCTAATGAAATCAAAAATGTTTAAAAACATTTAGAAACAGAGGTTTGTAAAATATAAAATATTTTTCTCTGTGTAGTGAGAATAGATCTTTTTTGTGAAAACTAAACTCAAGTTGTAAATGCAAATTTTAAAGCAATGCAAAACTTATACTATTGCAATGAAACTTCCTACTGTAATACAGTTTCTTTATTTCAAAGGCATTATATTATTATGTTTCTTAAGTTAATAATGTGTTCTATTGCGTTCAAATAAATCAATTTTTTAAAATACTTAAAAACCATACATTTCAAATCACATAACATCTTACACTACAAGACAATCTACGTCATCTAGCTTTTCATATGCTTTTTTCTATTTTTTTATCTGTCTTTATTTGACCCAAGCTAGTTTACGTTATACGTAAGAACACGAAATACACAAAATCTTTGGCGCGTAATTAAATTTTTTTAATAAGTTAATTTGAAAATAAAATATATGTGTTAAATTTACATTTTATAGTAAATTTTAAATTACTAACAAAAAAGTAAATGAAAGAATCTCATTTCCCTTTTATATAAATGTTCTAACCTATCGACTACGCCACTGTTCTTTCGCTAAATATACGCTTATTATTACATATTCATTGACGATAGCGACGTTCATCCACAAACAATTGATCTGGATATCTGCCTGAATTTCGATTAGAAACGAGATATACATATATCTATGTGTATGCATTTGGCCGTAATGGAAGACGCAGTAGTTGGCTGCAATTTCCGGTAAAGAGATTAAGGAACCGAATCTAAGTTCGTATTTCGATAATAGCAATTCGCAATTCGTACATTATAAACGGCGCGGCGCGGCGTCTATCATGGCGACGGCATTGCACGGCTTTTATGAGAAATTTCAGTCGAAATTAGAAAATCATAACTACGAGGATTTAGATGATGGTATTTGCGAAGAGCAAATTTTGATGAATCATGCAAGCTTAGTATATATACATTCGACTGCTATTGCTATTCGATTCTAATAAGAAAAAAGACAAGATCGAATTCTGATTTCATTTGTTTAATATAGCACAGAGGTGGAAAACCATTTTATAGTATTCCAGTAAAAAAAATCTTTTTTTTTTTAATTCATCTCGAAAATATTTGATTTTCAAAACTAGATAAGGTCACTATAACAGTAAGAAATTTGTATTCAAAATGAAACATTACCATTTGAAAAATTACATGTTAATAAATTTTGGAAAGAAAAAATGGTTTTATAGCAACCGTACAAGAAATTTATATTTCATTTAATGCAAAGTAGGTGACTAAATTTTAAATAATTTTGATTATTTAATTAGATAATGTTATTGAACTAAAATTGTTGTTTGAAAAAAATTTAGATGAATAATGTAATATTAAATTAATAAATAAGAATATATAAATATAGAATAAAATAGCAAAAATTATCTACTTAGTTTTACTTGCCCTAGATGTATCATGTAATATATTATTAGAAAACTAAAAATCTAATACTTTTTAATATAGTTTTTTATGATTAATATGCAATAAACAAAATTTGTCACTGAATTCTTGATATATGAACTACCATGTTATTTCAAAATTATAGAAACAAATTTGTTAAAATATTACATGTTTTAATTTATAATAGAAACGTAATGCCAACATTTTTTGTATTTGATTAGTTTTTAAATATTTAAAGAAAAAAATTCAACATACAAATTATTTTAAATCAAACAAAATGTATTTCAAAATTGACATTTGACAACTTCCGTTTTGCAGAATTGAAACTTTTCAAAAAATAATTTTAAATTACATTTTAAAAAGTTTCTTTTTTTTTTAATTTATTGAAAACATGAAAATTCCATTTATTTTACTGTACATTAAAAAATATACTCTTTTTATGAATATTATATTTTATTAACATGGTGTATACTAATATAGATATTTTAAATTTTGTATAGACTACATTTTTAAACTACATTTTCAGTTATTGTTAAAGTAACTAAAACTTGGGACAGACACGAAAAAAATGTTGTAAAAAAGTTATTCTAGATACGCCAGTAGAATATAGATAAATACGTTTAATTTAAAATTATTTACAATTACAATAAACAATAAATAATTATTATTAGTTAGTTACAAAACTCAAAAATGTATTAAAAATGTTTGCCTCAAATTGATTAAAAGTATTAAAAAAAATTACAGTTTTATGTAATTTACTTCATTTAAAAATAAATCGAGCAATAAGTTCAAAATTATTCTTAAGCTAAAAAGTAGAATATTAAATATTAGTCATCCTAAATTTCAATGTAAAAATATATTAATAGTAGAAAACTTACTACAAAATATTTGTTATCCATTAAAAATAATTAAGGCATTATTATACAATAATAGATCTTCAAAAGATAGTCATAAAATAAATATAAATATCACAGAACAGGACAACGTTATTCAACCATATTTGTACATTTCTTTCTTTTCTTTCAATCAAGTTCCATGTAAGTTGATATCGTTATTTAAATAACCTAAAGTTCATCTGACTGTGACTATTATAATATTGTTTACTAAATCAAACAATTTTTCAAACAAAATAACTAATTCTACAATCTAATATGTATAATACATGTGTTTATTGCTATAATTATTAGTTACATCAATTTAACTGTAATACATTTTCGTATGCATCCTACTTGTATCATTAACGTTTTGTGTAATTTAACTGTATTGTTGTATAAATTTGTATCCATGTACAATTTAGTGTTTCTCCCTGATTAAACTTAAAATTTTAAGCAAAATAGTAGAATTTTTACAACAAAATGATTTATACATTAATGTTATTTTAACTTTTAATTGATCCACGCCGATAGCCCTTAACTCATTTATATGATATTATTTTTGTTTTTATAAACTAATTTCTAAAATATTTGTATAATTTTTAGTACATAATAAAATTTTAAAAATTAAAACAAATACTATTATTGTGCATTAAAATTCGCACCACCTTATCAAATTATGCTAAATATAATTGACCTACGCGGACAAATGCCCAGATATTCGAGGCACCCACCCAAGTCGAGGTGACTTGAATATAACTGTCTGCAGACTCAAGTATCCAGGGTGAAGCGATGATGTATATGTAGACCTGATTTAGATTTTCAGCAAACAACCAGGCCAAAGATGTGGAAAAACAAACCAACCACAACCGCTAGTAGTAATCTACTTTTCGCAAAACAAATAATGCAATATTATAATGTTCAAATAATTTTATAACATTTTCTCAAAATTCTCGCACATTGTAGGTTAAATAGGACAGTTGTTTCTAATTACATATATTTATTTAAAATGGCTATTAAATATTAATAATCACAGATATGTAGCAATAACAAATACTCCAATACTTGAAATAAACATCCATTGATATATCATTCAGAATAGACAAACGAAAAATAAAAACTAAAATAATCCCCATCGATCCAAACAAAATAAAATGCTTCTTCAGCCTATCAACCCTTTCAAAAGCACTTAAACTCACCCTCCCGCAAAAATCTAAATATCGAATCAATATTTTAAAACCATCGATTGTAGTCACAGAACCATGCCAACCATTGAAAACTAACCAAAAAGCAGAGCGCAAAGAGAAACAATGAAGATTATCGATTCGTTTTTTGGTTTCAGTCGTCCATTTTTAATGTGCGTTTACTTTTGCGACGCTGAGAGATGCCTCATGGCGCCAGCGAGACATTACTCACTCTCTCTGTCGGTCGAGTTGGGCTGCGCGCGGCCGGGAGCGCGCGTGCGGAGAGCAGCGAAGGGGGACGACACACAGGTAACGTAACATAAGTGATGTTTGATTGAACGTGTGTACCATTAGGATTTGGGGAATTTGAGGTTAGTGAACGGTAAACCAATGCTAGAGTAAGGGTAGATGGAACTAGATGGAGACTGAGTTGCCGACTGGAATTTTAATCTTATATTGTCGCCGTGTTTGAAATGTTAAATATATGGAATATCATACCGCGATCAAACATGTGTCCCCAAGCATATTGCTAATTCGTAAAACGACCAATACTGAATTGCAATGTTCAATTGTTGTTATAAGATTAAAAACATATGCGTAAACCCACATAGAGATCACTTTGAAATTTTAGCATGTGTATATATTACGAAAATCTATATTTAAAATTATATTTTGAAATCAAATAAAACGAATATTTGAATATTTTTTATCCAAAAATGTAAATGTAACATTGTGCAAAAACAAAATCATTTATTTTTAAATAGGCATTAAGAAAATCTATTTATATTTATTGTTCTGTCATTCTTACCAATAATCAGGAAACTGTAAAATATTCACTTAAAGCTATTACTTGACAAAACATTTTATTATACTGATATTTATTTTTTTAAGTATCCCAGCAATTATGACTTAGCACGCGTTCGTGTTTATGGGCGTTGGTTTGCAATGTCTTGACTCAACTTTACGTTATCTGCGTCAGTTATTTGAAACTCCCTGTGTAAGTCGCTTCAATAATTTTTTTATATGTACATATTTTTTTTTATAATTATTTTAAAATATTCAAGTAAACAAATAATATTATTATTATTAATATTTACATATGTCGTCAAAAAAAATAATATCATATACATATGTATCCAAACTTTAGTTACGAATATTCGTGCGTTCAATGGAAGATAAATGAAAATGTATTGCTAATGTGTCTTCTCTTTTTTTGCTTTTACAACCTCAACTAAAACCTAAAATAGCACTACCTTTTCTAATACAACATTTAAAAGATAACTTTATTAAAAATACAATGTCGATTGAAATTTTAAAATCGATTTCGTTTTGAAGTACGAGCAAATTTATTTTATTAAAAATCGTATATATTTGAATTGTTCAAAACATTACGAATACTTTTATCAATTGTTTAAAAATAAAATAAATTAATAGAATATTACAATTAAAACACAATTAAAACTCGTATCATGTAATTGAAAAAATTCGTTTATTTCGTCGTGAGCTCATGGTCCAGTTGATAAGATATTTGTCTCAAAAAGAAGAAATCTCGGTTTCGAATCCCGGCGAGATCTATATATTTATCCAAATTTATTAAATTTTCTAATTATATATTAGTTCACGGCGATTAAGTGGAAATTAAAATGTTTGTTAAAACTTATAGTGTCATTGCACAGATAAAATTACTTTAAAATCGAATAAAAAGTTCATAATAATTTTCATCTGATTTGTTACATGCCAGATAGACTTTTGTAATTGACAAATTTTACGATATGCTTGCAATATATAAATTTTGTTGAATTGAATTTGATATAAAATTTCTGGATTTACACAATCCAAATTTGTTTTGTTTAATCCAAGTAAAATAACGTTATTTGCTATGATAAAACATATTTGACTTCAATTTTAAAAACTATTATCGCCATCAGTCGCTTAATAGGTAAAATAAAATATCGTTATCATTTAACTCAATTCATTAATTTTAATAAAATATACTTCATGTTAAAGCAGGAAGCTTTTACTCTTGAATGACTAAATAATAATATTTTATACTTTAAAAAATTTAGAACATGGTCAAAAATTATTTTGTACATATTCAACAATAAAAATATTATTAGTACGTATTTGAGGTAAAATATATTTGATTAATTTTCATCATTTTTTATTCTTTCTTCGTAAAAAATAAGCAATTTATTAATATCGCAAAAGTCTTAGTAGGTATAAATCATATATTCATATATTGTTATCAAAAAATAATTATTAAGATTGATTCCCTTTAGCTTCTCATTCATAAATATTAAAATTTTTATTGATATCTTTGGTAGTTTCTGAGTAATAGTGTGTCGGAATAAGTCGAGATATTCACGGAATATTTCGAAACGTGATTTTCATTTTAATCTCGAAATCGATAATGCTCGCCAGAGTAAATATCATTAAAAATTATCGATTTGTAAAAGAAAAAAAAATTCTATGACAAATTTTGTAAAACTAACTTCTGCAATAAAAATGTGATTGTTCTTTTACACATTCTAAAAGTTTAAGTATACATAAAATGTTCAACATATCAGCTAACAATATGATTTAGTTGCCAATTAACAAATACAGTTGACAATCTAATTACCCAGTAAAACCATTTCATGCAACCAATTCTAAGTTTTTGTAAAAATTATTTTTAAACAATTAATTTGTCATATCTAATTTCCCTACAAATAAATGGATAGCTTTATATCATGACGTCGCCTCGGTTAATAATTATATTTAGTGCATTTTTCTAAAATATGATATTTTGACACTTAATTAAAATTTTATTTTTAAACTTTATATTTAATTTAGTTTTATATATTATATTTAAAAATATACAAATATTAAATTAAAATGTAAATATCTGGTTTTGGTGCCTATGTTGATGTATGGCAGTGAATGTTGAGTTTGACTGCAAAAGCATAAAAGTAAAATGACTGCTGTGGAATGAGGTTTTACATGGCGTATATTGTGAAGAAGAATCTGGAAAAAATAGATTAATGTATGATGAGTTTGAAATTTTAAAAATGTTGCAAAAGTTGGTGTTAGTCAGTTAAAGTGGTTTGGACATCTTGAACGAACGTCTAATAAAAGTTTGGTTAAAAGAATTTATATGAATGATTTTGAAGCTATACGTTTGCGTGGACGTCCGATGTGTAGTTGGAGTGGTATGATTGAGAGTGGCTTGCATGAGCGATGTGGATGAAGCTAAAGTTGCTTGTCTGGATAGACATGTTTGAAGAAAATTGATTTCGGAATAGTGAAAAGAGTTTGTGCCACACCCTTTTGGGTATATGGCGTGATTGTATATGTATGTATATATGTGTGTATATATGTGAATTGTGAAAAAATGGGCATAACTCAATAAAAAATTAAAAGATTACGGGTTCGATTTCCGCCAACTAACAAAATTTTAATTTAATATTTCATTATAAAATAAAATAAAAATTAACTTCAAATATTAACAATATAATCGATTTCCTTGAACGTTATTTATTATAAATTAAGAAAAAAAAAAATTTTGAAATTAATTGTTGGTCATTTGAAATTGAAGAACTATTTATATACAGGAAATGTTATTTTCCAAAATTGATATTTCATCCACTTGAAGTATAGACGTATGCATTTGTTAAAATATAATAAAATATTTGTTTTTTTTCAAAACTTTAGTATTGAAATTTTTGTAAAACCTTCGGGTAATGTAATGTAAAACGTGTAGTGCGCTGCGCCACTTCAGTTTATTTTCAGGAACGAATAATTAATTAAGTATCTAAACTAGGATTTATTTTACAAAATAATTGCTTTGGTACTTCTACCGAACGCAATCACTAAACTGTGTTAATTTTTTTCCATAATTTAGAACAAAGCTTTTGTTATTGTATTTGAATAATATTATTTGCACAATACAATTACAATATGTCTAAAACAACAATTTAATTCCGGAGAATTTCAATTACATATTATAATTAAACGAAAAACGTAAAACATATTTACAATTATTAATAAACTGTCAACCACAAAAAACTTTTGAAAACGTTTACACACTCGAGCGTAACAAGGGGCATAAATAAATTCATGAATAACGTCTCCTATTAAAACTCATATATCATCTTCATTTAATAAAACAACGAACATGAAGTGTGAAACCCAGTAATTATATTTTCAGCCCACAACACTAGAGGGTGTCCAAAATGAATATAATGTGTTAGCGAACCAAACAATAACAAGAGCATCTATAATAACTTTTGATTTATACGAGTTATTCAAAATAATTTCTTAAGCGCTAATATATCCTCGCGTGTACTACTCCTGCTTGTTTAACACAATCATAAAAGTCATATTACGTTAAGCAGATTTCGCGAAATTTGCTTTGTAATGTTGTGCGAAGAAGACATAAAAGGATTTAATTTTGTTTTAAGAATTTTACGAAAGTTTTTATTTGATGTTAATTAAATTCTTTATACTTGCAAAATGTTTTTAATTACGTGATTTTATCTCATTTTATGTAAGCTTGTATGATATTAGTTTTTTCTTTGCAAAGCATTTGACAAATACATGTATTTATAAAAACAATATCCTATACTACTAAACGAACAATTGTCTATTTATGTATTTGCTTGTAAACTTCAATTTAAAAACGGGTCAAAAGATTTTGACGAAATCAGATGAATTTACCATTTTCCGGTGCTGGAAAGCGATTTAATTTACAATATGCAAATTTATTTTAAAATTCGTATAGTTCAATCACCATGACAATATTGCTAAACTTATCACCATTACGACATTTTAAAAGTTTCAAAATATCTTATCCATAAGTGATGACATCTCAGGCGTCAAATTATTGTTTATTTCAAACATAATTTTTTTAAATTTATCCCTCCAGCATCACATGTATTCGCTCTTCTTATGAATTTTTACAAGATTTGGTTTCTAACCTGGAATTTTATCTACCTTGTCTAAGACATATACACTTTTCACTTTGCATTAAAATTGTAGCAAAATTTGCGCAGTTCACAGATAGTTCAGTTTAATGCTTATTGTTAGTTAAATAATAGCAAGCATTCTAATAAACGATATTTTTCGATAAAAGTTACAAGAAATTCTCTCCTCCACAACATATTTTGCTACAGAAGTAAATACTACTCATAAAGTAAAGTCAGCTGAACCTATCCGTTTTAACTGCGTATTGACGGTTTAACTGTTGGTTGCAGATTTTACTCAGTTCAAAATTTTAGACTCAACGATATTCTGGTTTTCACATGCCCGCCATAATTTAATTTTATAATTTTGATCTATGTAACTAAAATTAAGCGTGTATGAACCGCTTAAATAATTACAAATTTAAGATAACAGAAGATTAGCTACCAAAGTATTTAGCTTCAGTGCTTTAATAAAATATTATGGTTCAGAAAATCTGTTATATATTTATTATATTGTTTACATACCCCCCTCCCTCGCCCAGTAAATCATACTTAATTTTTATATTATTGGATAACACTTACTTGCTTATTAATCAAGTTATGTTTTTAAAATACTTTATCTCAATAAAACCTATATATATAAAAATATATATATATATATATATATATAGGTATATATATATATATATATATATATATATATATATATATATATATATATATATATATATATGTAGAATATTATCTACATATCAAATTTCTAATAAGAGTTAAAGTTTTTAACTATTTGACCGCAAATAGTAAAGTTTCTAACCTATTACAATCTGTATTTGTATTCATTGAAATAAAACTGGAAACTTGAAATCAGACATCTTTCTTTCTACATGAATGCAGGAGGAACGTCATTGATACCTTTCAGTTCATCGCGTCGTCTCGCATCGTCGCATCACCGTTTACTGCAATTCAAACTACCTTTAAGTCATACAAATAGTAAGTTTGTAACGCTCAACTGTCACAGAATGCGTGATGTTGTGATGTTACTTTTTTCTTTCAAGATATTTGTCACAAGTACAGATATTAAAATTTGCAGTTTGTAGATAATCTTTAGATACAGATTTATAATTAGGTTAACTTTCTGTTAATTATAAAATACATTATATCTTTATCAATTCAATAAACATATCATAGTAAATATGTCACTAAAATGTAGATAAGTGTAGGCTTAAAAACCAAAAATGCTCCTTGAGCAAAATATTCTATTACAACGCTACATGAAGGATTTCTATACACAATTTTTTTTTTAATGTTTCAGACACCGTACCAAACGCTATACCACTTTTCCTTACAGTCAAAGTGATAAAAAGACAGTCTTAAGCCCCAGAGTGTTTTCCGCCCTTCGAATATACAGTGTATTCACAGAAACAATTAACAGAGTAAATATCTAATATTGTTTAAATATGTTTGAATTATTTCCAAATATTGTTTACTATGTTTTTTATCACTTTGACTGCAAGGAAAAAATAGTCTAGTGATCGTTACGATATCTGTAACATTTTCAAAAAAAAAATAATTTTCGTATAGAAATCCTTCAGATCCTCTAGATCCTCTAGATGACGAATCCGAACTTAGTTTATGCGGGTGTATAAATGTGCGTCGTAAGCTCGCTCGATCGGTCGTCAGTCAAAATTTTGTGATCGCAAATTCTCCTAGACGATTCAACCGATTTTAATGAAATTTTCAGGACAAATTTAGCTAGTGCCCAAAATAGTTATATGGTTTAATTTTTTTTTGTTGTGCCAATTTTCCAAGAAAAAATTACTAAAATTTTTAAAAATTTATTATGACCATATTATTTAATCGATTTTAATCAAACCTTCACAAATAGTTTCCAAATAAATCATATAATTTTTGCAAAATACAGTGTTGCCAACTTTCCGAGAAAAAATTATTAAAATTTTTAAAATTTAATTTTGGCTTTACTATTTAGTACATTGTTTACATTATACAGTGTTGTCAATTTTCCGGAAAAACTATTCAAAATTTATTTTAAGCATACTGTTCGTACGATTTAAAACGAATTTTCAGGATAGATTCTTTTTTATATGCATAATACTTATAAAATTTAATTTTTGAATAATGCTTTTAGTGAAAAGATATAAAAGTTTTATTCTCATTTCTTAGCATTTATATGATAATGTCAAAGTGGTCTATATATGGGGGTTAACCCATATATTTCTAATCTTTTTTTTTTAATTTATATGTTTAATATTATTCTGTATTTTACAATACAATACAAGCAATCACATAATTTATAGTTATGCATTATTGTCAAATTTCGGAAAAAAAATTTTTATTTTGACTATAATATTTATCTGATTTCAATAAAAAATTTAAGAAAATTCTTTTAGTATATCTATAACGATTTCATAATTTTATTTGACAATATTGCCAATTTATGAAGTAAAAAATTATTTAAATTTTTAATATTTTGTTTTGATTATATATTTATGCAATTTTGATAAAATTTTCGGGATAACTTCTCTTAGTATCAATAACAGTTACATAAAATACAACTTTCAAAAAAAAAAAAAATTTTCACTATTTATTTTGGATTAATCAAGTTTCAGAAGTTTTTCATCAAATTTTTCTCCTAGTGTCCATATAAATATATTGCAGTGTTGCTAGCTTTCAAAGAAGAATATTCTAAAATTTTTATCTAGGCTATACTATTTATCAGAAATTAATCTAATATTCACTTAGTTTCAATAAGAATTTCGAAAATATATCTTTAAGCTTTAATGCCAAATTTTGGAGAAATAATTTTTTATTTAATAGTTAATTTTGACTATATTATTTCTTTTATTTTAATAAAACTTTCAGATTAGATTTTCCTAATTTCTATAATAATTACATAATTTTATTTTTACACAGTATTGCCAAATTTTTAAAAAACATTTTATCCAGTTTTAAATTTCATTTCAATTTTCTGGAAAAACAATTCAAAGTTTATTTTAAGCGTAATGTGTTTGTACGATTTAAAACAAATTTTCAAGATAGATTCTTTTATATGCATAATAATTATAAAATTTTATTTGTCAACAGTGTTGTCAACTTTTGGTGACAAAGTTTAGTGGCGTTTGGGTCGTTTGACAAAGCTGAAAAACAACGAATTTGACATCAAAACTATCATTTAAGACAACGAAAGTGGCTAATCCATTTTTATTTTTCAATGGACAATTATTGATTGAACCACATCTTAGAAAATTTGCATACGATGGTAAAATGGATTAGGTTAAACACAGATTCAAAATTGATCGAAACCGGAGCAATAATACCTAATAGGTATATAGATTTGTTAAAGTAGGTTTTTCGTTGTTTACGGGAAAAGATTACATTTCACGAGTAATTACTCGTTAATTATTACGAAACACACTTCGTGCTAAATTGGCAGGTATTCCCTAATTATATTAGGAGAGCACCTATGATGTAATTACATACCTACATGTTTGCTTAATTGATGCAATGTACCTCGAAAGCATAATCATTTACGAATGTGCAGCCTCCTAACTTTATCATAAACTAAAAACAAAGTTATATTTATTTTTATATTGATTTAGAAGTTATATTATATTTATATCAAAAAATAAAAGTTATGCTTTTTTCAAAATTGTACTGAAAAAATTGCTAATTTAACAAAATAATTATGAGTAAATAATATAGCGATAATAAATTATTAAAACATTTTTTCTCGGAAAGTTGGCATTACTGTATTTTATTAGATATATATATATATATATATTAGATATATTAGATATATAATTTATGTAGGCAATAGAAAATTCTTTTTTGTAAATTTGATTAAAATTAGATAAATAATGTAGCCAGAATAAATTTTTAAAACTTTAGTAATTTTTTCTCGAAAAGCTGGCAATACTGTATTTCACTAAAATTATATAATTTATTTGGACAATAGGAGAAATCTTTTGCGAAAATTTGATTAAAATCGAATAAATAATGACGCCATAATGGATTTTATAAAACTTTAGTATTTTTTCACGGAAAGTTGGCAATCCTGTACAGTAGTAAAATAATAATAATAATAATAATTATTATTATTATTAGTTAATTTGTGAGCACTAGGAGATACTTTTGTAAAAATTTTGTTAATCAGGGATCACTAATGTAGTATATTTTTAAAAACTTTATTATTTTTTTCTCGAAAAGTTGGCAACACTGAAAAAATCCACATACCCATCTTGAGCACCCCTACCCTGAAAATTTAGTACAAAGCAGATGAACGGTCTAGGAGGAGTTGCGATCACAAAATTTGGACGACTGAGCGAACAACGCCAATCCATACAAGCTCAAATATGTTTAGATACGCAATCTAGAGGCTATATGATAGATTTATATATATATTTTTATTTTTGAAAATGTTACAGACACCGTATCGATTACTGTATCACTTTTTCTTTGCAGTCAAAATGGTAAAAAACAAAGAATGTCACATTATGATATTCACGTAAACTCACTAGATTGATAAAGTAGCGCAATTCAATGTTCTTATGTGTTAGATAGAGACGACTTTAAAGGCCACCAAATACTATAATAAACCATTTGCACGAAAAGAGATAGACATACACCGCGCATCTAACATATAACGTTTGCATATTGACAGCTTGTAATGGCAACAAAATGGCTATCAAATTGTGCTACTTTATCAATCTAGTGACTATATTCATGGAGATATGTATGCCACCTATGTTTCACATATTCATTACGTATAGGTATTGATTAAAGAAGTATAATCAATGGTATAAGTTAACAACAGAGAATATTCACATATTAGTAAAAACAAGAACGGTATACTTCAAAATCTGAATATGATATATATGAATGTTGTTTTGTCTATTTGTTTTAAATCTGATAGCTCGATTGTTCATATTTTATAAAAGAAATTATATCCATCCTGATTGTGAGTGCAATTTTCCCGTTTTTACGCAAAAATTTTTTATATTTTTACCAATAAAATTTTAGTTTTCATTAAAATGCAAGAACTTCCATGTAATCTTTCTTGTTTTTCTTAATATTTTTATTTGAACTTTCATTAAATTTTTCCTTTTTTAATATTTACAGTAAAGTAAATTTAATTATCTATACATTTTATGTTAGAATATACTGGAAGCTTTTGCGTTATAAGGTTTCATTATACCACAACTGATAGAAAAATAGTTAAACTTTTTCTTGATTAAAATGTAAATATCTCAAAGTAGTGGAATTGTGCCATTCCTGTTTTTTTCTTTCTTTCACAATTCATATATAATTGATCTTATCAAAAGTAATATTAACAAGATTAGAAGTATATGGGAAAACCCATATATAGACTACTTTGAGATTTCTCAGAAAGTTGGCAACACTGTATTTTAATAATATTATAATTTATGTTGGCAATAGGAGATACTTTTCTGAAAATTTGATCAAAATCGAATAAATAAAGTAGCCACAATGAATTTTTTAAAAATTTTGTGATTTTTTTTCTCGATAAGTTGGCAACACTGTATTTTGTTAAAATTGCATAATTTATTTAGGCACTAGGAAAAACTTTTATAAATATTTGATTAAAATCGGTTAAATAAAATGGTCAAAATAAATTTTTAAAAATTTTACTAATTTTTTTCTCGGAAAGTTGGCAACACTGTATTTTGTTAAAATTACATAAATTATATGAATACTAGGAGAATCTTTTGTGAAAATTTGAGTAAAATCGGTTGAATAACATGGCCATAATAAAAATTTGAAAACTTTAGTAATTTTTTTCTCGGAAAGTTGGCAACACTGAAAATTAATAAAATTATGTAATTAATGGGAGCATTAGGGAAATCTTTTCTGAAAATTTGATCAAAATCGGATAAATAACGTAGCCAATATGAATTTTTAAAAACTTTAGTAATTTTTTTCTCGGAAAGTTGGCATCACTGGAAAAAAACAAAACCACATGACCATCTTGGGTACTAGACAAATTTATCCTGAAAATTTCATTAAAATCAGTTGAACCGTCTAGGAGGAGTTGCGGCCACAAAATTTTGACTTACGACCGAGCGAGCGAGCGAGCGAGCGAGCTGACGACGCACACACATACACCCACATAAACTAAGTTCAGATTCGTCATCTACAGGCTATATGAAGGATTTCTATACAATTTTTTTTTTTTTTGAAAATGTTACAGACACCGTACCACACGCTTTACTACTTTTCCTTGCAGTCAAAGTAGTAAAAATAACAAACATGTACGTAATTTTTCTAAAAAGTAGTTTATATCCTGTGAAGTACCTACATATTTTCAAAGTTAATTTAGAAAATATAGAATCGTAGCATGTATACCAAGTTAGTCGCACGACTAAGTAGGTATATGCTACGACCCATAATGTTTTAATCAAAACATATCTATTTAAGCTAGTTTAAAATTAATTCTTTAATTTAATGTATTAAGAACAAAATGAAAATATAACACAATCCTATAATATGTGATAACCAATATTGCAAAAATACATTAGATTTATTTTATGTTTTGTTAAAATTATTGTATTTACTAGCAATTTTACTGTTTAAAAAATTATTTATTATTACTATTGTCTTCAATAAATATACTTAAAAAAGATATACAATTTCATGTTTAATATATCAAAATGAATGAGTATTAAATCTTATAAATTTTCGCTAAAATTCGTAACAAAATGTTTAAAACCTTAAATTTCCGCCTAAATAAAATACATCAACTCGAGTCGTTTTCCACAAAACATAAATTTGATCCAGTTATTTTAAACATGAATTAAATACGATGTAACGACCTCCCGCATAAAGGTAACAGGTATAAAACAAAATGTATGAAAAGTGAATGGTGCCCGCGCCCGTGCCCGTGCCCGTAGAACATATATATTGCGTCGAGAAATAATCCCAAGTGCCTAGCTATTTTCAAAATGATCTAACGGTTGGTTGCTATTCTCCTCTTTTAATCTGATTTACTGACGGCCATTTTAATAATACGTAACGTTTACATTAGCCCGAGTAGTTTTTCCGAAATTATACCTCGCGATATTTCAGATTCCCCCAGCTAATAAAAATGTCAAATACTTAAATCTAATAAAAATGCCAGACGGTGCGTAATTCTTCAATCATTTCATTAGCAATATCTGTAGTTTAGGTATTCACATAACTTCTTGCAAAATAAAACGATTTTTTTTGTACAACTAATTCTGGAATTGAGTGAGAGATGTTTTTAAGTGTAACGTAGCAAACATTTGCTTGACGTTTCTTTTGATTTAAAGAAATACAATAATCGAAAAAGTAAATCCACATGTTGGTCATTTAACTGTTTATTAAAAAATAAAACATCAAAACACTGTAAGCATTAATTTGATAGATTAGAACATAATGGATTGATCACCCATTTGGTATTAGTTCGTAATTTAGATGCCGGCAAAACTTGTTGATGTCCAACTTATTGTTAGTTTAGTAAATTTTGATAACATAAATAACAACTCAAGTATCGTCCTAATGAGAATGTTTCTTCACACTTTCTGTTTTTAATAATCTACGACAAATAATAAAAATTTTAATTCTTGCATATACCAAATTAAAATTACTAAATAAATTTACGCTTAAATTTACAATATGATATAAAAAGAAACCGATATTTTAATTGTAAAATGCCAACTTCAATATGTCGGAAATAACATTTTCTTACTTTACCATTTTTTTTAATATTTAATTTTACACAATTATTAAATCAATTAATAAATGTAATAAAATCACTTAGCACATTTATCATAGAACGAAATTTTTGTAAATGCTCAATTTCATACTAGAATAATTCTATTCGTTGTCATAAATAATACCGCATAAAAAATTATGTGTCTTAATTACGTGTCGCTAAATAGTAACTCTCAAAACTGTGTTACCTATATTAGCATCCATGTTTTCTTAATAACTTGAATCATTCTAGCAAAAATATCGGAATATGTAAATTTTAATTTAAAAACATAAATGTTTCATGTACAAAAATAATTAATACTATATATATTGAAGGAATATGTTTGTGTGGTCGGCCGATGGTAGGAATAGAAGAGCATGTATGCGAAGTATTATAAATGTAACTGGAGCAAAAGTTACTTATCTAGATAGAATTATTTGGATAGAAATAATTTCGGCATATATATATATATATATATATATATATATATATATATATATATATATATATATATATATATATGTACATAATAAATTTTCGTTTTCTTAATAACTTGAATCATTCTAGCAAAAATATCGGAATATGTAAATTTTAATTTAAAAACATAAATGTTTCATGTACAAAAATAATTAATACTATATATATATATATATATATATATATATATATATATATATATATATATATATATATATTGAAGGAATATGTTTGTGTAGTCGGCCGATGGTAGGAATAGAAGAGCATGTATGCGAAGTATTATAAATGTAACTGGAGCAAAAGTTACTTATCTAGATAGAATTATTTGGATAGAAATAATTTCGGCATATATATATATGTACATAATAAATTTTCGTGGATTAACTATTATTATCCAGTCACGATAAATCCGATTCTATATATATATATATATATAGAATCGGATTTATATATATATATATATATATATATATATATATATATATATATGATAAGAAAAAATAAATTTTAGCAAAATAACATTTTCCAAACGTTTTAAGAATTAGCAAAGTGGCTTTGCTTGTGCATACATATAAATTTGAATAATACTTTTTTGAATTTATTTCAAGTGACAAAACGAGGTGCAAAGCGAAAAGGAGCGATTTTAGAATAGGCGAAAGAATGGCTCTATACGCCTATACACCTTGCACCATATCCTATTATAATTTAAATGGCTCAATGTTTCGAGAAAAAATTGAAAAATTGAATTATTCTTTCTGATTTACGTCTTATGTAATTTAACGACCATTTGGAAAACTGTTCGCTTATCAAATCGTTTTTCAAGAATTGTCAAATAAATTCAAAGCTATTTGAATATCTCATGTACTAAATTTTGTAAATATCTTCTACACTTAAAATGCAACTAACATTAATACTCAGTCAATATAATCAAAAAACTTAAATAATTTTAACATTTAGTTTTTCTTCAAAATGATACGTATTTCAGTTGTACCGAGTGTCTCACAACGAGCTTACACTATCCGTATTTTTTTACGAAATTTGGTATATAGCAGTATTTTGATGATATGCTCAGTTGAAGTAAAATATTAACAATAAGATACCACTTCTGGTTGAACCGGAAGTTGATCCTAACCTTCTGATTTTAAATAGAATACCCCATTTTTTTATTTTGTCATTAAATTTAGGAGTAAATTTTATAAACATTTTACTTTAGTTCAATTGTTCTTCACGCATTTCAACTTTTTTTGATGTTTTGTTTGAAATCGACAACATCTTTCAGGGTTCGAATCTGATGAATGCAATCAAATATTTGCAATTTCTGGTCATATTTCGTGCAGTTTTAATGTTTTAGTTATTTGTGTGATAATAAATAGTTTATGAAGTGTTCTAGTTCAATGTACATATAGTTTAAATATTTTCTTGCATTTTCAAAATAAATTTTCTTCAAAATTATTAATTCAACAAGTACAAACTTTGGTGTATAGCATATGTGTATTATATAATTTTTGAATATCGACAATGAAAACTTGTTAACTATGAGTGATAAACATTTAAACGACGAGGATAAAATGGAATTTAATGGTGACAAGAAAACAAGATGTGAAGGCCCATGTGAACATTGCTATCATTGATATTTAAAATAAAGATAAAAACCTTTTTTAGTTATAAGTGCATATAAAAGTTTTTAATAATTTTGCGATACTTATTATTCTGTAGAAAATGTTCACTACATGAAAATGAAATTAAAAAATTATTAATACTGTTATTGAAAAGTATGCCACTGAAACTGATTCAATTAAACATATGATAACAACATTAATAATATGTAGATATTGCGCGAACAAATAACCCTGTAGTTGTAATTAAAACTAAAGAAAATCAAAAATCAATAGATATACAAAAAAATCCATCGCGATAATCTATTGGAATAACTTTTTTAAAAATTAGTGGTATTGTGATACAATGTTAAAAAGAAAGATGTAAAAATATTAGAGAATGATGTTTCGAAAATATTGGATAGAAAATACGAAGTAAAAGTTAGTGACAAAAAATCCATTAATAAAAATTTCAGGACTATCGGAAGATATGTCAAATGAAAAAATAATAGAAAATATAAAATTCAAAATAAAGTGATAACACCAGAATCAAAAATTGACATTAAACATAAATGGAAATAAAATAAAAATAAATCATTAGTAGCAGAAATTGATGTTTTTACTTTTGAAAATATTATGGAAAAAGGAAAAATAAATATCGGATGAAATAGAATGAAATGAATAATTGCACATATTGAGATGCTATATAGTAACATGGGTTTCGGACACAAAACTTCAGTCTGCAAAAATAAAGACATCATTCGCAGTAACATGATGAAAATCATAGTTACACTATATGACAATATAGTGAAAACAAAATAAAAAATTGAAATTACATCTAAAATCGGATCACAATGCATTAGATAAAAATTGTAATGTTTTTTAAAAATTGTGGAAAAACTAAATAACAGATTCAGATATACATAGCAATTAAAGACAGAAAGAGTTCTATTTAGTATTATCTGCATAAATACTAATAGCTAAAAATCCGCTTATTATTTGTTTAATTATAATTTAGTGCAATGTGATTCTTCTTTTCGACATACTGGTGCTGTATTAATGTCTGTTCATTCGAATTTAAAATTTAAATTGTTTAGTAAAGTGTAAAAATAAAAATATTGGTGGTTACTCTCTATAACTTTTTGTTTAGAAAGTGTTTCGTTCGTGCTTGCCGCTGTGTAACAGTTTACCAACTTTTATTTCGTTTTTGGACGATTGGTTTGAATCAAGTAATATCACGAATCAAATGCCACTATTGGTAGCTTACTGGTTAGATATGGATAATTTTTACATAAAAAATAATAATATAGTATTGATTGGCTACAAACAGTTAATAAACAAACCAACAAAAATAACTGATTCTTTTAGTACGTTAGTTGATTATGTCGTATCAAATGATTTCAGTATTATTTATGATGTTTGGTACACACCAAAAATTGCTGATCACAGTATAATTTATATAAATGTATGTCACTCTTCTTGCATGAATAATAAAAATAAAAAATTTATATTAAAATTTAATTGTAACCCATTGTTAAATGATTTATTTTTATGTGACTGGAAATATAGTGTAACTGACATCAATAAATAATATAAATATACCAAGTTGCATTAATTAATAATAACATATTAAAAAAAAAATTCACAGCAAAATAAATTACGGTTTAATAATAACATTAAAAATGCCATTTATGATAGGGATTTAAAATATAAGAGATATTTATTTTCTAATTGGAATGAATTCAAAATTAAGCGTAATAATGTTACAAATATGATAAAATAAAAGAAACTACTTTTTCATAACAATAGCATTGATAAATGTAAAAATAATACCAAATTAATGTGGAAAACATGAAAGTCACTTACTACATTTAATGAACATAATATAAAATCGATTTCTTATTCCAATTTAGAATGAAATATTTAATAATTATTTTATAAAAAGTATTGAAGAGGTTAAACAATCAAATTCATTTAGCAAAACTTCTAATCCAATAGCAAATATCAATCAATTAGTAAATAGAAAATTTAGTAAATTTCATAACTATTGTTGAATTAAGGCAAATAATCTTTTCACAGCAAAATAAATCAAGTATAGATGAAATAGATGTTCAGTTTCTGAAACAATATTTTGACTATGTACTATGTATTAGCACAGTCTCAGATAAATTGAAAGTCTCGGTTTTCGTTCCCATACCAAAAATTAAATTAACAGTTAAAATTGAAGAACATAGACCTGTAAATATGTTACCAATTATAAATAATTGTTCATAAGCAGATAATAACGCATTTAGATAATGATACAATTTTTATACCAATGCAGTTATACAATAAATATTAACAATAAAAATTTGATACATGCTGTATTTCTTGATTTACAGCAAGCATTTGAAAGTTTAGATTGGGAAATTCTGATACAAAAGTTAGCTACATATGGAATAAAAAACAAAGTTTAAAAGTTTTATTATTTGAATAACAGAAAGCAGTGTGTTAGATTAAATAATGTCTATTCCAGTTCACTTCCAATTGAAATGAGAGTTCCTCAAAGAAGTATGTTAGCTTCGCTTTAATTTATCATTTATGTAAATAATATACCAAATGTTTTAAAGTTTTATAAAGTACACCTCTTTGCGGACGATACTTTTATTTATTTAGATGGCTGTAACAAAAATAAATTAATTAATAATTTAAATAAAGATCTTCAAAACATATATAAATGGATGAATGCTAATAAATTAAATGAAAAAAAAGAAGACAAAAGTTATGTTTTTATCATCTTCAGTAACTGTAGATAATGCTGTAATAGAGCAAGCACATTAAATTATATTAAATTAGTTGTTGTAAATGAAATTTAATATTTAGGAATATTTATTAAAAATAATTTAAAATTTGAAAAACATGTATAATATATATGTAAAAAAATGCAAAACAAAAATAGATTACTTGTGTAGAATTGCATTGCATTTGTCAACGTGAGATACGTTAATTATTTATAATACAATTATTGTTCTCCCACATTTTACATATGGTTCGAAGATTTTATTTGTGTCTACTTATAATAATATAGAAAAATTGTACAAATTACAAAACAAGGCCATGTGTACAACATTGAAATGTGGAAAGTATACAAGTGTAAAAACTATGTTAAATATATTAAGCTGGCTTAATATTAAATTTTTTGTAGAGTATTCATTTATTCATTCATCTATTAATATATTATATGTTTATGACATAATATAAGTACTCTACTAGGAAAATTACATAATTATATGTTCTCTTGACAAATTTGGCATCGCTATTTGTTTTTAATAAAGATTTAAATATCTTCCGAATGAGGTTAAAATTTCTCAATCGCTGGATACATTTAAAATAAAACTAAAATTATTGCTATTTTAAAAATATGCTTGTAATGTACAAGTATATATCAAATTAATATAATATTTCTTTGTAGTGTAAGCTATTTAATAAAGTATTATTATTATTATTGAGTGTGAAATTGAAAAAAATGTTGTAGCAAAAGTTGGTGTTAGTCAGTTAAGATGGTTCGGACATGTTGAGCGAATGTCTAATGAACGTTTGGTTAAAAAGATTTATTTAAATGATTTTGATGGTATACGTGTGCGTGGACGTCCGATGAGAAGTTGGAGTGATATGATTGAGAGTGTTTTGCGTAAGCGAAAGCTTCCAAGTAGTAGGAATAAAAGAGCATGTATGAGAGGAATTATGAATGTAGATGAAACGAAAGTTGCTTGTTTGGATAGGAATGTTTGGAGGCGACTGATTTCAGGATGATGAAAAGAGTTTGTGCCACACCCTTTTGGGTACATGGCGTGATTGTGTATGTATGTATGTATTATTACCTTTTTCAGAGCTAAATTTTAAAAATTGATTTTATATTACTAAATAAAAAATCCCAAAACCACACTTAAATTAAAATAAAGCTAAATACGTATTTCGGAAGATAAGCTTCCATCTTCAGTAGCAAATAAAATCTACAAAATTCTTACCTGTGATCCAAAGTACATAAACACTTAAGCACTTGTCAAAGATCCAGTGATCTTCGACAAGTGCTTAAGTGTTTATGTATTTTGGATCACAGGTAAAATTTTTGTAGATTTTATTTGCTACCGAAGATGGAAGCTTAGCTTCCGAAATACGTATTTAGCTTTATTTTAATTTAAGTGTGGTTTTGGGATTTTTTATATTATTTTTATTTAAATTTCGCCACAGTAGATCATTTTCTAATCTTTTATATTACTAAGTCTAAAACTATTACCAACAATAATATATTTCACAAAGGATTATTGCATTATAATAAATTGCCGATATATATATATATATATATATATATATATATATATATATATATATATATATATATATATTAAAGAGTCAAAGAATTTAAAAACATTTAAATTTGAAATTAAATTTTTTTACCATAATAAAAATGATGCAAATTAATAATTCTGTTAATACGTTGATAATTAAGTAAATATTATACTACAGTAGTAAGTTTTTTGAAGTTTTTATTATAATGTTAAAATGTATTACAATGTAATTAACTATAGCCTAAAAAGCTAAATCAAGTTTGATTTGATTTGATCTATCAAAGTTTGCATATAAATTTTAGAATCTGTAATACAACAAATTCCCACCTAACAAGTAAAAACACTTATATATCTATGAGAAGTTCTTCTAGAATTTTATTCTAAACACAGCAATTTACGTAAAATTTCACAAGCGTCAAAACTTCTGAAAGGCGTTGCAAACTATAGTGAAGTGAAGCTATCAAAAATAAATTGACTAAAGAATTTTTTCTGTGTGCGGAGAAGTTTCGAAACTTCATCGCAACTACATTGGGGCTGGTAGAAAGACGGTTCGGCGACGGCGACGGCGACGGTGACGGTGACGGCAGTAGCCGTTAAACGGTAACAGTGCGGTTTGTAAACTTTGCGTGAATTTCTGAACATCACCTCCGTCGACCGTCGCCATTGCGTCAATCTAACTTGCGCAAGCAAATCCTCATTTAGAAACGTCGAATTTATACATCTCTACTTTACCCTGATCTGCTAGTAATGCCGCAAGCAATCTAGTCTTTTAACGTATCGCTTTGAATACCATTGCTTGTTTACTGTCAAATGATATTTGAACTGTGTGTTTACTAATGAAAACTTTCTATAATTAATTTAATTTGTACGTACCTATATCCAGTTGCCAGTAAATAACTTTATTAAAGTCAATATTTTTGTTTTTATATTTAATATACTTTAAAATGCTACAGCATAATAGTATTTATATAGCATAGTTAAAAAAGGCATTTTTTTGAGACAAGCAGCATTATTTTCTAGGAATGAAAAGAATAAGATTGTGAGGTTATAAAAGTTTTCTTAATAGTGGTTGGTTCATATATATTCACTATACTAGCATATTTAATCTAAATATTTAAAAAAAATTATATTGACATGGTAAAAAAAACCTGATATAAACGACAGGTTCCAAACAGTTTTTGAAAAATATAATTAGGCCAATTGTTAGTGCTTGTAAATGGACTAAATTGGCAATAATCACTTCCAGTATACGGCAAAATTTAATTTAGAAGAAAAAATTTTCCGAAAATAAGCTTTCTCTTTAAAATATCGACAAATGTAATTAGTAACAATTGTTTAGATTGTAAAAATTCTAAGAGAAAGTTTATATTCTAAAATTTAGAATATAATTTTGTAATGCAAATGCGAAAAAATCGACAAAAATTCAAGCATTTATGAAATACGATAACTTTGGTTAATGAATTAAAAAAATAACCATTGTTTTATATATTGATACGTTGTGTAAATATTAATTGTCGGTGAATATCATAAATCTAAAGTGTTTTTTTATAAAATAAAAATTAAATCCCCTCAAAATAGTCAAAATAATAAAAGTAATTTCAATTTTGCATTAAAGTTGCAATCTTCAATTGGCAATATTTAAAAAAAAATTACGATAATTTTTTACAGCGTAGACATTCATTTTTTTGTGTTCGGAGAATAATTTGTATCATATAGCACAGCTTCTATATGTCATGGATGAAATGACATTAATCAATATCGAGTTATTTTCAAAAAACAAAAGAGTTCTTTATCAATATTGGTATAACTATATTTAAAAATATTAATAAATAACTAATAATTAGCTATTATTAAGTATTTCATTATTTTAAGTATAGGTGTTCTAATTAGTAATTATTATTAAATAAAAACTTTTTTTTTTATATTTTGATAGGTAAGACTCGATCACAGAATAATAAAATGAAAAGCAGTTTGTTAACCTGCTACTATGAGAGTAAACAGAGCGATTTTACAATATGCCATAAATAAGGTTTATTTTCAACAGTTTATTAAAAATGTAATTTTTTAAATAATTATAAATAATTAAGTGATTTTAATGTGTTTGAATAGTTTTATTTTTTACTATTTACATGTTTCTAATGGCAGTTTCTCTAAATTCACTTCGAGAAAGAATTATATTGTAAGTATATTCGTACATTGCCGATTTTCTAAACAAACACCTGTATATAAAACAATATATCTTGTTAATGTTGTAATTTTGTATATGTTCTGACAATTCTAAATTTCTTTTATAATATTTTTACATGTGTACTGAATAATATTTTCACAATGAGATTTATCTTTTCCGTATTTATGAATAAACATTTTTAAAGTTGATAGTTGTGTAGCTCATCACTCAGTCTTTCGGAATAAACAGTATAAAATAATAAAAATAAATAAATTTAATTATAGTCCATATTTTGCATAATTTTTCTTTAAAAAATCTAAATAATCTAAAAATAATCTAAATGTGTAGTAGAATTATATAGTAGTTTTTGCGTCTACCGTCCAGAACTTATGCCACTGCACGGCACATTAAAAAGCGATTTTCTTTCATCCATTTTCACAAGCATCTTTCCGACAAAAGTCAAAAATAATAAAAAAAAAAAAACATAAAGTCGACAAAATTTATCGTATAAAAAAATAGCTAAATTACAAAATAAAAGAACTGAATGCATTGTAAATTATTATTCACGTGTTTTCAAACTAAACATACTAAAATATTTGCAACACGACTTTTAGGCGAAAATAATCATAATACTTTAGAGAAATCTTCTTTGTTTAAATATTTCAATATTGCTATTGCAAAATCTTGTAGCGCAAATAAAATTAAAGATAATTAAACATCATTATTGTTTCAACGCAAATATAACAATAAAACTTAACAACAATAAGCCCCATCTGCAATTACATTACAATAATAACAAAACACTAACAATAATAGCCAACTTTAAATATGCATATAAATAAATAAAACAAGGTGTACAAGCATATATATATATATATATATATATATATATATATATATATATTATATATATACACATAAACACAAATATTTCTAAATACACGGAGTAAATTCAGCTTGTAGGTATTTTCAAGCAATGCTAAACAAATTCTAAGCACTAGATACAGGATTCCTCTCAGCTCACAAATACTAACGTACAGTTCATGACACTGGTCTTATATGTAGGTGAAGATGTGTATGTGTGAAAGAGCAAATACACAATACATATGTAAGTTCACTTTGCACCAGCATATGAGCTCCAAGCTACATCCGAGAACAGGATTGTATTCAGATTATTTAAGTAAAAATATATTTAAATAAACAAAAAGTAAACTTATCGCACATCATTGAATTCCGAATTTACCGTATAATTCTAATATGGAAAAAGAAAGTATATAAAGTGTTACATTTAAAATTCTAATATTTAAAATTTTACAATCTTTAACATATCAAATAACTCTACTCCATTTCAACGGCTACTTGCAAAGAGCCAACGAACGGAATTCATGTTTGTATTGGCGGAATGTAGCTACTATGCATATCTTTTCAGCCCCCTTTCGTAGTTTTCAATTATTCTAGATTTAATTTGTTTTAATTAAAAACTAATAATCTAGTTTTGTATCTCAGAAACTAATTAAAAAATAATAATAATAATAATAAGGAAGATAAAACACAATTAATTTTTTGATACGTAATAGGATTAGAAAATTTTGTTCAACCCTATAACATAAACAAAACGTTTATATTCGTCATCATGTAGAAGTTGTGTTAAAAGTTCCTGTACATCAGTTGGGGTCCTCAATAGTAGCTTTATATTTCGACAAAATAAGTAGTAACAAATTGTTCTTTTTTGTAATTTTTCATTGCAATACAAAAACGTTAATTTAAATATTATCAATCAATATTATTACAATAACAAAAATAAACAGTTATTATTGTTTTCTTGTAATAATATTAATAATAATTATGTACATATTTAATATTTGTTATGTTGCAAACTGCAAATTATTATGATATTGTATACTGTTAATAAATTATATATTGATTAGTATATATATTATACCTGTAATAGATTTGGCTTCATAATCATAACTTTTAACTATAAGCTCTTCCTTTTCCTACATTTTACTTATTTTATAGCAAAATAAAATTCAATTGTAAACATTATTATTGAGTTAATAAGAATTTAAAACATTCGATGATGTTGTTAATAAACTACCAACTCAAAAAATCTAAATTAGCTTTTGCTCTAATCTCTATCTTTCATTTCATATAATAAAATTAAAACAAAATTCCTAAATGATTTAAATCAGAAATAAACAAAAGTAAAATCTCTTGATCTGCAACCACTCAAATTACCCACCTAGCAAAATACTACATATTTTTGCATCGGAAACCAAGAACCGAGTCGATAGCCCAATCCCGTTTGGTACGCATTCCCACCCTGAACCCACCATATTGGGCGTCCGACTTCAGCAGTGACTACCGTTCCGACAACTTGAGCCCCCGTCTCGTTGGGCGCCATGCCAGTCGGCATGCGGCAGCCACCAGCCTTTGAGTCAGTCGCCTGGAAGCCATTCCGTTAGAGAACGCTCGCCAGGTGAGTTATGCATGCTTGCAGACAGCCGCAGACTTACCTTCCGCAAAGCTGATGCGTGGGATATGGATAACGGATTTATTCGCGAAAGGTGCCCCGCCCCGCCCAGCGTGAAAAGGTTAAAAGAAGATGGAGGAAGAAGAATCATGTGGAATGGAATAAACGAAGACGATGCTTGAATGGTAAATATTTGCGAGTACAAGTAAATTAGAATTATTTAAATTTGGTGAATTCGTGCTACTGGCAAATACGAGTAATAAAGTTTTTGTTTCCACAGTATTTATAAATTTTACGTTTAATTACATTCAATTTAATTAAAAATTATTAATTTTCATATTATTATTTGGATTTAACCAATAACGTAAACAAAACAATATAATAACTACGCAGTCTTATATTAAATTTGGTTCCATTGAATAAAAAGACGTATTTACTTATTATTCCTATTATTTAAATACTTAACTAACTCCAGATTTTTCCAGTTAATGCTTTTTTGTATTTGAATAAAAACAAATATAACCGAAAATCAATAAGTAATACCTAAAAAAAATTTTAAAATTTAATTTTTTTTTTATTTTTTTATTTTAATCATGAATAGAGTTAGAGATAACTACATAAAGATAATACATAAAGTGTTACAAAGAAACAAAAAGCATAATTTCTAGTAGTAACAGATTTTTCTTAAATTTTTAACAGACATTCAAACCGGAACTAAACTGAAAACTAAAGAGAAAAAAAGAGTTATATTTATAGAAATGAAAACTTAACCTAAACCGGAAAAAAGTAACCTTTTTCATTCCAAAATATTGATTTTGCATTTTAATATTATTTTGTTACTCAATTTTAATTCAATTTAAATTAAAAATTATTCGTATGCTTCGATTAAAATATGTAATATATTTTGATATATCAATATAAATAAAACGAACAAAATTTATTAGTTCTGTTTGTTATTTTATATTATATTTAATTCTATTCAATACTTTATTCAGTAGAATGGTTTAATTAAACAATCAACCAAAAAAAAAAAACGTTGAGTTTGAGGAAACAAAAACCAAAACCAAATTTTAACTAAACTGAAACAAAAACTAATGATCAAAAAATAATGATTCGAAATCCTGGTTTTGAAAATAAAAATATAGACTATATTTCTCATTTTTTTTTTTTTTTTTGTAAAAGTAGATGAATAAAAAAGATAACTTCTTACATCAAGAACAAGGACATTTTTTTTGTTTCCTTAGTGATACCGTGGATTTCAAACAGGCGATGTTCAACAGTACACAACACTGTGCAAAACTATAAATAATATTTCTGAGAATATTATGGAAAAAGCATATCAGTAGATAAAGTTGTCGTCTGTTTTGCAGGCCATGGAAAAAGTCAAATTGCTATTCTTATTCTTAAATGATACTTACAAGTTTTTACCAATCTGCATAAGTAGTAACTTATAAGATTACACTTTTTTTTTTATTTAGTAGACCCAATGGTTTTTTTTTTGCATCAACGAACTATAAGATCACACAATGAAAACTTATAGAAATATAACAGTAATTTATATACTTTTCCACAAATGGGAAAATTGAGCGCATAAGCTAGTCACGTTTTACATAATTTCCATACAATATTTTTTCGACAACTGTCTGTAATAAACAAATTTAAACATTAACTTAAACACATATAAAAACAAATTTAAAATTTGACACTTTTAAAAAGCCAAAATCACATAACGACTTTAATCTTTAAATGAAAGTAAATATTTTATGCAAAAAAGGTAATTAAATAAAATACAATTATTTAATAATCGTAGAAAAATTATATTAACACTTTGTTGGTCGGTTGTTTTAATAACAAAATTGGAAGCATATGGATAAACCCATATTAGACATATTAGACCACTAAAAGAATGAAATAGTAATAATATAATAGTACTAAAAGAATATTTTGTAAAAATTTCAGTAATTTTTGGATAAATAACGAAGCCATAATTGTTTTTATGTAAAAAAAAAATTTTATTTTTTATTTATTTTAGTAAATATGTGTAATTTATGTAGACACTAAGATATTCTTTTATGAAAATTTGGTTAATCACGGATAGATAATGTATCCATAATAAATTTTAAATTTTTTTGTCAATTTTCCTGAGAAAGTTGGCAACAGTGAACTTTAGTAAAATTATATAATTTGTTACCACTAGAAAAATCTTTCGTATAAATTTGGTTAATCACGGATGAATAATGTAGTCATAATAAATTTTTAAAACTTTAGTAAGTTTTACTTGGAGAGTTGGCAACATATATGCTTTCTAATCTTGATAATAATGATTTAATAAAATAAAACTTAATTCTACCGAAATAAAAAAAGTCTAAAATCTTTATTAAAAAATTTTCAAGAAAAAAATTGTAATAATAAATTTCATATTTAAAGCCAATGTTACGTTATAAATAAAATCATTCTTCTAATACAAGAAAGAGGTAATTTCTTGATAGAACTTGTAGCTATATGTTCGAAATACTGATTACATAATTTCATTTATAACACCAATGCTCGTATGTATAAACATTTTTTCGTTGTAATTCACATCGAAAGATTTCTTACAGAATCCAAAAATTTTCATTTTAACGAACCGTCATTTTTAACAAAAATTATGCATAAGATGCACACAATAACTTCTCACACATAATCTTTAAAAAATATATTTAAAATAAAGCAAAATATGTGTTACCTTGTATTTTTACTTTACAATTATTATTCAGTTCCATGTAGTAACAAAACACTAGTACAATATCTTAAAAATAAAAATATAAAAACCTATATTTCTTATACATACTGGAGTACAAAAATGGAGAAAGTATTTTCTCCATTAATTTTTATTTACCGAAAGTAATTTGTATATAGGCAAAATGAAGTAGTTAGTAAATGAAACTGCCTAACACTTTGCCTTCAAATTCTCAAAATGAATGGTTTGTTATAAACTGCGTAAGAAATTTATTAACTACAAACTTGTTAGAAAACAATTATTATAACTTAGTTTAATATCCCATTTTATATAGAATTTCGAACAGTTTTACTACTTTAGAGTAAATTTCTAATCTCGCAAAATGCAGTAAAATTAGACAAGCTATAAATATAAACTTAATTAGAGTTAATTATAAACATCGTTATATAAATCATATAACTTTCAAACAATTGATTTCACTTGAATATTTCCTGAAATGTAAACCTGAAACCAGCTGATCTCTGTAACCCGCAACACATTAATCTTAATGTGAAAACGTTATACAGTGAGCTACTTGAAAATTTTCCTCTTCAAGAATCTCAAAAACGAAAATAAATACGTTAATTTTTAAAGAAATGGAGAATCTCGTTAATAGTACGTAATGATGATATATCCACTCTCTTTATTATCACAAATTTTAAATGACACTACCCTCTTTATAATACATCATTTAAAAGCAGGGACTGTGACTACGGAATGAGAACAAAATAACGATATTAACCGAAATTTTTTAAAGAACAAAACGGGGAAAAATTCATTTTTTTTTTGTTTAAGAACGAAAACGATTTTGATAATATTTAAGAAAGATCATCCGAGTACACGACCAAAAAGGTAGTCGAACTTTAGGCTTGGATTGAAGAAAAACTATTGAGCCGATTGGAAATGCAATTTTGTTTATTAAAAAGGTCCATGTTTTGGCTACATTTCTTTCAGACAAAATTTGAAGTAAATCGGTTTACAAATAAGCGAGATATGGTGTCCACCGACTTTAAAACATGTTTTTTTTTTCTTTTTTTTTTAAATAATGATAATTATTATTAAAAATTATTTAAATTGATTGCGCACTGAACTACCTTTTTGGCAATCTACCTTAATATCGCTTTTAATAGAAATTATTTTATTTATAATTTGTTACAATTTGTTATTTAATGAATTAATTTATTAAAAAAAAAAAGAAACAATTGACCTTTGATCCAGTGCGAGAATATAAAATTACTGTCTAAATCAAAGGTTTGCAACCTTTTTTTTTTATCAAAGCCAACTTGTTCAAAAAGTAATTTAATAGCGCCAACCCCCCTCCCCCCAAGTGAACTATACTATACCATATATTAAAAAACAAGGACATATTTTTAAATCTGTTTATTGGAAGATATTAACAATATTGGTGTATTGATGAAAATATGAATAAAAAACTATAATATTATTACTGAGAGAGCTGAGTTTGGTGTGATGACACTAATTTTTAGATGTTTAATGCCATTTTTGTCATCAGCAATCTTAAATTACCTTCAAAAGATCAATTAGAGAACAATCCACATGCGTGCGATGATTTTCAGTATTAATCAAACTTTTCAATGTGTTCTTGCAAATATTGTCCAAGGGGGCGGTTCTCAACACCCCTTCTTACGTCTTAGACCAGATATGCCCATGATATAAATAACATTTATCCGCACATCTACAGAATTTCTAAAATAACATGTAATTATATGATGCAATATAATAATAATGAAATAAAATATACTAAAGTATAGTCAAAGATTTCTATATCTTATAAACGTTATGGACTGTAATTTTTTTTTTGTATTTCTATCATTATAGATATCTACAGTATTATTTTATTCATTAATAATTTTTGTGCATTTTTTAATTATCAAAGCATATACGTAAACGGCCTAAAACATTTTTTTGGTGCAAAATAATATTATGAACTTAAAACCGGATTTAGCCAGTTTTAGAAAATATAATTACAAATGGTATTTCTTTCGTTCTCAGTCCCTGTTTAAAAATTCATTTTACAAGTTAGAAGAGATAAACTTATTAATGATACGTACTAATGACATACCACTCCCATCAAACGTAACATCACAACTTTAAAATCTTAAATGACACTACCCGCTTTATAATACATCATTTAAGTAATAGGTAATTTTACTAAAACTCCAATATGAGAAGTTTGGAAAAAACCTATTTAGGGTTTAAAAGTAAATTTTAAACGTTCGCTAACCTCTTGTTCACATTACAAATTTTCATGCAACCAAATCTTTTTCCCAAAAGTTTGGAGACATAAAAATTGTATAATGTAAACAAAGGCTATAATCAAGTATAATAGCTTTTATTTCTACAAACTTAATGCACTTTCATAAAATTATTATTATTTATTTATTACACAGTTAAAAATATTTTACCACATTAACACCGTCCCTCTATACGCGACCACCACATTGGTCGGTATTAATTTTTGACCATAATTTTTTGGTTAGTTTTTTAACCACGTTCCGTGTCAATAAATTTCGAACCAAAAGTTCTGGTGCACAAATAAACCACTACGTAAATTTAAATAAACAAATTTTAAAGTTAAAATAATATCACTGCAAAAAATATTAAATTTTATCATTATCGTAAAAATTTAACACCGATTACAAACCAAGTAAGTGATAAACGTTTACATTACAGTAAAGTATTTACTGTGTATAACAAAATATTTATAGTGCATTAACGTTAACAAAATAAATAATTTTAGCAAATAATATAAATTATCAAAGTAGTTGCAATCTGGAAAATTTTACAAATATTCTATATTAAAAGTGTATTGCAGAGAGTACTTTTGTATGAACTTACTTTTCAATTATAAATATTGTTATTTTCTAGAAACATATTTATGTTTACATACATACATATATTTAATATATCACATTCATTGAAACTGGTTTATAATTCCATTAATTTTAATTATATTGCGCAAACATAAAGCAGTTTCCGTACTATTTTCTGAAATATTAAAAATAAAACTCATTTTAATAAATACAAAGTTTGAATAATTCGGTATAAATATATGGATTTTTAAAATATATGGTAAATAATTAAATTATTTATTAATTATAACTACATATTTATGTCATAATTATATTGCATATAATTTCTTGCATTTGTATAAATATATTGATCATTCAGACGAAACTGATATCAGCAGTGCCGGATTGGGACTTTACTTTTTACCGGGCATTTTTCATCAAACGGCTCATCATTTACTATACTCAAATTTTTATAAGCTATATTCGTGTGGGCGAGTTCTGTTATCATATGTCACAAATAACATAAAAAAAATTCAAATGAACAGTTCTTCTTTTTAATATCATTAAAAACTTTAGTAATATTTATTGCTTTATTTAAAAATGTTTAATAATCGAAATACTTTTATTTTATACTACTATAAATATATAATCAGTATTGAGACAGAATAATAAAATTTAACCTAGAGAAAGAAAAAGAGACAATATATGTTTTTGTAATTTAAATGAGATATTTCATAACAAATTACAAAATATTTCGAAGTCTTCAGTTGAAGCGACCAGACGACATAATCACTTATGAACAGAATTAAAATTCATAAATAATTTTTTTAAATATTTTATAGAATTTCTTATGTAAAACAAATAAAAAAATACTAATACTTTTTTCCTATCATTTAATATTAACGAGTTATAAATAGTCAAAATGTCCGGCGGCAAAACGCCCCGGTCCCCATTCTTTAAGTTTATTATTTCTGTATTTGCAAGTAAAATAATAATAATTTCGTTACAAAATTACTTTTATTCGTTTACGATTTATTTACGATAAATTTTAGACTACATCCGTGGTTCATTATATTAATATTTTTAATTTTGAAGAATGGCTTCGCTAACTTTTTCGGGAAGTTAGCGAAGCCATCAATAATTTTTTAAAATACAGCGCAACAAATTTTTTGTTTCACGACAAAATTACGACTAATTTACGACAAATTATGCAATATTTTATTTTTTGTTTGGTGAAAGTGGCTTCGCTAACTTCCCGGACCTGCTATATGACGTGTTTCTATTATAATTTTTATCAATTAGTAAAAATGTTATGAACCCAGTACCAAACACGATACCGCTTTTTCCGTGCAGGCAAAGTGTTAAAAATAATATGAATCTTTCCTGAAAATTTGATTAATTTCAAAAACAAAAATTAAAATTAAAATATATTTTCTTCGAAAGTTGGTTATCTCAATAGTAAACATTTATAACTTACTCTTTTCAACACATGTTGAGCAAACAATACAGAACAAAAAACATATCATATACCTAATTAAAAAAGCTTGTAGTACTCGTGCAACAACGGGTACTTTAACTGGTACATAAAAAAAAAAAAAAACTGAAGCGATGTATTTCTACGATTTTGAATAATTCTACAAGACAATTTTTCAACATTTTCTAAATGAAAGTTTTTATTGATTTAATGTTGGGCAAGTAGTTTGCGTCTGTGTCATTTATTTCTGTTTTATTGAAATCTTTGAATACAATTGCAACGATTTCATTTCAAAAGCAAAATACGAGCATCACAAAAGAACTTCAATTATCTATTTTATTCAGTAATAAAATAGACGTTTTAAATGTTTGTAATTTATCATTTATATTTATGAATCAAAACGCGGTTAACGATTAAATCCGCGAGAAAGAATCATTCTCACACCGTAAGCACGTGATATAGGTTGGAGCCTAAGTCTCATACTACGTTTATATATTATAATATATTATAATATATATATATATATATATATATATATATATATATATATATATATATATATATATATATATATACATAACCTTATATCGTACATCGTCTTTTTCAAAGTTTACTAATATTTATGTATTTTCAAATATATAATAGTAAACTAATTATATAACAAATTGGAACTGCATGGCCGATCGATTTGAAGCGTGTGCCTGATTTCGCTCATACTCTTGCGGGTTAGGGTTTAAATCCCACTTGCGCCGTGGATGTTTTTCATAATGTATTTCTAACCCAAATTTTAAAATCACCAAACACTGTTTTTGATTAAAACTTATATAGCTATTATGTATATATATATATATATATATATATATATATATATATATATATATATATATACACCGGGTGGTCCAGACCACCCGTCTACCCATTTTATTATGCAGGGGCTTGATATTTTTAACAAAACGAAGAGCATTCTAACTGATGTTGATGTCCACTATGATATCGAATGAAGCAAAAAGTGTACCCACCAGACCTTCCATTGTGGGGGTAAAGAAGGCAACTTTAAATTTTCAAATAGGAACCCCTATATTTTATTGCATATTTAAATTCTATGAATAAAAATATGAAGAACTTATTTACAACATTTTTTTGTCCTCGCCATCTCACTCGGAGTTTAGAGGAGTGCAAAAATGTTTACAATTCTAAATATCAATTTTTCCATGTGTTGTTACAATAATAATGACAAAATGTTGCTAAATTTTCAAATTTTTGTTCAAATTTTTTGTCACTTATTCTTATGTATCGGTTAATTTCAATTGTTTCAATTATTTACGCAAAAAAATAACGTTTTATTATTACTATTGTAAATAAATATGAAAAAACTAATATTCACAATTGTAAACATTTTTGCACTCCTCTAAACACCGAGGGAGATGGCGGAAAATGTAAAACAGAAATTAGATTACAGCGCCGTCTGTCACGAGGACAAAATTTTTTTACAAATAAATTCTTCATATATATATATATATATATATATATATATATATATATATATATATATATATATATATCAAAATAAAATTTTAACTAAAAGTTAATATAATGAGTGTCAACGAATTAATTCTTTACACTTTTTATTTTTCCGATTTTTTATAAAAACACTGTAACATATTTTAAATAAATAAAATATGTTATGACATTTTTTTAAAATATGTTTTATCTTTCAATATTTCACCTTGACATAGTAAATTTTAGTGAATGCGTCAACCCGGTTGCCCAGAGCATTGGTAACTTAACCAATAACTAGATTGTCAACTGTCTTCGATCCACCTCACTGATTCGTCAGTTGGCAAGTTAACTAATTGGTTAACTTACAAAACATTTAACAATGCTTTATTCAACCGGGCCAAGGTATTTTAGACAACTTTATATTGTTTTATACCTTGTTTATTATATTACATTACAAATATCAAGTTTTTGATCTTATCTTAAGTGATTACTGGATTTTTCTTTGACTATAAAGGGTTTAGATAGAAGTAAAATTTTTTATGAAGAATAAGTTTTACTCATAAAACTCATATTAAAATTTTTTCCCTATAGGAAACCTCATTACTTTACACACTGTATATATATATATATATATATATATATATATATATATATATATATTAGTTTTAGTGACTGTAAATATTTATATTATTAGTTTCGTGGGATTTTCAGTCAAAAATAAAAACAACTCAATTCAAAGTGCAAGCTTTCGGAAAAAATTTATTTCCTTCATCAGGCAAATGGCAGAGTTAAAATTATAAAAATAAATACATGACATAAATATATGACAAGTGCATAGAAATAATAAAATGCTATGGTAACATATTAAGGTGTTGACAGTAAATATAAACAGATATCCCTTGGACACAATCCAACAACAAAAAATAAATATAAAGATGATAAACCAATGTATAAGTCTGTACTTTAGGTAATACCCGTTGGCGTTATATTATTTAATGAAATTAAGTAATCATATATTATACTTAAATTATGTATATCACTTGCTTTGTTTTTTGATATAAATCATTTCTAATAATGATCTTTTCAAATCATTTGATTCAGTGCACAAAACAGAAACATTTTTAAAATCAAAACTATGATCATTATTGTGTGCATGGATAGACAAAGCAGTTGCATTCGGTTTTAAACGACAATCAGACTTATGTTGTGTGATTCGATCTTTAACGTATTTATTTTTTATATTAATAATTAATGTATATACCTATTAAAGCAATGTTATCTGCGATGACAATAAGAGTTTTACAAATATATCAATTTCCACTTAATCGCAGTGAACAAATATATAATGAGAAAATTTAATACATTTGGAAAAATGTATTGGCTTCGCCAAAATTCAAATCCGGGACTTGCTATTTCTATTCACATTTCATAACCAATAAAAACACTCTATTAGTTACATTGGTGTTTATTTACCATTAGTCTTTTCGACCAATTACCTAACGCCACACTTGCTAAGTAATCATTTTACTTTTTAACCAATTACATAACACCACATCCTACTAAGTACCGTTATACCACACAACTGATTAGTTTAAAAACATCAGATTTGAAGGGTTGAATTCATTCGCTTACCATTTGTTCAACAAGTAAATATTGGTGCTAGAATATAATCATAATCAAAATGTTTGACGCGTTACTGCAGATATTTTGTGCCATTGGACCAGCTCTGCCACCTTTTCGTCAAGAAAAAGAAAAAGAAAAGAAAGATGTCATTGGTAAATTACCTACAGAAGTTACTGCTACGATCTTCAGGTATGTTAAGAAAACATTTACTAATATCATTTAATGTTTTCCGTGTAACTAATATGTTTTGGTTTGTTACAGATATTTGGACGCCAAGTCTTTGGTATCAGCAGCAGGAGTAAATCGCCGTTGGAACTCAATTTGCCAAGGTGATATTGTCGTACGTCGCCGGATCCGTCGTCAACTTCGTGCTGAACGCAAAGCTCGTATCCAGAATTATTTCGATCCATCTCGAGGAGTACAAGTTATTCGAACACAAGATTCGCTTTCAGCTGATGCAACTACTAGACCATTTGCTGCAAGGAATGGAAATGGAAAAACAGTGAAGAGGATTGCCGTTGAATATGAAATACCGATAAAGAAATCGAAGAAAGTTCTTGTAATCGCTGATGGAAAAGTGGTGAAGATGCCCATTGTGAAAAAACGCAAAACTGATAAAAAAGATTCTATGACTAATTATAAGAAATTGAGATTGTAAAATATGTTATAAATTGTGAATATATTTTGTATATATATATATGACTATGTTTTATTATATAAATACATTTTCTTTTGTAAGATATATTTTTTAATATGACTAATAAATAATTTTAAATATAAATTTTTATAAGTAAATTTTGTAATTCATACATATTTTTGTTTATAAAATGCTTTTAACTGTTTTAATATTTTATATTGTTTTTCAAAATAAAATAGTTTTAAAACAAATTTTATTGCGAGTAATAATTCATATCTACATATAAACAACAAATGTAATTTTTTAGATTTTGCTACTCAAGATTAGAAGTATATGAGTAAACCCATATACATTATCACATAAATGATAAGAAATATGAATTATTTTTTTTTCAAAAATTGGCAACATTGTATTTTATTAATGTTATATAATTTAGGTAGATGCTGTAAAAATTGGATTAAAAGCGGATCAATAATGTACCCATAATGAATTTTTGAAAACTATATTAATTTTTTTTTCGGAAATTTACTAACACTGTATTTTAATAAAATTATAATTTTTGTGGGCAATAGGAGAAATTTTTCTGAAAATTTAATCAAAATCGGATAAATAATGTAGCCACAATGAAATTTGAAAATTGAAACAAGGAAACGTCGGTGGAATTCACGTTTTACGTCATTCGATAGAGAATATTAACATCAGTTACAATGCCCTTCGTTTTGTTAAAAAATATGAAATCCCTGCATTATAAAAGGGGTGGTCTGGCCTACCCGGTATATATATATAAATATAAATATATTCCTAATTAATAACGAAATTAGTCAGTTTATTTAAAATTTTATTAGTTATTTTTACGACGACATGTTATCCTTTTTAGTACAATTTCTTAAATTTTAAGATGTTCTAATTTTAATTGTTTTTTTTTTTAATTTTATAAAAAGAGGACAACATATATTAATTCCTGAAACATATCATTTATTAGTCAAAATATATCTTTTAATCAAAAGTAATTATTTATAGAAACGTTATAATAAAGTAATATTTATAAAAAAAATTAATATTTCCTTTATTTTTTTATTTTTATGTAATTACAAATATATTGTACAGCATCTACTTTATGGTTACACCATCCGAAAAAAATGTAATATTTTAGAAATATCTGGTCAATAATAAAAGTAGTCGATACATAAGTATAATGAAATAACTGAATAATTAACCAGATAAAATGTTAACGCAAAAATGAAATTATACGGAAATGTCAAGAAAGTTTTGACAGAAACAAGATGAATTTACTTCTTGTCGGTAAAAACAACAGAAAAGTTGAGTCAACCCCCTCACGATTACATAATATAAAAAAAAAACCGTCACATAAAAAAATTAAGCGACAGTTCGTAAGCTATTTTGAAGAAAGATAGAAAAATTTTGTTCTCCTTTTAGCAAAGAACTGGCAAAACTCAAGTCAGTCAAAAGGTAGACCGCGAGCGAGCGGAATTGATGAAAAGGCTAATTTTCAAGCAGATTAAATTAAAAGATATTCGATTTTGCTTTTCAACTGTTTTTACATGTTGACAGTTTTATCTCTTTCCTTTCCAACAAATACAAATTTTTATTCTGACACTTTTCTCAGCTACGATTTTATATCGATTTTTATTCTGATTCACTTTTAAATAGAATTGTTTTGTTTTTACTAGGTATGTAAATTAGTTTATATATCTTTCTGTTACAGAAAATGCACTTTATACATATATAAAGTACACATAAATTTGTTAATAGTTCCAATATAAACTACTTTTGCAAACAAAAATCTCTACCTATTACATAAAATTATCAGTCTATCGTTACCAAGAAAAACTGTTGAAAATGTTTATTCACAACAACCTAGAGTGATTTATAAGATTTATTTGTAATTGTAAAAAAAATTGATATAATTGATTTTTGTACAATTTGAAGATTAGAATTATCCTACCGACAATTTCTGAGACCCTGCCACTTTAAATAAAAATGCAATGCCTTTAAATCAATAAAATTTGTTTTAGATAAACAAGTATGCTTAATATTAATTTTAAATAGTTTTCCCGGAAAATTGGCAACACGTGTATAATAATGAAAATTTTTCTTCAAGCGTTTCGAAATTTTGTCTAAATATTTGTTTACACCTTTTCTAAAATGTTGCTAAAACAAAATATTATTTTTTAAAGGTTAGCAACACTATACAAAATGACATATGTAGTTATTATTGAAATTAGAAGAATCAACTTGAAAATTTGATTAAAATAAAATAAATAATATAGTCAAAACAAAATATTCAAAAATCTGTAATTTTTCATTCCGAAAATTGGCAACACTCTATTAAATAAAATTATATATTTATTATGCCAAATAAAATATCATAAATTTATATATTATTTTGGCAACACAGCATAAAAATGTATATTTCAATTCTTTAAAAACTAGATGATTATTTTTTAAATATTGGAGTAAATTCTGATAAATTCTATAATGTTAAAAAAATTTAGAAGTTTTTCTTTGAAAGTTGAAAGTTGGCAACAATAAATAAATTATACAATTTTTTTGGGCACTAAAAAAATTTTTTCTGAAAATTTGATTAATTTCCGATAAATAATGTAGCCATAATAATTTATTTTAAAAAATCTTAATTTTTATCTCAAAAAATTGGCAACACAGTACAATTGGAAAGTTACATAATTTTTGTGAGCACTAAGAGAATCTCTTGTAAAATTTAATTAATTTTGGATAAATAATATAACCATAAATTTTTTTAAAAATTTTAGTAATTTTTTCCAGAAAATTTACAGTACTGTACAACACAAAAATTATATAATATATGTTGACACTAGAAACATCGTATTTGTACATATAGAAAAATCTATCTTTCAAATTTGTTTCAAATCGTATAATTAATACATATATTTAAAATAAATTTCGAATAGCGACACTGCATAATAATAATATTACTTATGTAATACCTAGCATTCAGAAATTCTGATTAAATGTTTGATTAAAATTTAAAAAAATGTAGCTAAAATTTTTTTTTTTTTCAAAAAGTTGAAAACACTATGTACAAGAAGACTATTATGTGTTTGTTAAGAATATATCAGAAGAATCTACCCGGAATCGGATAAACAGTATACCAAAAATAAAATATTAAAAATTTAAATATTTCTTCTTCGAAATTTGGTAATACTGTATAGAATTACAATTATATAATTCTTGTAAATACTAGATGAATATTTTCGAAAAATTGGATTAAATTCTGATAAATAGTAGCTATAGCTTGAACATTTTAATAATATTTTTTTTTATAAAAAATCGTCATTTAAAATGAAATTAAGTATTTCGTACGGTAGAAAGTGGCAAATATTATGTTGGCGCATATTAAACTGTAGCTAAGAGTAATCTCTAATCGCTGGCTAAATAGATTTTACTGCGGGAATACTGTGTGGGAGGTATTTTCGTCATTTTCATATCATTTTACATTTTTTTAGAAGACAAATTCAATATTTCAACGATAAAAAAAAACGTTCATTTTTTCAAAGTTACCTATTTAGTTATTTTTTGTAAATGCGATATTTTTGCGGCATTATAGTATTCGTATTTTTCTTTTATCTCTCTCTCTCTCTCTCTCTCTCTCTCTCTCTCTCTCTCTCTCTCCACCTAAGCTGTATTATTTCAGTGCTGCCCAGCACTGTCGTTCAGAGTTAACTGTAACTGAATGGATTATTTTTGTGTTCGTATACAATTAGATGAATGAATTGTATGATATGTCGTATTTTATTATTAGACTTATATATATATATATATATATATATATATATATATATATATATATATCTTTTACTATCCCAAATTTGTTTGACTTTTATTAATATAACATTCGCTCTAAATATTTCAATAAAACTTTATCATATTTTTGATACATTTTACTTACAGCCATAATATCTGTTTAATGAATGAATATTAAATTTAAATTGATTATAACTTTATTTGAAATAGAATTTAGCTCATTTAATCTATACCTAATATCTAAGTATTTTTTGTCGATTTTACATAAAAAATAAAGTAGTTAATTTCATTTAATTTGCCTATTTAATTAGATGATATTTCCAATAATATTGATTATTGAAATCAAATTATTGATTCCAATTAAATTTAGATAAATAATCTAAAACAAACAAAAATAGATAAAAATACCATAAACTAGATAGAATACGTAATTACATTAGATAAATATACCAATCATAATCATATACTATTGAATTATACATGTTTTATCTAATATGAAAAATGATCTAAAGATTTCGTTTCTTCGTACATATTAATTTATAAACAACAAATTTTGAGAATGCTAATATATTTTTCTAGCAAATTTTATTATTATCATAAGCTCACAGATTTTTAATAATTTTTAAATAAAAAAAAATGCATTTTTCTTTAAGTGTATGCTTGGAAAGAAAAATGCATATGGCCCTGCCGGGGTTTGAACCCGGGACCTTTAGGTTTCGCGCCTAATGCTCTACCATCTGAGCTACACGGACCCTACGACATGTCAATGCATTTTGTTTATTTGACTGGTCATGATAAACTCATGAATTTTATCCAGGCAAATACGATGTTGAAATATTTTACATCTAGCAATGATATTTTTAATTATTTATAAATTCTATAAAAATAGTTAAAACATTTACACCAAAAGAATTTATTCATATCTCTAATTGACAAATGTTTTTATGTTTGTGTGTTTCTGCCGCAACTCCTCCTAAACCCCTGAACCGATTTTGATGGGAGTTGTGTCATTTGAATTGGTTCATTCCCTATTTGAGAATAGGCAAGTTTCATCTTTCTACGATTTCATCTTGGTTCTCAAAAATTTAAAAAACTATGTTTATAATGCAAATGTCAAAAATAAACTTAGATAGCTATGAAAAAAATGAATAAAATAAATAAATAAAAATAGCTGTCACAATATATTGCAAGTACATTTTTTTTACATATATCAGTGCATTTACTTAAATTTTCTTCATTAAAATAAAAGTAAAAAGTACATTTCATTGATATTGTTGTATTATAAAAATTTTGTATCATGCCCAAACGAGCAAAATCTAATATAAACGGCAATAAAAAGACCAAGAAAATGAAGATGGAATATTCGAATCTTTCGTCGGATAAAAAAGAAGAGCTTAAATCAAAAATTTTTAATATATTATTATTATATTTACGTAATATTTTCTATGGGGCGCGCGCACGCGCGCGCCCTTTCTCTTTTTATATTTATACAGGATGTAACAGAATAACTATTCCTAATTTTAACTGGAGTATCCTGGGCTCAGAATATGAAGATTTAATGCAAATCACTGAGATAAAATGTGGCTCCTTACTGAGCTACAGGATGTTTTATATAAAAATTTAAAAACTATTTTTGCCCAGTACTTTAAAACTATTTGACGTATCCTTATCATACTTGGCAGGAAATGTAGGTACCGTACACTATACTAAATTATGTTAAATAAACGTTTCTGGCTACTGCCAGTGGCGTACAACAGGAGCAAGTGAAAGGTTGATCCTTCCTAAATTCTACGCCACTGGCGGAATTGTTATTTTAGCACAATTTTTCGATTCTCCAATATTTGCTGTATAAAAAACATACTCTTCCTTTGTAACGATAAAGTCACTGTTTTTCGAGATATTTAAAGTTAAACATAAGATGCACCCTTGAGATTTTTTCAAAATTTGCTAAAAAAATCTGAAAAAATTCAATAAAATAGAGAAAAAAATTAGCTACATATGATCTAAGTAACTTTTTTTCTAACTCATTCTGGTTTGGCTGGAAAAATTATTGAAAATTAATATTTTTTGCATTTTATTTTTTTTATTTTCAATAATTTTTACAGCCAAATCAGAACGAGTTAGAGAAAAAGTTACTTAGTTATTATGTAGCTAATTTTTTTCTCTATTTTACTGAATTTTTTCAGATTTTTTTGAGCAAATTTTGAAAAAATCCCAAGGGTGCAGCTTATGTTTAACTTTAAATATCTCGAGAAACAGTGACTTTATCGTTACAAAAGAAGAGTATGTTTTTTACACAACAAGTATTGGACAATCGAAAAATTGTGCTAAAATGACAATTCCGCCAGTGGCGTAGAATTTAGGAAGGATCAACCTCTCACTTGCCCTTGTTGTACGCCACTGGCAGTAGCCAGAAACTTTTATTTAACATAATTTAGTATAGTGTACGGTACCTACATTTCCTGCCAAGTATGATAATTATACGTCAAATAGTTTTAAAGTACTGGGCAAAAATCGTTTTTAAATTTTTATATAAAACACCCTGTAGCTCAGTAAGGAGCCACATTTTATCTCAGTGATTTGCATTAAATCTTCATATTCTGAGCCCAGGATACTCCAGTTAAAATTAGGAATAGTTATTCTGTTACAGCCTGTATAAAGAATTTTATATTCAATGTGTTTTTTTTTTATATATACGAATATGCAATATGTTTTTAATCTATCATTTTACATTTACGTACCATTATTTCAAATTTATATACTGCCTGTTTTCTATATATGGATATACAATGTGTTAGAAATAAATGTACTCAACAGCAACGTACAGTGTGTCTTTTATGTAAAATGTGTAAATTAGATATGAATATGAAATAATGTGTCTCAGAAACCAGAGTCATTTGTCATCATTTCAAATTTATATAATATCTGTTTTCTATAAATAAATATACAATGTATCCTAGAAATAAATATACTCAATAATGTACAATGTGTCTTTTTTATACAATGTATATTTTATATATGACTATGCAATGTGCCTCAGAAACAGAGTATTCAGCCTATATACATACAAATGTATATTACAATAATTAATTATATTATTGCTTTAATGTAATAGAGAAATTATATGTTTTTGAGTATTAGAATTTTTGCTAAAAATTTGATTGATCTTGTATATACAGTAAAGCCAAAATTTTTTTTTTTTTTGAGATTCCACCCAGAAAGTTATGTGGGCACTAATCGAATAATAATAATAATTACATTATTTTATTTTTGCACAGTTGTTAATTTTCAAAAAAAAAATTTTATTTAATTTTAGTTACATTTTAATTGAAATTTAATTTATTAGAATTTAATCAAATTTTCAGAAAATACCCCCAAAGGGGTAGCAGAATAAGCATAGGAAATCGGCCCAAGACGAATTTTGACTTGTCGTAGCTTTTAACCTCTTAAAAACTAGTAAAAAACAAGCTTCAGATGGTTTTTAAATTTCTAGTCCGTAACTATAACCTCAAAACGGTAACAACCGGTTTTTTAAATATAATTGTGAAAATTTTTTTTTCATGTAGTTAGTTCGTTTTAACCGAATTATTAGTAACAGCATAATATTCTACAGACTTTAGATTATACGTACAATTATTTTCAAGAGTATTTATTTTTCGTATAAAAGTCGTGATTTCTAGGGTTGTATTTGATGTAAAAAAAGTCGCAAAAACAAAATGCAGCAATTTTGATGAGGAACACGAACGTCTAAACCGCGTTTGAATATCTTGATTCTATAAGGCGACAAACGAATTTTAGTAAAGCGTTGCATATACCTGTACGCAACCTGTATATGAATCAAAAGTCCCGGTCAAATATTTCGAAAAATATACTTCCGATCGACAAAAAAAAAACACGTGTTTAATCTTTTTCAAAAGCTATCCACTGATACCCCCACCCGAGCCCCTAACCCCACAGACAGACAACGGTCGCCTATGTAGTTAGCCGCACCGTGTATGTATAGTCGCTTATGTGTTTGTGTGTCCGTCGGTTACAGCGCTATCTATCATGAATAGAAAAAATGTTTTAAACAAATCCTACGTATTTTTAGCCATAGAATCGGAATCTGCAATAAAAATAGGGGTTCCTATTTAAGATTTCAAAGTTGACCCCCATCCCACCCCTGGAGGTGGGGGTAGGGGGTCGAGTATAGTATCATTAGATAAGATTTGTTTAAAAATATTAATGTGTATTTTGATGATATTTTGAGATATTTGACAGTTTTCAGACTTTTGGGACACCCAGTATAATAATTTTTAGTGGAAAAACATTTTTATTCTATGAACATTTATTGATCAAAATAGTAACTATATCTGCCGTAGAAATTCCTAAAAATAATACTCATAACATAGAAATGTAATATAAGAAATATATATATTATATCTTTCATAAAAATTATTTTGTAAAAATAAATTTAAAACTATAGCAAATAGAAGTTTATCACATCCAAAAATATATTTGCAACATAATTTAATATTGTAAAAGTATTTTAGCTCATAATTAAAATATTGCATGTATTGATTTATTGTTAATTTAACATAGGTATTTTGTCTATTGCGTAAAGTATAATTATGATCCACGCCTGTTTAGTTCCTTAATAAATAAATAAATTAGATGAGTCTTCATTTGTTTACTTTCTGAGTTAAATCAAATTATGCAAATTTATATTAATTGTTATATTATTTGTATTAAAAAGAAAATATTATATTTAGATTTGATTATGTGTTATATACTTATATTTATAAAAATAATGAAAATATTTTGATTATTTTTGCATATATTAAAAATATATTTAACGATATAGAAAATTTTGTTTGAATATAACCTACATATTTGTATAATACCCATGAAAGAATATTAAATTAATTACTGTCATATAGTACAAAATTTAAAGTTGATAATTTTATATATAAATATAATTTTTTTAAAGCTTTTGTCAAAAATTGTAAGAAAATGTAAAATATACTCCTAAAAAAATTAAAATAAGTAATTATTCGTAAATAGACAATTTTATATTAAAATAATTGATATCTAAATTCAGTGCCATATGAAGAAATTAATAATAATCCAATTTATTTAACTATTTAGTTATTTATACAATCTATTTACAAAATACAATTTACATTTACAATTTACGTGAGTACTGAGTAGTAATATAAAATAAAAATAAAAACCTACATTAAGTTACTTTTAATAAATTCTGCATATTTTTTTTCTAAAAATAGAGATCTTATTTTCATTTTTTACATGAGAATACCTAACTTATTAAATAGCTGAAAGCCTTTATAATACAAACAATTTTGTGTATTTGCTTTATGTAAGTTTGACAACAAAAAGTCATTTTTATTTCTTAAATTATAATTCGTAATTTCATAAAAGCACCCGTACGTTATTTAAAATATATTTTGGAACTTTATTATTCTTTATTTTAAAAATAAAAATCAATGTTAAGAAATATATTCTTTGCTTGATGTTCATCCAATTTAGTGCACTTAACATACTATTTACATATTTTTTTATTTACTTTAAGTATACATCTCATTGCACTGTTTTGAATACTATGCAGCCTTTGTAACTGGTTTTTATTAAAAAGAAATAATATAGTGGCACAAAAATCAATATGAGGAGCTATTATAGTTTTGTAAAGTTGCACTGCTTGCAGATAATTTATTTTACTTCTAATTCTTTGCAATAATTAATTACCTACATATCTCAAACTGTTCGTATATTTGAAATAATTTCACAGATACAATAGCTTTTTATTTATGTTTTTGGCAAAAACTGTACAATCCAAAATCAGTACTATGAAAAATTGGACAATTATATATTTTAATATAAAATTTAATATTCTGCACAGTTCATATAAACATATGGTCCCCGATGACAGCTTTATGACTACCATCTTTGTCCCCTGTGTCCAAGGGTTGACCCTTTGCCAGACTATTTTGTTAGTTTTATATTTAATTTTGTTCCCACTGTTAAATGGTTCAAATATAATTGGGCAGTGAGTTGTAAATTTTTCTATTTAACTAAAATGGTAATTGTAATTAAAAGTGTAAGAGCATATTTGAATAATTTCACGTAAACTGTTTATGCAAAACTAATTTGAGCAATTAAAAGATTTATTTTTCAAATTATATTTAAAAAAAAATTAACAAAAAATACTAAATAAATTTTTCAATTTTCTCTATGTAGTAATAAATATTTTAAACGAAATAGTACCACTTGCGTACGTTCCACTTGCGTACAAACATTATTTGTGGGGTCGAGTTGTGCTTATGGTCAAAATATAATATTTATAATACGCTGTAATATCATAGCACATAATTTTTACAAATAATCAAGTCAGTATTTAATTTTAAAATTGACCTAGTTTATATTTATTGGTTTAAATTTGATTTGTGTAGATTAATATTTAATAAATTCATATACATTCAGATATATTCTTACAGGAATTTCCATACTAACTCTCTCTCCCTACCCTTTTGTTAATTTTACTTGTTGTATTTAGATATATAAGAACAAATTTTGTTAAACTTTTTGTAGTATTACCTTCTGATAATGGCTTAACAGCTGAAATTGGCCAATAAAGAATATTTTATTGTTATTGTAAAAATTTAACTGAGTGTTTTAATTTCCATATTTCCAAAATGATTACAGAATGAAGTCCTTCTAGGAAAAGTGTGAGAAAAAGTTTATGTAATTATTATTACAAATTTAACATCACGAATTTAAGCACAATTTATCATAATATAGTAAAAAATAACAAAGTTGGTAAACGATATGAATTTATTAAATATTAATCTACACAAATCAAATTTAAACCAATAAATATAAACTTGGTCAATTTTAAAATTTAATACTGACTTGATTATTTGTAAAAATTATGTGCTATAATATTATAGCGTATTATAAATATTACATTTTGACCATAAGCACAACTCGATCTTTCCCAAACCGCTGTACGCATCAGACACTCGGCCTAACTACCTTCACTACCTGGGTTTGACCCGACCGTTATTTGTACGCAAGTGGCACTAAATAATGTTTGTACGCAAGTAATACGTACGCAAGTGGCACGACACCATTTTAAACAAAGTAACGCATTGTAGATATTTTAATAAATTATATTTTTATAAAAACAATTATTTTATTCCAAAGAGAACTATAATTCCGTTGCAATAAAAATGCAAATTTGTATTAATTTTAATCAAAAAAAAGTAATGTACAGTCTAATTTGGTTATTTTATTGTGATAACTTTGAAGCACTACTCTGTGAGGAAACACATATGTGTTTTGTTTAGTTGCCAGGAAACCACATTCAATTTTTATTTATTTCTCCTTGTATTTATTAATCCGTAAATTTTTTCTTCATGCGAAATGTAATTCATATCTTTTAGAGATTTAAGTGTAACTCATTTATCTTTTATAACTTTAATTATTTTCATATATTTTTAATTTATAAGTAATTAAAAAATATAAAATATATTTGTTACTGATATCTAAATCTTCGGCAATGTTCTTCTTTCACTTTTAAATTTTAACATTAAAAATAAAAACATACTAACATACATTAGGGTAATATATAAATATTAATTTTTTCAGTAAATGTATTGTGAAATCCGACGAGCAATTTATTTTAATTTCCTTGTTTCACAAAAAAAAAGCTTGAATAAATAAATAATTATCAACGACAAAAAATAAATAAAAAAACACTGGTCCGTTTACTGACTTCCAAGTAACGAATAATTTAAATAACAAAATACATTCCATTTTATTTAATTTGTACTGTGTCAGCAAGAATTTGGACACTAATTCTTCAACTGTATCAAATATTTGTATTTGTGTGAGTTGTCACCAATTTTGACTTTTCGAGATATACATATATAGAAGCACAAATTAAGCACTTTAGGAATCAACTGTTTTTAGTGTGATGTATGTTTTTCTGTATGTGGACACCTGTAGATCTTTAACAAATTTCAAATTTAAGCTTTGGACGTGAATATTTGATCTTTTTATATTAAAAACCATTTCACAAAGTATATTCGTTTTTATATACACTTTTATGTTTTATGAATATTTATCAACAAGTGATATATTTCGAAAAAATTTATTTAACAATTTTGATTTGATATATATATATATATATATATATATATACATATACAGAATGTTCGTTCGCCAGGTTGATATAGGACAATAACATGGGATATCGATAATATGCAGAAAACTTCTTTCTGAAGTAAAATTCGGAGTAATACTTAGAATACTTTTCGATAGGAAATAAAAAGTTATATAATTTGGTTTTAGTTTTAATTTGCTAGCATATGCCGTTTGGGCGCTAGAATTTTTCTTTGATTTTTTGGTTTTTATTTTTTTCTCAAAAACTATGAGGTGTAGGAAAATAAGCATGATATAGAAAAATGCGGAAGAATGCATCGTTTAGTAGAAAAAATGTAAAACTAAATTTTTGAAAATTTCTCGAGGGGGTACCTTGGAATTTTTTTCAAAATAAGACTTTTCTCAAAATTTGCTCAAAAAAATTTCAAAAAAAATCAGTGAAATAGAGAAACAAATTAGCTACGTAATAGCCAAGTAACTTTTTTCTCTAGCTCATACTGGTTTGGCAGGAAAAATTATTGAAAATTTTAAAAAACATTTTAAAACTTTCAATATTTTTTTTCCTATCGAAAAGTATTCTAAGTATTTCTCCGAATTTTACTTCAGAAAGAAGTTTTCTGCATATTATCGGTATCCCATGTTATTATCCTATATCAACCTGGCGAACGAACACCATGTATATATATATATATATATATATATATATATATATATATATATATATATATTATATATATATATATATATAATATATATATATATATATATATATATATATATATATATATATATATATATATATATTATATGGCATTAAATTTGGATATAAATTATTTGAATATAAAATTGTATATTTACAAATAATTACTTTTTTTTATCTTTAATTAAAGAATATATATATATAATATGTATATGAATTTTCATCAAGTGAGTTCATTTGTACTTCACTTATATATAGACAGATACATTTAATTTCTTTAAGTTTCTTACTAAATATATTTCATTGCATTTTCGAACATTTATTCTTAAACTAGCACCTTATAAGTCAGATAGAAAGTGAAAAAATTCTGAATTTTTTGTTGTTGGCAGCACTGTAATATATATATATATATATATATATATATATATAAATTATATAATTTTTGTGGGCACTAGGAGAATCTTTTCTGACAACTAAATTAATTTTGAATAAATAGTTGAACTAAAATAAAAAAAATTCAGAATATTATATACTAATATAATTTTATGGGCACCAGCAAAACCATTTGTGATAATTTGTTTATTTTCGGATAAAAAGTATCAACATTAATTTATCATAAAATACACGAATGTTTAGAGAATAAAATTAGAGTTCTCCATCGCTCAAGTACTCCCAAATTCATATGTCACCAGCGGAAACAAAAAACGCGCGTAACGCATTCCATTTGTATTAATTAATATTTATTTAGCTTCTCGGAAATTGTAGCTGGTATAAGATGTGCGTAGGCTTCCGCCGAACACACTATATACAGCCACACAGCCTTACCATCCTTAGAAGGTTGAAGGAGAGAAGTTACGATGGCAATTACACTTGCGGCTGCGACTCGCAGACAACACATTTCTAAGCGTCAACGCAGGTAGAAAGAAGTGAACTTGAGAAGTTGAAAGTGCGTAAGTGGGTGTAGCGCCACTGTTCCGCTTCTCTCATCCAAGTACTTATACTTCGTTAAAGATTCATTTACCTTAATTGAAACAGACCTATGTGTTTTGCTGGAATTGTTACTGATTTGGTTTTTCAAATATCTAAAAACGACGATGTCATGGTGATGAAATTTGTACAAAAAAATTGCCATCATAAATGTAATATTATTTTTATATAAACAGAGTGTTCGAGAGTAACTATTCCTAATTTTCAGATGTGAATAGAGGACATGTAAGAAAAGAAAATGAAATAAAACACTTTCTGTCGACGATAGCGGTCGCAATTTTGAACAGTTTTTATAAATTTAACAACATTTTTATAATATTTCGATTCAATAAAGCAAATACATTTTAAATTGAGATATTTTTCAAATTCCTCATTACTTCATGTTGTTATATCTGAGTACTATTTTATTACTAAAACATGAATAAAGTTTTAACATTTTAAGAAAAAACTATTAAGAGAAAATTTAAAATAATTAAAAATGCAATAACATTAGTCGGTTTTGCTAACTTTTTTAACTGTTATTTTTTATATTAAAAATTTGTCTCAAACCGTCGCTAATGTTACATATTTTTATTAAGAATTTAAAGGTATGAGTTAATTTAATACACTTTGTTACAAATAATAACTAATAATAATAATACTTTTTAACGTAACTGATCTGACTTTTTGTAATATTGCAAAATATATCTACATTATACCTTAAATTTCAAATAAAAAGTAGTTTATAAATATGCTATCATATCTAGATTGCATGATTTTAAAATGTGCGCTAAATTACTTAGATTGACTTTTAATAATGTTGATGAAGCAAAAGTTTTTTGTCTAGATAAGAATGTTTGGTAAAAATTAATTTCTGCATAAATACAATTTAAACCACACCATTCTGGGTACATGACGTAATTGTGACGTATGTATGTTTTTCTTTTAATTTCAACGGTAAATTTAAAAAAAAGTATAGAAAAAATATCTGAACAAAATAAAATTATTTTCAATAGTGAATACGAGAATGTAAATGTTATTAAATTAGTACTTCATTAGAAGTTCAACTAATTGTAAGTATTATAAAAAATTAAATGCAGTTGACAGTTTAATGTGCCTTGATTACATAAAACACATTTTAATATTTTTTTAAATTCATAGAAATAAATTACAAACGATTAGTGTCTGTCAAAATAATGTTTATTGATGTAACAAATAAGTCTGATAATATACTGAACAACAGTAGCATTGTAAAACAAAGTTTGTACTTTAAGGGCGAATAATAAATTACATCCGTAGTCAGGTGTACAAATTGCTGAAACTCAATCCCTTACATCTAAAGTTTCCACTAAAATCGTTGAGTTCTGGAAGCCGATGTACAAACAAGATACAAAGCAAAATGCCACTACAAAATTATCTAACAATTTCTTTCCAGTTGTTTTGCATTTTATTGATTTCTTTTAATTTTTTAGAAAAAAATAAATAAAAAAATCGTTTGTCTAAAAAATATATGAAATACAGTAATAGGCAATTAATATTAAATATAAAAATTGTATATTTTTATGTTAATCTAGGTTTTTGTATATTCATCCAAATTTTAACGATAATTTTTTGAGTATAAGTGCTAGAAATTTTAAACATTTAGTTTACCTATATATAATATTTATTCTTAAAAAATGCTAATTTAAGTTGGCTGGAGAAACTAAAATTTTATATAAGGGCCTAAAACATTTTTAAAAATAAATTTTTACAAATAAAGTAAGTTTACCTGAAATATTTTTCATATTTTTTAATTTGGTCTATACCGGAAGTGATATCGGAATTTCCAACTAGCGGATTTTTAGGTTTTAGATAAGCACCAAAAAGTCCCGTAATAAAAATTTTCAAAAAAAAAAAATTGCCCCCTCCCAAATATAATGCCTACTTTTCGTCGGATATACAAAGGCGTTCGCGGAATTAAGGTCACTGTAAATAATTTTTAATTCATAAATATAATATAAAATTTTGCAAAAAAAAATACAGAAAAATTAAATTTTCACAAAAATACTAGTTTTTAATTCTATATTTACGGTACAATTCAAATATGTAAAATATATAAAATGCTCCATTTAAAATTGAAAAGTTGGTATCATTTCCAGTAAAATCAAAAATAATATTTTTATGAAATTTATATTATTTTACGACCCTTTATGCCCAGTTTATTCCTGCAAAATTTCATAATACTATATTTATAAATAAGACAGGTACTTAGACTGGCCCTAACTCCATTAGTACCCGGTATATATTTGAACTACACTGTAAAAATTTTTTATGTAATTTTACCTACAAAGTATGAGACACTATGATGCCCAGCATTTGTAGGTATTATTACCGAACAGCTGTAATTTTACATAATTGTTTAAAAATACATAATGTCGGTACTTTTACAAACGTTGTGTAATATGATATTACCAACGGTATGTAAAAATACATATATGTATATGTAATATTTCAGTTTTTTAGTAAAATCTCTTTTAGTAAATTTACAGAACTTCAGTAAATTTGCTGTCGGGAATTTTCCATAAATAGGTAATATTTATTTAGTTCTGTAATATTATTGTTGGTAAAATTACATACATTTCTAAATTTACATAAAGGATGTATTTTAAAATGAAGCAGGAATTAATAAACATTGAATAATAATAATATATATAGTTTATTAGCAAAAAAAAAATGCTATATACAAAAAACAAAAAATAAACGTATAGTTTACAAAATTTGTATAGTAATATATGTGTTATATAATATGAATTATTTATCGTAACATTATAAAAAAAAAATATATAAAATGAATTTAAAAAAAAAAACATTCAGTCATTTAAATCTCTGAACAAAAATATTGTTATTCTTACGAATAATTATTCAGCTATCTAATTAAGGTTAATACCCTATTCAAGACAGACATCGTTTTCATTCCTGACGAAGATTTCGATCCTTCTTCTGGATAAAGTTATCTACAAATAAAAAACGCTACGTTAATTATTTTAATATAAATAAACTGTTATGTATCTTTCTAAAAATATTTAATTATTAAATTATAAACAATTTACTTACATTTTCTTGGTAAATGTTACAGACGCCTGGAATTTGCAATAACCTACACAAAAACACAAATATATTATTAGTATTCATTAGTAAAAATCATAAACCTTATATAAATATAAATATTATACGTACTTTATGTGAACTGATATATTAATTATACCGGTGATTTCAACTATAATATGCATGCGTACATCTACACTTCTTCACTGCTACAAATAAACTAACATTAAACTAAAGTAATTCACATTCTGGGTGGGCTAAACAGACATGATTCAACTAGTAGCTTATCACTGTTCCGATTGGCTAGCGTCATATTAAAGGAATGTTTTTACCAAATTATTCTGTAAAATTTCGGAACCCTTTTAAAAGTTTGCATGTAAATTTAAAATTACGTTTTTAAACAGCCGTTTTTATATTGTAATACAGAAAAATTATAAACTTTTATATTTAAAATTTTATATTTTATAAAAACCTTATAGGTACGTTTATATGCAATATAAATTATAATACAAAATATGCATAATGTTTATATTGTAAAAAAATATTCTATAGAATAATCGATAATCGATAATTAAAATAATAACTTCAATATTGCACCCATACAATGGAGATTAATCTCAGAAGAATTAATAAGAACATTAATAATTACACTTAAAATATTTTATTAGCATTATTACATAAAATATGTACTAACAATAAGTCTCATTATACTGATGTATTATTACAGATATTAATATGCAAACTGTAATTTTACATAATATAGGAAGTTTTACCAACAATATGTAATTCTACATTAAGTATGTGATGCAATTTGCAGAAAGTAAGTAATTTTACATACATATTAAGTCATTTTTACTTACTTTATGTAATTATTATGAATTTTTTAAATATTACAGAATTTTGAGGTAGAAATACAGAATAATGTAAGAATTACAGAATTTTGAGGTGAAAATACGGAATAATTATAGTAAAATGAAATTACCGAATTTTTTTAGTAAAATTTTACTAGTATTTTTCTGTAATTTTACTTTTTTTTTTTACAGTGTAGGTAATATTTACAGAAAAGTATTTTTCTTCAAATGTATCAAAATATTCATATTATGCTACTGTATTCCCTATGTAGAAAGAAGTCATATTACTAGTAGAACAATGTAAACATCATTTTGTTAGTAACATAATGTTAGTTAATATATATACTACTGGCGGCAACAACAAATATGGCTAACACATGCAGACAGTACCGTAATATTTGCATTGTTTATTTTATAGCTAGAATTTGAATTTGATTATTTACTGAAAATGTGTAAAAAAAAGTGCTAAAAATGCATACACCACTGCCAAATTTGTCAGAAATTATTGTAATTGCTTCGGTCTATTATATTATACCGATCAATCAATCAATTGAAAGTTGTAAATATATTCACCAGATGGCAGACATCAGACATTAACAACATGAACTTGGAAAAACCTATCCATATTTATAAGATATCAGTAACATATTTTTCTGATTCTAGCCAATCAATATATTCGTACGAATCTACGCAGCCTCGTCCTTTAACAGCTTCGAGCTATTTCTGAATGTAACGTTATAATATGGACAGAAATAAAACGTATTTTACTTGTAAATGTACATATCGCATAACGCTAATCAAAAATAAATATAAGTTTTTTTTTTATATAAATTATTATGAAGCAGTTCACAAAGTCATAAGTACAGATTTATACATATATGATCATATATACATATTTACATTCAGAGCTTATGAAATTTTTTAATATATTTATTACGTATTTACCTACGAATAGCAGAGATCATTCTACTAACCATCAATTATTTATTAAATTTAAATTATAAAAATATACAAATATTCCATTAACTCACTCTATCATAAATCGACGAATAATTTGCAATTTATTGACTGCACCAAAATTAATAGATGAAAACTTACAAGTAATGCCTTTATGGAAATTGCTTTTCATAATACCAAAAGTTCAATTTGATCTAGATCTTAAATTTAATAATTAGAAATAATTCCCTAATAAGTAGAAGTAAATTTTAATATTTGTTACACGTAAACAGTAAAACTAAAAAAAGTAAAAAATGAAACTTTTAATATTTTGGATGCTACTGTACATTTCATTCAATTAAAGATATTAAAACAATACAAAAATTTAAAATAACTAATAATGTATAGAATATTTAGTTATAAAATATTTGTATCACAATTAGTTGCATGATTATTTTTATTTGTAAAGTTAATTTACCCTTATACAAACTGTACTTTTCATTATTATTATATATAGTATAGAACAGTATATTAAGTGTACTATATTATAATAAAATTTCACATATTTTTTTAACTGTCATACAATATTAATTATAACAAATAACACAAATGTGTATACGTCACTTGCATTACTCAAATAAATATAAAGTGATCTTTTTTAAAATCAAAATAAATAAATATATATATATATATATATATATATATATATATATATATATATATATACAGTGTGTCCCAGGATTGATGTTACAAGAGGTGTAATGGACTAAAATTTTTTGAATTTCATTTCAAGATTCTGGAATTAAGCCCTGCTTGGCGTGAAACGAATTTTAAGAATTTTTTCGTTTTTTGAAAAACAAAATGGCTGTGACGGTGAAGCAAGAACTATTTTCTTTTCAGGTAAAGTACCCTTTTTGTTTAGGATACGACAAAATTTTATTAAGAAAAGTTGTTTATAATGACAAATCATGGCCGTATACCAAACTTCAGGACGATCTACCTACTTTCATTAAACTGTCTGTTTTAGATTGAACAAAATAAATTGTAGGTATCTATTAATTTATTAAAATTTTTATTTGTAGACCATTGAACGAAGTTTGGTATACGGCCATGATTTGTCATTATAAACAACTTTTCTTAATAAAATTTTGTCGTATCCTAAACAAAAAGGGTACTTTACCTGAAAAGAAAATAGTTCTTGCTTCACCGTCACGGCCATTTTGTTTTTCAAAAAACGAAAAAATTCTTAAAATTCGTTTCACGCCAAGCAGGGCTTAATTCCAGAATCTTGAAATGAAATTCAAAAAATTTTAGTCCATTACACCTCTTGTAACATCAATCCTGGGACACACTGTATATATATTAAATTACTTAATATTTAATATACAAAAAAAAATATATTATACACAACAACAACATTAAAATTATTAAGAAAAATTATTGCAAAAAGCAAAAGCAATGGCACATATTAAAATGGAAAAATTCAGTTCTTTCAGGAAATACCTTGTGTACTACATTAAAATCAATATTCTAACCAATTTCCAAATATTATTTCCAAAATTACTAATTTCTTATTATATTACCTCAAAGTTAGCACTGTATGCCACCCTAGCTTAATTCAATTCATTTAGGCTCAAAACAACAATTATATTATATTATAATTAACAAACATCCTCCCTAACAAGCATAAAGTTATAATGAGCACTAATTACAAGCATTATAAACTATTAGGTGCAAAAATATCACTCATCTAACCTACAATTATATTTACATCCTATCTCAATTCTTATTTTATATCTCCAGGCTAAATCTAAGGGTGCTCCATTTGGCGCAAATTTCACTGTGTATGTGTACGAACCAATTTGGTTCGTTTTGGTGCGCATTCGTGAAATGATCTGAGTTTGCTTTAGAAACATCTGATACACCACAGGTGAGAGCCATCAGAATCAGAAGTTATCTGGGTTTGTGTGCTTTTATATACAGTGTAAAAGGGTTAGTCGGGTCGTAATCTACGCAGTTTGGAAAGGGTTAGGCAATGCCTGCTGGATATTAGTTGGTCTTGATGAAGGAAATTTGTGATCATAGTTGGAGTGTTATAACATATATGGAGAGAGTTACGAAGAAATTAGGTCTTTTGAAGGCTAATGAGAAATTGTTTTAATTACGGGTACATATTAAAGTGCTGTCAGACCTCGGAGATAGAGTACAGAGATGGGAGATATTTTTAGTGTAAAATTTTGGTTTAATTTCATTTAGTTGAAGTAATTAGCAGAAAATATGTAATTTACTATCTTAGAAGTAATGTAAAATGTTGTAAAATTTAATTTTAATATAAGCCAGAATTACGGGCCCTTTATCAATTAGATATTATTGTAATGAATAAACATTCAATTACTATATCAAATTTGGGTAATACTATTAATATTTAAGCAACTATAGAATTAAAACTCTGCGTTTCTGGTGTAACTAGGAGAGATCGGGTACGAAATAGACTAGTGTATGATGAGTGTGAAATTAAAAAAAATGTTGTAGCAAAAGTTGGTGTTAGTCAGTTAAGATGGTTCGGACATGTTGAGCGAATGTCTAATGAACGTTTGGTTAAAAAGATTTATTTGAATGATTTTGATGGTTTACGTTTGCGTGGACGTCCAATGAGTAGTTGGAGTGATATGATTGAGTGTGTTTTGCGTGAGCGAAAGTTTCCAAGTAGTAGGAATAGAAGAGCATGTATGAGAGGAATTATGAATGTGGATGAAGCGAAAGTTGCTTGTTTGGATAGGAGTGTTTGGAGGCGACTGATTTCGGGATAATGAAAAGAGTTTGTGCCACACCCTTTTGGGTATATGGCGTGATTGTGTATGTATGTATGTATGTATCACACAAAAAAAAAACATATTATTTCTGGTAATAAGATATACCGCTAAATTGATATCCTGTATAATCTGTAGGTTAACAACTCACGCCATTTACAATGCAAGCAAAAATTGTTGTTTTGTCGGTTCTTATGAGAGTTTTCTCTCAATTTTCGCGGCATTTTTGAATGCTTATCCTCAATTTTATTATTCAAGACAGGAACAAAGCTTTTCATGACAAAAATGTAAATGCACGATAAAAAATTTTCTCACGACAAAAAAATTAAATACAAGCCAAAACATTCTTTCTCAAGACAAAAAATTAAGTGAATGACATTCTAATAGCAAAAAATCAAAAACTAATCTTTTAATCTCAACTACCTAGCAATAACCGAAACCAAAATCTACAGTGTATTGACCTCTGAACAAATAAAAAAATTAACCTTTTAACTCAACCTACCTAGCAAAGAATCTGACTAAAATTTTCAGATTAATCGACCTTCTTTGAACAAATAAAAATATAAAAGTTTATTAATGTTTTGTATAATATTTGTCGTTCAATATACTAATTTTATCGTAAAATTTCCAATTTTTGTTGTTTGAAATAACATTTTCGTCGTGCCATACTTGTCGTTTGAAATACCAATCTTATCGTTCCATGTTTTCCGTAAGTGCCGATTTCGTTTAACTACAACATCACAAATTGTGCGAACAATTACTCCGTGCCCAGCGTAAAGAAAACCGTAATTCCATGTCAAAATTTTAATGATAGTATTAAAACAAAATAGAAAAAGCAAATTCCACTATTACTAATCAATAAAAGAAAACAATAGACCAATTAAACTGAAAAATTTGAATTGTGCGGAAACACAAAGCATAAACATTGCATTACTAATTGTATCAACTGTACCGCACTAGCCAGTTTTTCCAGTATGCAACGCGTTTTAAAATCATCATGCTTCAATAACTTCGACTAATAAACTCGTTCGTAACGAAAAAAAAATAAAAATAAAATAACATCGCTACAGTTATGTGATAACAATGTGGTACGTACATTCACTATGAAGAGCGATTTTGTAAATCTCACTGCGCTGATATGCAAAAGAGGTAGGTAATTGTCTGTGTAATATCGGCGTTGTAATTGCACAAGCGCTGTGATACATAGTATTTTTGCAAAATCCCAGAATTATCACTATATGTAGATATGGAAATGTTTTATTGCACGGATCAGTATATTTGTGATAATTATTGTAACGTAAATTATTTATGTGTTTTCTGTGTATGAACAAGTTCTATTAACTATTATGTATTACAATGGTGACAGTGGTTGGGAAAAAATTCTAATTAATTTTTTTTACACTCTGTCCACCTGATTCGTTCATGCACTCAAACATTTAAAAAAAGAAAAAAAATTTCTCATTGATATAAATCAGACATGTCAAACAAGCGGTCCGCGAACTGTATGCTTTGCGCCGACAAGTGTTTCAGAGGACAGTTTCTCTAAACATGATATATTAAAAAATCAGAAAACTGTAGAAAGATTAAGATTTACAGATTCGCTCAACAAATTCAACCAGCTAAAGAAAACGTTTCCAAATTATAGTATAACACAAACTAATGTTAATTTAAAAAAAACAGTACTGTATATGTAGTTTATAAATTTTATTTTACATATTTTATTCTGTAACAAAAAAATTTATTCTCCTTTTATCTCAAGATTTGTTTTTGTAATGCGACCCACGGCGTAGTATATAGTACTTATTCTGGCCCTTGGTGGTACAGAAGTGTAATCCAGTTGAAATAAAAAAATATACATCCGTTTAATACAATAAAAATCTATAAATAATAGTATATTATTTAACGAGCAAATAATGGCACCTATAATGTACGAGGATGTTGTTTAGCCCACGAGCGTAGCGAGGGGAATAAAAGGCTGAACTTCAGAATAGCCTCCCGTTTCACAAATTTTAAAAAAGTCAGATTTGCGCATGCGTGAGCATCGGAACGCCTATATTTGGTGTATAAAAACCAGTGAACCTCAAAGTGTTTCATTAGTAATTTTCCTTTTGTTATGTTATGTTAAGAAGTCCGGTAGGTTAGGGTAGGTTTGGTAGGTAGGTTTCAGGTAGGAGTTTGTTTTTTAAAGACCGTTAAGAAGTCCGGTAGGTTAGGGTAGGTTTGGTAGGTAGGTTTCAGGTAGGAGTTTGTTTTTTAAAGACCGTTAAGAAGTCCGGTAGGTTAGGGTAGGTTTGGTAGGTAGGTTTCAGGTAGGAGTTTGTTTTTAAAGATCGTTAAGACACATTTAAAATCATATTTTGTCATGTCGAATAGTTTGACAGTCACTGGTTTTTCAACTCGCGTGCCTACCGCAAAAACGGGAGGCTGTTCTATAACTATACCGAATAAAACATCCGAGTACATTGTAGGCATTATTTACAAGTCAAATACTATACTTTATAACTGCTTATATATTTTTAATATTGTACTTACTTATTCAAATCTATGATGTTAACAACAACTAACTAACTAACTAACTACAACTGTCATTTTATTACTTTGACTGATAACTGCTGCCATCTGGCGTAGAGATATTTAGTTTGTTGATGTTGCCTAGCAACGAAGCGTGCGTACGGAAATCAAGTTAATAAAGATCGTTTCTTTATTTCCCTTGGTTAATAATGACTAATATTTTATTAACCTTGGTTAATAAAGACTAGTATTTTATTTCCCTTGGGCTATAAAGACTAATATTATTTATCTGATTATATATATATATATATATATATATATATATATATATATATATATATATATATATATAATGACCATATAACAAAGCAGTTGTAGATAAAATAATTAATATGCCTATCATTTATTGCATTTATTTTTTATTGACATACTAAGACTTCTGTAACTGTCAAGCGTACCAATAGAAATGTTTATAAAAAACACATGTATTTATTTTAATAGTGTACATTTTTGTTTAATTACAACTTTAGTACATCTCTGAAGCTGGCAGGGCAACTATATAGCGGGCCACCAAAAAAACATGCCGAAATTTGTGGTCAATTTGTTGCTAATTTGTTACGCTGAATAAAAAATTTGTGGCGCGCAAGCGTTCTGAGAATTCGTGACTCCGCTAACATAAGTGACGGGCCAGGCTGTAACTTTTTTAGTTCTAATGGTAGATAAGCGAAACAGGTATCATAATTTTTGACTCAGCGAGTACTATTAGACTATATGTATATTGCAGTCAAAATTTTGAAATTTCAAAGTTATAGAAAATGTTTAAAATCACAGGAAAGTGATTATAGTGACAAAATATGACTAAATTGAATTTGCTACTATCTTCTTTTCATTTACATTTTGTATACATTGTAAAGGGCCTGGACCACACGCATTGATGGAAACTAAATATACACTCAAATTATAAATTTTAACCGCTAGATTACATAGAAAAACATAGAAAGTTAAATTTGGCAAAAATTTTAAACATGTAAACAAATTTGGATCACATTTGTGACTGACTTAAGTTAACGGGATTATGATCAAAACGCATGCATACCACACAAATTTTTTCAGCGTAACAAATAAGGAAGAAATTATAACACATTTTTTTTGTGGCCCACTATAGTGACCCACCCCGTCTGCTTACAATACGTAACTTTATTCTCTAGAAACCTTCTTTAATCACAATACCAATACGCTATTGTTTCGTAAAATAACAATCATTTTCACCGAACTGAATCAAAAAAGTTAAGCGTACCAGATTATTAATTACTATAAAATATTTCATGAGTTATCCGAGTGTATTTGTTTATATAAATGTATATTAAAAAAAAAGTCACCCACGTATCCAAATGGACAATATCAGTATTCGTCTAAGCGAAATTAAAAGTTTGGTAACTACACGTTGATAAAATTCGATCAATTTCTGCAACAAAAAAGTGTCTGACATCTGCTAGATGTGTTATATTACACGATGCCAATTTTTGGTCGACAAAATTTCGTATCAAATCTTGCACCAAATTTAGCTTCGTGTAATACACCGTTTAAAATTATCTATTCTTACCCCCCCCCCCTGCCCCCCACAAAAAATTGTTTAAAATCATCAACCTTGTTACATTATTGTTATGAGACACAAACACAACTCTGCATGCCAGTTCATCACTGTTTGGTGTCTTTGACATTTCAGTAAGCTGCGAAAATCCTATTAGTGGAGGTGGGATACTATCTCTAGTAACTATGGAATGTCCAATATCCAAGTTGATTTGTCACGCAACTCACACGATGAGATGTTGAATAACCAGAGCATTCCTAGCCATTTACATATGCGTTTACCTGCAACAGTGCAACATACCAAATCCGTTAAAATACTTGTCAAAGCAGTCTATCGAAATTAATTTAATCTTGTTTTTAAAAAAGTCAGCAAATAGAATATTATGTTTAATTTTTATTACATAATTGAGTTTAGTTTATTAGTCTAATGAAGGTAATTTTTAATTTTATTAAATACAAAGTAAATATTTTTTAGTTAAACATATACTCTCTTTTATCCGGATAATTTCGTTATCTGATTGTCGATCCCACTAGTGCCAAATATCAAACCTTTTACTGTATTTTAAAACCCATCAAAATAACATTTTCCGCTGGCATATCTGCCCCGTGCGGGTGTGCATGTTGTGCCTCGCACAAAGATATCTTACTAGAAGGGGCACCAGTTAAAGACGATAAATAATGCGAAATTTTTATATAAATACTCTTATTTATGAAGTAAAATATACTACATAAATTTCACGTCTCAAATTAAACAAAAAAGTGATAAAATAAGAAAAAGGGCAAAGTAAACTAAACTATCGATTAACCACTGCGACGCGACGTTTTGCTTTGTAATAAATGATACATATTGTCATCATTATTTTCATATCTCAAAATTTTCATTAATAATCACAGTAATTTTACTATATTTTTTATTGTGACTTTATAATTATTTGGTAAATTTACAATAATTTATAAAAATTACAACAAAAAATATAGTAAAATTGCTATAACAATCAATGAAATTAAATAGATTTTTGACAGTGTCAAGGATCTTTCGTATAGGTGTGATAGCATTAAATTTTATATTAAGATCAGTATTTCCAATTTCATTTATTTTTAAGATAATTAAAAAATCATTTGTGATTAGCTTAAAATGTATGCTCAGAATAAATAACATCATTTCAGTGGCCAATTTTTAAATTATTCCAAGGATAAATTTATTTCAACATTTGGAAATATTAGACCTTAGATAAATAATCACAGACAGACAGCTGGTGGTTTCTAGTTTTAATTAAATATTTGTTAATGCTAACTATGCAAAATTATAGTATTGCCGATATTGAATGCCGACTCTGAAAACTGTGAGATCTTCATTTTAGCATCGTAGAAAATTTATACTCGCAAAGTAGCACATCGCAGATTTATATATTTGTAAATTATGAATACTATATAAAATGCTCATTTAACTTAGATATAAAACCTGTTTTTTTTTTCAAGCGTATCCTAATATAAATATTAGATCATTATGTTACTAGTACAATAGTGACATTATTGACATATATAATAGCAAACATAACTACAACGTCAAGTGTATTATTTAATTTAACATCTTCGGCGACCATAATAACAAACTATTACGTTAAGTTAAGTTAATTGACAATTGTATTATTTATTTTCGCTTGAATTTGAATTAGATTATTGCTAATGTGTAAAGAAATACAAGAAATGCAGGGTGGTCAGAAATGGTATGTTCGACCAAAGAAAGATTAATTCTCACAAATGACGTAACAAATATAAATACATAATATATCCATATAGGTAAATATACATAATATTCTACAACTGTTAGTAACTGGTTAAAGTTTTAGTTTAGTTTCGTTTAGAACACTTGAAGAAAAAAATCGTATATGTCACTCGGAATAGAAAGCTCTTTTTGTGTTTCGCTCCGATTACTTGATCGCGGCTTTGTCTCGGCCCCACAAATATCTAGGCTCAAAACAATAGCTATCGCTTCCTACTCCTCGCAACATGATATACTATTTCGAGAACAAAATCGATGTTTCGTATTTAAAATTGTACTGTGCCTTGTACATCTTTATTAAAAACTAATGCTCGGCAGTTAAAAATTTTCTTTCATATTAAATAAACTATTATAAATTTAGCTATATTAAAAAAATTAACTTAGCTTCGTGTTAATATACTTACGTAGGAGTATAATGCAGTTTTTCAGAAAAAGTTGAAAATTACCTCAGAACAAAATTGACTTAGTATATGAAAGTAAGCAATATAGGTGTACATTATACCTATATGTATTAACAATCATAACCTATTAAGTGTGGCACACAGAACCGTACCGTACATGTTCAGCTAAATAAATTAATTTTATGTTACATTTATTAGGTACACGATTTAAGCTTGGAACAATAATTTAGTACCCCGTGTGCCGTGCCTGCCGCCTGCGTCACATCAAAGATTTTATTTTAATAAAGAAGAATGGTTATTAATAAAGTCTTCACTGTCACATTTTTCATCTAATATTTAACGCACAATCTTTACGTTTTTTTAAAATACGTGACTGTTTTCTTTAAATATACATTAAAATTATCTCTCTTTCGAGAAAATTTTATAAGAAAAATTCTTAGGCTTTTTATGATTTTATTTTTGTAAATTTTAAAAATACCGACACAAAATAACACTAATAATAAGCTCGTACAGAGAAAAAAATTATGCCTTCCACATGTGAGTTGTATAATAGATTTACTATATACTGTATAGCCGGAGAAGGCTAACATTTTGTCGAGGGTATCTGTAACACATCTAGCGGGCCGCAAATTGCAAAATACTATATTATTTGAACGTTATTTGCACACAAAAATACATTAATAATTGTTCATATAAGTATATAAGTTTAAATTTGTATGCGGGGTGCACTAATTACATTTACGGGCCGCCGCATGCGCCGCGATATATATTGTGCTATGTAGCGTGACTTTCTTATAATTTTAACCAATTTCCTACTAATATTAATACCATAGATCATTTTTGGTGTAACATTTAACTAAAAAAAAGTGAACCTAATTATACACTACATTTTTATTGTGTACCATTTACAAATCTATAATTGTAATGAAGTACCTTTTTATATCTTTATATAGTGTACCAATAAATTAATTTTTAATTTTTACATACATTGATAATTGCGCTGACACCAAATGTTATTACATCTAAAACTTAAAATAAACCTATATCAATTTAGCAAAATATAAAGAAAAAAAAACAGTCGAATCGTGAAATATATCAGCACCGGCTATAAATAGGTAATTTATTGTAAATATTTGTTTTTCTGGCATAGTTATAAAAAGTAAAACAGTTCTAATGCACTAAGTTATATAAGAAATCTATTGATAATTCAATTCTACGACTAATGGTTGACATCACAAATGAAAATTTGTTTTTTTTAAATTGTTAAAACAAATAGGACAAGTAAAAAAAGTTGTTTGCAAACATGGTATAAAAAAAAGTATATTTAATATATTTACAATAAATATAAAAAATTAATAAACTACGTAAAGAGCTAGTTATTACAAAATATATACTTATAAATTTTAAAAATCTGTAAGTTCCATTTTGACAAAATTTTGTATTATAACTAAAATAAAATACAAATTACAAAAATAATCTCATAAAACGCGTGAAATCTATATTGAAGTAATTATCACAAAAATCTTCATTTTTTTTTTTTTAAATTATTACAAATAAAAATGTAGCTAAATAGAACACTGAAATTTATACAAGTTCTCCTATATTAATCATTGTGCATAAAAATTTAATTCATTTGTAATTTATATGTAAAATATTATTTTATGTGTAGCGGCAATTAAATTATTTTATATTGGTATATTATATTAAAATGATTTCTGTATTTATTTATACAAGCAATATGTTAATTAAATAATAAATTGGATGGTTTTTATATGGAATATAATTGCAAAATCGGATCAAATATTTTATTAAATAAATATAGGTACTGTTATATAATATTTATATTAAATTTCATCAAACTATGTATAAAGTCGGTGTATAGGTACAATAAAGTTAAACAAAAATCAATAGAACATATATTATCATTTACAAAGGTTTTTTTTAAAGTAATATTATTGACGGCGCTCCCCCTTAAAAAAACACATGGAGATTTGAATATTACATTTTTTATTAAAGTTCAAAAATAGTTCGTTTCATTTTTAATTAATTAATCAAAATAAAAAAAAATGTTTTGTGGATTCCTTGAATTAAGGAAAGCTTACGACAGTGTTTTTCGGGAAATCTTGTGGAATGATGATTATGTACTATTGCTATCTCGAGTACAATACCAGCAACAAGGTTGGTTAAATTTGTAAAGAAGTACCATTTTATACGGGTATTTCGATAAACAATACAATTTTTTTTAGACCATTAGTTCTCTAAATATAGAATACAACTTTTTTTTTTTTAAATAAAAACAAATATTTTTTATTTATCTACTCGAGAGAGCATTTTATTTTGAATACAATGATATAATAATATTACCTATACGCTTACATAATAAAATAATTAAGAAAAAAGCAAGTAAAATTTATAACAATTCTCAATAATCTTAAATCTTACTATAAGTTTTCCATAAATAAAACAATTCTGATTTAAAATAAAAAAGGTGTTTCAACCCAAATTTTGATTGACATTGGTCGAAAATATGTTGGTTCTATTTATTGAAATTCTCGTATTAAATGTTACTTCTTTGCTAATTTACACAACTTCGTAGCTATTTTAGTTCTCAAGATTGCAACAGTGACACTCACATCCTGTATATTGTTTTAAAATTAAAAAATAAACATATTTTCACTGAGAAGAGAACGACCACTTTCTCAAATTTTGCACATCAACTAGTGAACTAGTCGAATCTTAGGAGTATATGAATTTTATATGATTCTTCAGAAATTTTATTAGTATGTTTTATTCAGTAGTGGATTTACAATTCTGTCACCTGTAAGACTGATATTTTCTCCCGCTTGCTGGGCCTAGTTCCATTAAAAATAAATGTAACTAAGATTTTGGCGCCCTTATAAAATTATTAATTTGACGTTCCTGGTAGATACTTAACATTTGTTTTCTTTTCTTATGTATTCGGGAATTTCGTAACTTTTGAGCCTCTTTCAAGATCTATTTACCCTCTATTTTCATTTAAATAGGTGGCATAACAAACAACAAATTTGTGTCGTAGAAAACATATATGGGAAATTATTAATTCAATCAGTAAAAAATTTAGACACATCGTTACATCTTTGCAAATTTTACACTGTCAAAGTTTTTCCGCCAAATGTTTGTGGCCATAGGTTTCAGTCTTCTAGTGTAATGATTTTATTATTACTGAAAACTAAACAAATACATACATATATAGAGACAGAATCACATCATGTACTCATAAGAGTGTGACACAAACTCGTTCATTTATTTCATTTGTTAATTTAGCAGTAATTAGTTTCAACCAAACATTCCTAGCCAGACATTCATAACATCTCTCATACATGCTTTTATATTCCTACCACTTTGTTAGAAACATTCGCAAATATATTCTTTTAAACCAATAAGTGAACAATATAATACAAAATAATGTCTACATTTTTTTTGTTTGATTGAAAGAACCAACCATATATATATTAAGTGACTTTATTAATTTTACCATAACTAAAAACCTTTAACCAATCCAACCAATCTAACGGATCCAAGTTTTTGAATATAGTGAGAAATCGACAACTTTCCGGTCGACTTAGATATGTGAAAAATAAATCATATCCTAGTGGTCGTAAAAATTATATATGTTTGTAAATATATAAATTTCCTAGTCGTTACAAATAATCATTATTATTTATATATACAGTGTGTCCCAGGATTGATGTTACAAGAGGTGTAATGGACTAAAATTTTTTGAATTTCATTTCAAGATTCTGGAATTAAGCCCTGCTTGGCGTGAAACGAATTTTAAGAATTTTTTCGTTTTTTGAAAAACAAAATGGCCGTGACGGTGAAGCAAGAACTATTTTCTTTTCAGGTAAAGTACCCTTTTTGTTTAGGATACGACAAAATTTTATTAAGAAAAGTTGTTTATAATGACAAATCATGGCCGTATACCAAATTTCAGGAAAAAAAAAAAATTTTAATAAATTAATAGATACCTACAATTTATTTTGTTCAATCTAAAACAGACAGTTTAATGAAAGTAGGTAGATCGTCCTGAAGTTTGGTATACGGCCATGATTTGTCATTATAAACAACTTTTCTTAATAAAATTTTGTCGTATCCTAAACAAAAAGGGTACTTTACCTGAAAAGAAAATAGTTCTTGCTTCACCGTCACGGCCATTTTGTTTTTCAAAAAACGAAAAAATTCTTAAAATTCGTTTCACGCCAAGCAGGGCTTAATTCCAGAATCTTGAAATGAAATTCAAAAAATTTTAGTCCATTACACCTCTTGTAACATCAATCCTGGGACACACTGTATATATATATATATATATATATATATATATATATCAAAATAATATAACAAATACAAAACCGTTCAACAATGACAACAATAAAAAATAATATTTAATCAGCGTTAAGTCCTCGAAATGCAGCCAACGAGCAATAAGTAGTGAGCAGCGAGCATGCAACTCATTCATTCATATCCCAACACTTTCTTGGCAATCCGACAATAAAATCAATTCCGCATCTTAAAACCAAGCGACACGCGCGCCCATCCCCCATCCCCCGTCACCCCCCACCCCATGTAAGTCGTCCGTCCACCCGCTCCAAAGCAAACACCTCTCAAGCTGAACTGAACCGGTTCGAGCCGGGGTCAAACCGGTAAATCACAAGACAAATCTCTGCGCGCGTAACTCACATGCACACGTACAATGAAATGTACAACGCAACGGAAGGAAACAAACACAAACACACATTGGTAAGAGTTGTTTTCTTGTTTGCCAACAGAGGTCTCCGTACTCTATTTGCCCGGTTGAAGTGTGTAGCGGTTGCTTACGGTTCGCGTTCTGATTCGGTCACTTATTTGAGCAGCATGAATGAATTGTGGCTACGCGTGGCAACAGCGATTTGTTTCTATGTGCAGTTGAAATTTATCGATTCATTCTTTTCAGACTGATTTTGTTTCTAATGGATTTCGAAAATACGATAGTATTTTATCAATCAATTGATAATATGTATATGCTTTATTCGAACAATTACCACCCTAAATATCTGAAGATAAAAGAAATTTTAGATAACACTGCGACACATCAATTTTTAATTAAAGAGACATTCTGAAAAAATAAATATATAATAATAATATCATCAAGCTTTAATAGTATCACCCCCTTTGTAATACATTAATTAAATAGTAATGGTATTTAAAATTACGTGCAGTTCAATATTTTGTGGAAGTTATAAGCAAAAATCAATAATAAAACAAACGCATACATTACTTGCAATCACAGTACGCTATTTCAACAAAAAAGCGCTTAGGCACGGCTAAATTAATTAAGAGAAACATAATTTAATTAAAAATTAAATTATATTTAAAATCTAATATGAGCATGGTGCTAAACAGAATCATTTGAAGTTTATTCCAATAAGTAATTAAAATTTAATTTATTTTAAACATAACTTTTTTTTGCATATTATAAATAACTTGTTCTGTATATCGCGTTTGTCGTATGAACAATGACATGACTTTTACTCTTTCGAAATATTTTGTCAAATCAAATTTGCTGCCAATATATAAGAAATCATATAAATATTAATTTAATACTCTTAGATCGATTGAATAAAACATTGTTAACTACACTTTAAGTTAACGACTTATTATGAATTATTAAGTTAACTATTATTAAAGTTAATAACGTTTTATTCAAAAATATTTATAAAAATTGCAGTATATTTTCAAATAAAACACAAATATTGTACAGTTCTAATTAATTAAACCACATTCGTTCTCTTTTATTATTATAATCTTATTTAATAATTTAATATATAGGTACGATATAAAATTGTTTTATTTATTTAATAACAAAAAAAAAATTAAAAACGAAAGCATGTATTCTCACCTTACTTTTAAGAGTAATTTTTATCAAAAGTACCTTTAATGTTTATTTAAAAATACTTTTTAAGTACTTTAATATATAACTTATTATCATGATATCAAAAATTTCCAGAAGCAATTTTCAAATTTTTATTGAATTTTATACACATATCTAAAATTTCATATTTTTCTATATTTAAAAACTGCATATCACATTGTTTTATTGATAGATTTGCAAACCCATTAGCATCATATACAGTGTCCGACAAAAAGGTCTGCATCATATGGGAAAAAAATTATTATTTATTTTCTGAAAACTGTTGTTACTGGAATTTCTAGTGCTTACCTAAAAACTAAAAATGTACTAGCAAAGAGTACCGATATCACTTATAAGTCAAATTAAACCATAATAAAAAATATTTCGGGTAAACTTACTGCCCTTGAAAATTTTAGAAAAAGTTATTTAAAAAAGTTTTAGAATAACATTTTAGCCCCTACACAACCTTTTTGTTTCCATAGCCGACTAAAATAAACATTTTTTTAATACATACAGGTAAACTGTGTAAACAGGTAATTGTATGATAAATTTAAGCAGTAATAAATACATTTAGGCGAGTGATTCTTAAATCATAATTATAAATTACGACTAAAAAATATTTGTAATAAATTATTTTATATTTTTAACTCAAAATTTATATACGGGTCTTAAGCGTCATTATAAAATAAAGTAAGTTTACTAGATTTTTTCTTTATTGTTTAATTTAATTTAGATCAGAAATGATACTAATACTTGCACCTAGTGCATTTTAGTTTTGCAAACACCAGAAAATCCGTGATAGTAATTTTAAAAAAACTAAAAAAAATGTTTCTGATATGATGCCAACTGTTTGGCGGATACTATAAAAATCACTAAAAACCAAAATAAAATAGTTTTTCTAGTTTTTTTTTTTAAGTAACAATCATATGATTTAATTTTTTTTTAGAAAATACGCGCCTATGTGTATGTCTTAAATTAATTCATGCAAACACTTGCACTGAAAAAGTCATGTTATTATTAAATTATTTGGCAACGTCTTGCAAAGTGGAATGTCATATTGAAATATGAGCCGTTGAATGTAAAACTAGCATTTTTCTAGAAATTACATTTCTACTTGAAATCTACTGAAAACAAAATGAAAGAATTCGTAATAAAAGAAATATACAAAGAATAAATTTGTACCATATCATAAGAAATTGCGGAAAATAAAAACCTTAAATACTTTTATCAATAAGCTAATTCACTGTCAGTTATACCAATTTTCCACTCAAAAACTCATATATAACTATTTCAACATTATAATACTTTACAACTGTTTTTCCTGCATCCGGTATTTATTTACGTATCGAAGCTGAAAATGTATGCAACTAAAACGAAATGCAACTGGACTGATGCCCCCGATAAAATGTGAATCCATTTAGGTCTTATATAGCATAAATATTTTAAAAAGCAGTCCCTCCGTTTTGATAAATCATTTTCGATAAATAGAAAATCACATTTAATTCACACAACAATTTCCGAAATATGACAGTACTACGGTTTTACTCAGTTAGATGACTGACTTAAGTGTTCAAATAGTTTATTTAATTTTTATAATATTAGATTCAATAATAAGACAGAACTATATATGTTTAATAAAAGATCAAAGCAAAAATTTGTTTAGAAATAAATAATACAACTTTTTTCTAGATATACAACCAATAAAACATTACTTTTCAATAAATCGATATTTGTTTTTTTGTAAGAGCTATTAATTTAATTTCCTTTCAATAAAATAAAGTAACAAGTCATAAACATCTTGAAATATAAACAGTAACATTAAACTGAAAATTAGATTTTATAGCAATTTTCTGAATATGTACGACATCGTAGCAAAATCTAACTTCTGTGAATAAAATTACACGAATTTAAATGATGTAGTTCTTAAATAGTGTTTTACTATTTAATTAATTAAACAGATTAAAGTGGGATTGTGTTGATTTGAGTTAGTTCCTTTATGCAATTGCCTTTAAGAGCTTTTATAACAAGTGTAAATATCGTGTCGTTTGAACGAAGTCTGTTTCTAATTAGAAATTACGATATATATATATATATATATATATATATATATATATATATATATATATAAACCGTTTTCATTAAAAGTATTTCAGACAAAATAATACGTTCAAATATTCTGTTTAATTAGCATACTCTTTATGCATTCAGATATCGTAACATTTTTATCATAAGGTTAAACGGCAAAACTTTTGCAAGGTTTCCTACTAGAAATGGGGAAAAATTATATAATCCTAAAATCAATATGACCTCCTATTTCAAAACTAATACTGGAGTAATATTATTTTTAAAATAGACAAATAAAAATGTCGAGAAATTGATTGCGGCTGTCGACAAATATTTGTTCAAAAACAAAAATACAGATTAATGAAATAAAGTCAAAATTTACATGAATTTTTCTCAGTTATTTATATAATATTATTATGTCGTTGTATTTGGAACAAAATGTTTTCTGTAATTCGTAAATAAAATACATGTTCCTATTTAAAATTAAAAAAAAAACAAACTTGTGTTCCATATTTTGAGAACGACTAGTCGAAAAATTCTTGTTTATTGAAATACCCATAAAAAATGGTACTTTTTTTTTACTAATTTTTAACCTCGTAATCTTGTACTTCTTGAGATAGCACTTGTGTGCACTTACAGTAAACACCCTGTATATCACAAAAATCTCTTACTTTATGCTGTATAATAAGTCAAAACTTATAAAATAAAAATAAGTAAAATAATATAATGTAAAATTAACCTCAAGTTTATAAAATAAGGCCTATCTATCATATAAAATTATCTCTTCTATCCTTTTATAAAAACAAAAAAACCATAATATCTTATTAAATTCCCATGAAAAAAAAACTAAACAATAAAAATATACGAAATAAACAATATGTTTCGACCAATATTTATGCTGAACAATCGACAAACGCCATCTAAAAACAATACACTAAATCACAGCCCACTATCTAATATTTCGTATATATTTTCTTTTAGTCTTTTCTGCACCGATGCCGACCTACATATTTTGTCCATTTTCCCCGATAGCAGCGTTACCAACTTTCGAAAAACTACAGCAAAGAAATAACATCGAAAATAAACTCTCCCATATATATCCTTGCTACGTTTATATCTCAGTGCTTTTGTTTAACACTGGCCCACTATAGCATATCTGAAAAATGCAGACTTTGACATTACATATAGCGTTGTGCAATTGTTTGGACAAAGACCTATTGCAGATTCTCGCGCGATCTTTATGATTTTTCTTCTTCTTTTTTCCTGGTCTTTCTCAACGCTTGTTTCGAGTAGAATAAAATATAAGCAGAAATTAAAATCGTTGCAGAAAATGTACAGAACTATTTATTTCAGAAAGTAACTGAAAAGCAAAAACAATTTTTAATAAATTCACTTGCGTGATATCACATCACATACAATCAAGAAAAACATTTACGAAATAAATGAAAGTCCTGTTTCAATTTAAAAAGAAAATGTTTGAAAGTAACATTTCTACGAAATGTTTGCAAAATTTACTTACTACTATATTAAATTATTTATTATTCAGAACACGTACTTCTACAAATGTAATAATATGTAACAAAATATTAATAATAACTTAATATAATTACGTTTAAATCATTAGAACACCGTAAATTTTACGATCAATATGTTAGGTGTCAAATGCGGATAATTATTATTTATAAATATTAATTTTAAAATGTAGAAACATCATACTAATTTTTTATATTAACAAAACATATACACATTTGATATCAAAATTGCTCATTACTTTCAACAAAATTTGTGCCGAAATTGTCAAACCTTTACTGATATTACTGTAAACCTAATCATTTTGCTCAAATATTACATTTATTGGTGTACAGATACAATTATCATAAAAAAAATAAAAATGAATATTCTTAATAGAAGTTTATAAATTTTGATATGCGGTCAATGTTCCAGACTAAACCTTATAAAAGTCTACAAATCCATATTTAACCACAAAATAAAAATAAAAAAAAACTTATAACAGGTAACCAAAAAAAGTTAGTACTGTTTTTTTATTAGAGTAAAAATGAAAGAAGTGCAAATTTTTTTGTAACAACTTTTATTCATTATAATAATCACCTTACGATCTACAACCCTTTTACAAAAAATACTAGTTTGTAAATATCGCTTTTATACAATGTTTTAAAATTAAAAAAAAATAAGTAACTTTTTGGTTTGATCTTTGCTTTATTGGGAAACCCACCTGCATTGTATGTAATCGTTTAGTTCCGAGAAAAAATAATAATTAATTAATTTGAGATATATCAGGACAATACGGAAAATGGTGTAGTAACTTCCATCCTAAAGCACAAAAATTATTTTGGTAAGTTTGCAGTTGAAGTCTTCCTTTATTGTGCAAAATTAGCGATTTCTTTCGATTAATTAGCCTTTACTTAGCTAAGTTAACAAAATATTTAAATATTTAGAAAAGTTCTAGTAACGTGAAACCCAAACAGCAATAATTATCAACAATAGAGAGTTTGTTTTTTATCGCAATGCATCTTCAAGAAACTTCACCAAACGCAATTTTTTTTAAAACATTTCTGTTTGGCATGTTTTCTTACTACATGTTTCGGAAAATACATATCTTACGAGACGCTTTTGAAATCTTTGATCCGAGTTTCAAATTCGTAGAGCAAAAAAGGCCAATTTTACTAATTCAACTAGTATTTTAAAAGGATTTGACTATATGTAATAAGAGTACATACTAAGTTAAAAGATGTCGCTCGTCTAAAGCATATATATTACTTACAACGCATATAAAATACATAAGCTTTGCAACTAAAAATAAGATGAAATTAGTCCAAAGTCTATAAAAACAAACGCACAAACTTTTTTGGTTGCCGTATAATTTCTAAAAGGAAGTCACTAACTTTATTTATGTATAACAATTCTATGCATACCAAACAATACTTTAATAAGTTAGTGGATCTCTAGCAGTAGCAAACTGACAAATTTAACCAACCCGAGAATATCCTGATATACCGGCTTCAACAAATACAAATTAATTTTTTTTTTAATTACATAGAAATACACTTTTTTTAATAAATGGTTATGTACATGTAAATAACTAATGCCCATATAAATTATATAATTTTAATAAAATACAGTGTTACCAACTTTCCGAGAAATAAACTAAATTTAAAAAAAAATTATTATGGCTACATTTATGTATACGTTTGCGTGGACGTTCAATAAGTAGATGGGGTTGTATGTGAGTGTTTTGCATGAGCAAATGTTTCCTAGTGATAGGAATAGAAGAACATATATGAAATGTGCATCGTAAATGTGAATGAAGCAAAAGTTTTTTTATCTAGATTGAAATGTTGAGATCCTATGTATACATGTCGTGATTGTGTACGTATGTGAATATGAGTTCATTAATATATTATATTAAATTACAAATAAGATAACAATTGTGTTGAGAATTTATATTAAAATATTCAATTGTCAAATATAAAATAGAATATGAATTTTTTTAAACATATTACTGTTCAATATGTAATAAATTTATTAGCTAGTCGAAAAGACTAGCTTATAAAATCGTCAATACGGCTTGCTGGCTGGCTGGCTGGCCGGCCGTGTCCAAAAAATACAATAAATACGAGTGTTAATTATAAGTATGAAGGAAAGCTCGTAGAAAGCTGAAACTTGGCAATTAGATAGTTCATACCAAATAAAAAATTAAGTTCAATTTTCAGACCGCAGTGTTGCCAACTTTCCGAGAAAAAAATTTTAAATTAAAAAGTTTTTTAAACAATCTCAAGTCACTACTCAGGCTATCGTCGAAGTACGGTCACCAGTAGTGTTTTGAGGGCGTTATAGCAATAACATTCTTAAAACCGTAAAATTATCTATTTATTTATTTAAGGACTCATTTAAACCGATAAAACAATCACTGTAATCATATAAATGCAATAAAAAAATTATAAACTATTATTAACTATATATAAAATTTATAGAAACTTATCAAAATTAAAATAATATCTCATGCTATCTATACGAATTGCCAAACACATTTTGTTATTCAAAACTATTATTAAAAATAATTAAACAAATTTATTTATTAAAATACGATGTTGCCAACTTTCCGAAAAAAAAATTAATAATTTTCTAAAAATTTGTTATGCCCGCAATATTTATCCGATTTTAATGAAATTTTTACAGAAGATACCCTTAGCGCCTATAATATTATACATTAGCAAAATACAATGTTGCCAACTTTCGGTGAAAATTTTTTTTATTCTTATTTCTTATCATTTATGTGATAATGTCAAAGTGGTTTATATATGGGTTTACCCATATACTTCTAATCCTGTTTTTTAGCTAGTCGAAAAACTAGCTTATAAAATCAAACCACATTCGACTAGCTCCATTCTCGCTTTGCGAGAATATTATTTATAATTTAACGTGACAGGCATATGTGAATGACGGTGAAACAATTTTTAATAAAAGATTTTAAAATCTTGAATTAACGACTATTATTTAACATTATTTTCATTTTGCATAAATAAAATATTTTAGCAGTTTATTTGAAAATATCAGTTTTTTGATTAAAACAGCAATAAAATTGTTTTAATTTATAAAATAATATTCAAATTTCTGTTGTTAAACAATTTTTAATATCTTTATAATCTGTATATTAATACAGTATATTGTATAGAAAACCGTAGTAATGGGATCCACCAACACGTAAAGTAAAGAAATACAAATGAACGACTTCCGACAGAAGTAATGAGGACTTTTTATATACAGTAAAAAATATTTCTTATCTGATTTATTGACTAACTTAACAAATAATATTTTCATTAAAAATACTATTTGTTTATTTATTACTATTATTTTAGGCGGCACCTAAATATCTGAGAAGCTCTTGGAGGACACAATACAAAACTTCTCCGTTTAGTCAGACAGTGGTATAGTCTGTTTGAAAGTATTAATTGTTATTGCAGTGTAGGAATTTACCCCAGTACAAGGCAGTACAATTGTATTTTAAGGCATTGACAATTTAAAGATGAATAATAATAAATTATCTAGCATCTCTTTGTGTTATTAGCTATTTGTGCATATAAGGCGTTACTCATAATGTTCTATTTACTTTATTCGCTAAGAATATTGGTGTAGAACTGTATCGATAGAATAATGAAATAATTTTTTCGAAGCTTATAGTGAATAACATATTTAAAAAATTGTGATATGTGTCCATTGTGCGTGTAAAGATAAACAAGGTTAGCGTATAATAATACCTTAAAAATGCTCATTTATCTAAATTTAGATTGCGGTTTTAGCAGGAGCAGTAGAGAGGAATGCAGTAGTAGCTACTGCTACTGTTAAATTTTCAGTGTAATGTGTAAATGTAACTTACAAGCAAACATATCGAGGTGTTACACGCCGATTTAAATGCGCTTCAGGTATCAAGTAGAACACTAAAAACTAAACGACACGTATTTTTTTTTATCGGCAACCGTGAAGGTAAGTGGTGAAAATCATCTCATAAATTTAGAGTAAAATTGGTTTTTATTTTTTTCTCGAAAACCATGCATCCTAGAACAAAAGTGTAAATGTCCGAATATCTTCTTTTTTCAAGAGCTATCCACCGATGGTATTAATTTTTTCTATACGATTTGTAAAGTTACCTTTTTGCGTCCCTGACATATATTTTACTCTATATTTAATTATGTAATTTTTTTCAAAATTCTACTTGATACCTGAAGCTCATCTAAATCGGCGTGTAACACTTCGATATGTTCGATATATTTTATCGTGTGTTGAAGACATAAGAACGGACTGCGCTTATTTTACTGTTTGCTATCAAAAATTTAACTTCAATAAATTTCAATAAAAAATAAAGTACGCTTGCTGCACTAATTGTACATTAAATTGCCTTTCACTTTTTTCGTCCTGCACGTCTTAAGAGCGGGAATCTTTAAAAGAATTACTGTAATTTTCGGATTCTTTATAATATTTTCTCTAAAAGTCATCTATTCTATACTATAGTATGTTACTTTGTCAATACAATACAAAAAAATAACTCTAGTTTTACTATTCCAGTTATAAATTTAAACAAAGCTACATTTAATCCAAATCACGTTGGCTTAGTTTTTTACAATTGTCTATCAAATTATATCAAAAACATAAAATCCGAAAAAAAAAATAAATTTATTTAAAAGAATTTTTTATAGAAAAAAGTACTACAATTGTGAAGATAGTATTAATGATTAATTCTGATAAATATATTTAATATTTTATTGTAATTTAAATTCCTTATTACATATTTATAACTCTTTTTCTTTTAATTGACCATTTCCCAAACTATATGTATTTGGATAAAATGGAAATACAAATATTATTATTGATTTTACGAATTGTGATTTTAGTATGACTTTTAACTAATTTGTATGTAAAGTAGTTTTCCTCTCAGAAATATAGGTATTTTCTAGAAATAATTATTGTAGATTGTGGAAGCATAAATCGCATGAAACTTTTACAAAAATATAAAAATATTATAAATTTTTTTTTCGTTATTTTTCGTCATGAAACAAATATGATAAATAGTAATTTATGCAACAATAAAGTAATCCTTTTTTACACAAATGGAAAGCTCCCATAAAAGGAAAAAAGACACTTTATGCATGAAATGCAAACAATATTTTTTCTAAGACTGTCCTGCGATAAGAATTGATTTTAGACAAACATCAAAACAAAAATCTAGAATTTGACATTTTTAACTGTTTTTCAATGCATTCTATTCATTCGATATATGTTTTTATATAATGTCCGTATAAAATAATGACATGCTACAGCACTTTTTTTATGCAATTTTCCATACCATTACCATACAAAAGTATTTTACGCATAAGAAAGAGTAAAATAAACCATAGTTTTTTCAATACTCATGGAAAAAGAGTATTCTTTAGTTTTCTCGTCAACAATACATTATTATACTAGGACATTGAACAAATAAATGTTCGTATTGTCATTGTGAAATTTAATATAATAATTTAAAAAATTGAGATTTTCAATTTTTCCCAAAATTTCACATGATAATCAGTCATTGAATCGGCTGTTAAGCTATGCATCAATGACTGGCCAGTTTTAACCGTAGACACGTGTTTCGGTCTTTAGAACCTCATCAGTACGGTGCTTTGATCAGTGTCGGGAAGACACTGATGCAGATGTTAGTTCTGGCTGGCTTTTATGCCAAGTACTTTAAACCAATAACGAAGAGTAGCAATAAATAAATACCACAAACGCCATCTACACAATAATGCGATAAGCAAGTATAATACTAGAATCTCAATATTTTTGAGTATTATTATATTAAATTTCACAATGACAAGACGAACATTTATTTGTTCAATGTTCTAGTATTATACTTGCTTATCGCATTATTGTGTAGATGGCGTTGGTGGTATTTATTTATTGCTACTCTTCGTTATTGGTTCAACGTACTTGGCATAAAAGCCAGCCAGAACTAACATCTGCATCAGTGTCTTCCCGACACTGATCAAAGCACCGTACTGATGAGGTCCTAAAGACCGAAACACGCGTCTACGGTTAAAACTGGCCAGTCATTGATGCATAGCTTAACAGCCGATTCAATGACTGATTATCATGTGAAATTTTGGAAAAAATTGAAAATCTCAATATTTTTGAGTATTAATACATTATTAGTAAATAAAAGTATTCATTACGAATTATTCCATCGTATTCATATCTTCACCTTGCTAGCTTAAACTACATTTTCGTTAACCCCAAAACATATAACTGTTGCGCGAATCCGACAATAAACAAACAAACATTATAACTGCTCTCGCATGATCTTCAAGCATAAACAACTCAACCTCCAACCCCAACCAACGGAACCCAAACCTAACCTCTCTCCGTCGTCATAATAATTTTACGCGAAACACTAATATCGCTTGCCCTGACTATAGCTATTTGTCGACAAGCCTTTTATTCTAGCGTAACGATCACAACCGGAGCAAAAGCAGTGTTTCCGTAATGACATGTAATATAGACATCTGCAAATAATGAAACATGCACCAAGAGAGATAAGCTCTCGTTCTTTGGTTGTCATGGTAAATACGACGCTGTTGCTCTCGGTGAAAGCGTTCAAGATTATTCTCAGAACGGAGTTCAAATTAAATTATATAATTGTTGATCCTACCAAGGTGACTTAATACCGCACAGGTTACGTCATAACGCAGTTTATAAAATGTATCAAATCAGGGTACGAGGGGGAGAAAATATTGATGACGTCAACATTTTCCATTTATGTTGACAATACTGTTTAAGTTGGTAATATTATGTATATAGAATACTTCGTGTTTGATGCATGTGTTTCATTGCCTCTTTCAAGAATTACTTTTTTTTAGATATTTTTATATCTTTAATTACTGTGTTTGGTATCAGTTTAATCGTAATTATCTGGTCCATAATTCTGGATAATCTCATAATTACCATCACTGTATAGGGATGAGTCTTCTTCATTTTTCTTATTTTTATTTAATTTTTATAAATTCTTTTGGTGTAAATGTTTAACAATTTTTTATTTTTTGCATTAAACACCATTAATTTTATATTTATTTATCTAATTAATGGTGTTTAATGCAAAAAATAAAAAATTGTTATTTTTATTTGTTTTTATTGTTTCAAATATAATACTTATATGCTAGTTTATAGTTTCTGTACTTTAATTTTGGCTCAATTTTGTTATTAAATACTTTTAAAATTCATACGTTAATAGAAAGTTACGTTAATTTTCAGCTTGTACATCATCTCTGTAAACTTATTCACGGTGAAGTTGATGACCCTTACATTATACATTTTTACACGAAATTTTTATACCATTTTCTTCTGCCTCCCTTATTATGAGCAGTTGTGATTTTTAAGAAAAAAAAGTATATTATTTACGGAATATTCAAATTAATGTTACAATATTTATGTTTTAATTAAAAAAAAAATATATATAAAATTCTTTTTGCAACTATCCTATGTACATATTTTAAGAAATATGTAACACGTAATATTTATCAGATGCTATTTAGTACACGATTTTTTAAAAATTAAAATTAAAAAAAAATATTACCCCGTTTAAGAAAATTGATATCTGTCGTTTTTTAACATTGACTATTTAATATAATTAATAAAAATATAAACAACGCAAAATACCAAAAATTTATGATGATGTACGTGAAGTACGTTGAAAAGTCGATTATTAATAAAAATTAATAATAAAATAGACGTTTTATTTTAATATAATAAATTCTGAAAAAAAATTAATTTTGTCATAAAAAATAAAATAAAATTATTTGTTTATTTTCAAAAAAGTTTCAAAGCCTACCCGTTTCCTGTGACAAATATTTAAAACAACTGAAAGTATTAATGTAAAAATCGATAAATAATAAAAATAAAGATGCTAGTAGTAACAAAATAATAATAATAATAATAATAGTATATATACTGGGTGTCCGAAAAGTCTGGACTGGGTTTAAATCTCGAGAACAAAAGGTTGGATTAACACGATTGCAAGGGAACGAATTCTATTGTAAAAACCCACTCCCACCCCTCCTAAGGGGGTGAACGTAAGGGTAGATTTAAAATTTTAAATGAAAACCCCCAATTTTTTTTCATTTTTGGATTCCTTGACAAATTCTGTGTACACTCTTAGAAATTTGCGGATTGAAATGATAATTGTGTGAGTCGTTAAAAAATTTGTGTTAACTTTTCAATCGTACAGTGTGTTATTTTGACACTAAGAGATTTGGTTAGTTCGAATGAGTTAAAATTTTGACGGTGTAAACTATATTTTTCGCCTTGTTGCCATGTCTTTTATTTACTTATGAATGTAATTTTTAAACTTTTTACGAATTCTTAATGTTTTTCATTTTGTTATTTTAGAAATGTATAAATATTTATTTTACTTATATAGAATAATTATTATGTATAAATTTGTAATTATTAAAAAATAAAAAGTTAAATTAAATAAAAATTATGCAACACTGCTAAATTTACACCAAACACGGTGTTATATATCATTCAGACGCATGAGTCTGCAGTCAATCGTGAACAGTGAACCTGTTAGTCTAATGCGTCTTAATATTGCACGTTTTATTCGGTATTGGACGCCATTGAATGTCATGTAGTAAGATACCAAAACAGCTTTGAAATGGAAGAAAATGTTTATTTCGTAACACTAGAATATTATAATGAAAAAAAGTGGTTCAAATTCACTGATTTAAGTTATGATAATATTATTTCTGCTGGTAAGTTTAGCATAAGTTATTTTCATATTATTATAAGCATGTTTGTTTTGTTATAATCAAAAAATTTCTTTTTATTATAGTGAAAGAAAAATTTACATCTATACAAGATAACCAACAATTAATAATAATGGATTAAAATGATGCAGTATTAAATTTTGGGTGGGGGTTACATGTTTCTTTTGACATGTTTATTTTCGTTGCGGATTTAATTGAGCATTTAAACTGTTTAGTTTCATTTTTATTTCAATCATTTTCTTCATTTTTTTCATCCCCTGTGTAGAGGTGGCGGGGGTTGGGGGTGATTGGGTGATTGGGGGTGGGAGTGGTTTTTTACAACAGAATTCGGTAGATAATTGTGTCAAAAACAACGTTCCCTTGCAATCGTGTTAATCCAACCTTTCGTTCTCGAGATATGTGACCCAGTCCAGACTTTTCGGACACCCAGTATATATATATATATATATATATATATATATATATATATATATATATATATATTACAGTTGAGAAGATTATTATATATATTTTATCAATGCTACGCATCTCGTAGAATAATACAGCCCGATTATATTACTATCCTATTTATAATATTAATTTAGCATTATAGATAAAAATTTACAAAAAGACTTTGATTACAATAACATTTGTATTTAGAAATATAAATTTTAAAAAAATATGAACATTAAAACAAATACGTTAAATACATTGCATTGCAAATAATATAGATATTTATGATTCTTTAGAAGAGAACTGTAATTTTTTTATGCACTCACGAAGGAGCTTATTTCGTGATTAAAAGCATTTAAGATAAGAAGGTGATAAGTTAATCACCACGTATTTTTATTCCGAAAAATGTTACGAAACATTTATTTCAATAAAAAATCAGTGATAAAAAACACGAAATCTCTACAAAAAGAATGGTTCTTTTCCTTTTATTCTACTTTAAAATTACTATATTTTATATAGTTTTAACTAACCTATTCAAAAATGCTTCCCCATAAATTACAGACGTATTAAAAATAAATGCTTAAAATAACTGTAATATGTTGGAATAGTCAAATTTTTAAAAAAGATACTAATAAGCAGGCTATGTAACCAATACAAATATTATTTAACGATTAACGAGTATCGAAAGCTACATTTTAATGTCGGTGTTCATTCTTTAACCGAGTTTTTATTTTCCAAAATAAATTCTACAACTGTTTCCTAAGTATACTTTTTTTTTAATATAACTATATTATCATTATTAAACAATGATATCGAACTGATTAATGTGGAGTTTTGTATCTTTTTTTTATAAATTTATATATCCACAATTTAGATAAAATTATAACATATAAGCTTCTGAATTTTTTCCGTCAAATTATTCAAAAACCATTATATGTACGCACGACTCTAAAACAATAGGTTTTATATATTTAATCAAATTAATAGCCTTATTTAGAAACAACAGCAATGCTTATACAACATTATAGAAACGAGATAACTATCTTGAGTAATATCTAATAATGTTTTGTCATAAAACATTGTTTACATCAATTGTTTTGCTACTATACAATCAGCAGCATCCTTTTTTAACTAAAGATAAGAAACTTCAAAAGATTATAAATAAACCAATGTATCATATTTTAATTTATTGTCGAAAAGAATAACATTTCTTACAATTTTCTACAAAAAACTTGATTAAATTATTCATCTATGTCCGTTCTCATCCTGTTTCAATCTCTGCGACCTTTACGCTACTTCCTTAGTATTTATAGTATCATGCTGAATGCTATATAATTGTACGAATTTTAAACAAGTAATAATAGTAACATGAAATAAATAAATAAATGTATTATAAAATTTTTAATATTTTTTTTTGAAATCAACTAGTAGTGTCTGTACACGAAATTGTAGAGTGATTACGCCCTCTTCGTCTTCTGTTGTCCACGATATATAGATTTCAAAGCATTAATTAATATTAAAACAAAGCATTATCACATTTATTATCACTATAAAATTTAATGTATTATAGAAATATTTAGAAAATTTAAATGTAACTGCTTGTGAAACGTTTAACATTCTTCTAGTGCCATACTATGGAATTCTAATATTCAAGTTAAATTTCATGTCTTTTCGACTCGTCTTTGTTAGATTCAATATAAAAATATTATAACTTATGTCTAACCAGAATTATTCATCTCACTTTTTAAAATAATGTTTGTTAAAACTTCTTACAAAAATTTGTATATGGGCAATAGTAAAACTGTGTAATAAATAGTTTTTCGAATAAGATTTTTTGGATAATTCAATAAATAATGCTAAAATAAGATTTTTTTTTAGAAAAATATTAACATACAATAATTTTTAATAAAAAGAAGATACATTTTTTTAAATACAGTGCACTTTTGTGAAGAACGAACTGTACGTACCTATATATGAAAAATACATACATACATATATATATATATATATATATATATATATATATATATATATATATATATTTATATATACATATTTATATATATATATATATTTATATATATATATATACATATTTATATATATATATATATATATATATATATACATATTTATAGATATATATATATATATATATATATATATATATATATATATATATATATATTAAAAAAGAAAATCCGTCTTGCGGCACGAGTTAGTGTTAAAATAAATTTCTATAATTTTGAACACCTTATTTTTTTAACATTTTGAAACTTTTTAGGGAGTGAGATCAAAAAAATTTAAAATAACGCTCACCATAATATATATACACAACACTGTTTATAGTAATCATAATTTAGTTTAATGTTATTAATTTTTTCTCAGAGTTGCTGTCGTCCACGAACAATAATTTTGTTTGCATAAATTTTTTTGTTTGTATTGTCAAGCTTATGGATACCGAACCTCTCTCCCACGCAATTTAACAATCTGCAGGCCGGTTGCCAACAGCATTTTTTATTCATAAATACCTATGTATGTAGAATAATTACATTATTATTTCCAAATTTAATTGAAAGAATGTTATGTTTATTTGCAGATTTATATTATTGTATAATTTATTTACTCTTTATATTTACATATTTCTAATATTTCTATTATTCATTATAATTATTAATATTACGACTTTGACTGAAAGAAAAAGAAGTATTTTTAAAAATTAATATATATATTTATATATATATATATATATATATATATATATATATATATATATAGAAAATAGTTTTTTTAATGCCCATATAAATTATATAATTTTACTAAAGTACATCGTTGCCAATTTTCGTAGAAGAAAATACTAGTTTTAAAAAATTTATTACAACTACATTATTTATCGATGATTAAACAAATTTTCACAAAAGATTCTTTTAGTCCCCATATAAATTATATAATTTTACTAAAGTACAGTCTTGCCAAATTTCGAGACAAAAAATGATTTTAATTTTAAATATTTTATTTTGGCTATGCTGTCTATCAGTATTCAATGAATTTCTTAGATTAGATGTTTCTAGCATATCCATATCAATTACATAATTTTATTTTGCGCTGTTGCTAGTTTTCGAAGAAAAAGATATTCAATTTTGTTTTGGCTATATTATTTATCCCAATTTTTGGGTCAGATGTTCCTAATTTTATTAAAAATTACATAATTTTACTTTTGCAGTGTCGCCAAATTTTGGAAAAAATATATTTAATTTGATCAGCCTTTACTTTGTGATACATTTTAATTTGAAATACGAAATAATTTTGTACTTGATTTTATATGTATTTTGACAAATGCAATTTTAATGCTATACAAATAGGTGATTGTGTTGTACCTGCTTCAGCGTATGCTGATGACGTGGTTGTTTTGGCTGAATCTGAAGAACAACTGAGAAGGATGATTGATAGAATTAATGTTGTTGGTAAATATATGAATCTTGTGTTGAATGTTGATAAGTGCAAAGTTTTAGTTTTTGAGAAGGGTGACTTGATGACTGAATGTAATGTATATATTGATAGTACACGTTTAGAGCAGGTAAATAAATTTTTAGTATTTGGGTAGTTTGCTGTCTAGAGATGGCCGTTTTGATCGTGAAATTGAAAGGAGAGTAAATGCTGGTTGTAAGGTTTTGGGTGCTTTGGAAACTTTTGCTAGAAATGTAAATGTATATACAATGCAGTTTTGGTGCCTACGTTGATGTATGGTAGTGAATGTTGGGTTTGGTAGCAAAACCATAAGCGGAAAATGACTGCTGTGGAAATGAGATTTTTACGTGGGGTATGTGGTGTAAATAGGAGAGATCGGGTACGAAATAGATTAATGTATGATGAGTGTGAAATTGAAAAAAAATGTTGTAGCAAAAGTTGGTGTTAGTAAGTTAAGATGGTTCGGACATGTTAAGCGAATGTCTAATGAACGTTTGGTTAAAAAGATTTATTTGAATGATTTTGATGGTATACGTTTGCGTGGACGTCCGATGAGTAGTTGGAGTGGTATGATTGAGAATGTTTTGCGTGAGCGAAAGTTTCCAAGTAGTAGGAATAAAAGAGCAAGTATGAGAGGAATTATGAATGTAGATGAAGCGGAAGTTGCTTGTTTGGATAGGAATGTTTGGAGGCGACTGATTTCGGGATGATGAAAAGAGTCTGTGCCACACCCTTTTGGGTACATGACGTGATTGTGTATGTATGTATGTATGTATGTATGTATGTATGTATGTATGTATGACCGTACGGTCGATATTGCAGTAACAAAAATTGTTAATTAAATTGTGATATTTACAAAGTAATTGTTTGTTTTTATAAAGAAAAAATATTAATATTTCTTTTTAACTATATATCATCATCCAATTTAGTCAAATATTTAGACAGAATTTCCGAATGTTTGAATTTATTATTATACGGTGTGGCTAATATTCCGGAAAAAACTATTGAGAATTTATTTTAGGTATACCGTTTATTTTAAGCACAGATTATTTTAATGCGCAACAATTACAAAATTTTATTTTTGAACTGCGCTGCCAACTTTTGGAGTAAAACTAATAAAATTGTTTTTATTTTTTTAGTATTTATGAGAAGATGTCAAAGTTGTTTTTATATAGGTTAACCCATATGCTTCTAATCTTATTTATTATTATCAAAAATCTTAATTCCCGATATAATAATATTAAACAGCATGCACTGTACTTTTTTCGTAAATTCTAATAAAATATAAACTTTTTCTTAGCACTGGAGTATATGCCATATGTTTAACAATACTAATTTAAGAAAACGATATTCCTTCTTTATTCAATTTTTCCGTATGTTTCGAGTTGGTAACAAAAAAAACTTTTGCATATTTAAATTGAAAACATCTAGTACATATCCCGCGTCCCGTTATCGTAACAAAATAAGTTCTGAATTTATTTGTGTTATTATTTTTAACGCAAAATACAATTATCGTGTCATGTGGAAAGAGATCGTAATTTATAGCTGCCTCGGGTGTATGAAAATGACGATGATTCTTCTTCTTCTTATATATATATATATATATATATATATATATATATATATATATATATATATATATATATTGCTTGACTTGTGGAAGACGGTTCCCATGACAACATTTTGATGTATTCGTACTGCGAATGCTTTTCTAATGATAACTAAAAAGCATTTTACGGTACAAAGCCCTTTGCATATGATGCTTTTTGGTTCCATCTAGATGAGTGAGTTACACTGCCTGTCTGCCTACCTTCAACGTCGTTAAGGATATGATCAATATTTACATATTAAAATTTACTTAAATCACGTATAGTTATGCCCGTATTGACCTCGTTAACTTATTTCGCAAATTTCAACATACTAACTTTTTTTTACTAAAAATGTCAAAATAAAAATTAATTCATACTCACTGTGTACATATCTGCATTAATATTATTCGTAACAATATTGGTATAATTTACGACAAGAAAATAAACAAAAAATGTACGTTTTAATGGAAAAGAACCAAAAATTAACCTTTTAACCCAACCTATCTATTACAATAATCGCAACTAAAATCTTCAAGCGTATTAACTTCTATACAAATAAAGAATTAATAGTTTAACCCAACCTACCCAGCAATGAATCTAAGTAAAATCTTTATGTTTATTGAATGTCTTTAAATAAAAAATAGTTTATTAATTTGTCGTACTATATTTGTCATTCAATATATCAATTTTATAGTAATATTTTCCATCTTTGTCGTTTGAAATATTATTTTTGTTGTGCCATACTAATCGTTTGAAATACCAATCTTGTCGTGCAATTATATATTCCCCATAGACTTATATTCAAGAAATTGTCATAGTAATTACACGAATAAATATCCTCAAGCAATTTCACAGATGGAGAAAACAAGGCATTTGCTCTTCCCTAAGAGTGAGTAAAATTTGTAAAAATTATACTCTTAAAAGTAATTGAGATATGTAACTTTATACCTCTTTGATAGTAGAACGCTTTGTCCATCAACCCTGGGCATTGTACGTTATTGTTTATTAAAAATAAAGTTGTTCTTTTAGTTTTAATCAGTGTGCAATACAGATAACACTGTACAAATATTAAAAAAAATAGATTTTTAGAAAAATTATTGATATTAATGGTTAATACAATATTTCAGAATTTACAAAACTCAATGATATGTATGACTGCAAAATATTAGTTGTGCCATTTTAGATAAATATACTGAATATAAATTTATAGAATTTTCTGGGCTGGTATGCATTAGTCGATCTATCCTCGTAGATTGTATATGGTATCCTCAGTACTTGGTCACCAAACACTGAGGATACCATCTACGATGTATGACAAAACGTCTGCAACGAAGATAGATCGACTACGGCATGCCAAACAAGTAAATTATAAATTCTATAAATGCAATAAATACCGGCCATGGAATCCTGAAGATACTGAATATGTTTTGAACGGGTGGCGGTCAAAATCCCGACAATCAAAATCCCGACACTCAAAATCCCGACAATCAAAATCCCGACAAGTCAAAATCCCGACAGGTCAAAATCCCGACAGGTCAATATCCCGACAAGTCAAAATCCCGACAATTAAAATCCCGACAAGTCAAAAACCCGACAATCAAAATCCCGACAGGTCAAAAACCCGACAATCAAAATCCCGACAGATAATTTCATAAATTCCATAATTCCATAAATTATTTTTTACAATTATTTTTTAATTTTGGCTAAGTACATTACTGTAAGTATATATAAATAAACGTATTTTTTATTTTGTATATTTCCTAAATACAAATAATAACATATTTTTTAAAAATGTTCAGTTTTTGCAAGTATTTAATTGTAGAGCATTTACTTTACAATTAATTTTAATATTAGATACATTATACATATAAATATTAACAAAATAAATAATTGATCTTTAATTTTGTAATATTTTTTTAAAATGTGTAAATTTTGCGACAATTTATCAATAATTTACATTTAATTAAATAATAAATATATTCATGAATTTTTGTAAATGTACAATTTTATAAATTATTCATAATTTACAATTTTTTTAATATTAGGTAACTCTTTATCAAAAATTATATTATATTATTAATTTAACATTATACACAACCTATTAAATGCAAAATTCTACCTACAAAACCATGTTTTAACTTGTCGGGATTATGACTTGTCGGGATTTTGATTGTCGGGATTTTGACCTGTCGGGATTTTAACCTGTCGGGATTTTGACCTGTCGGGATTTTGACTTGTCGGGATTTTGGTTGTCGGGATTTTGATTGTCGGGATTTTGATTGTCGAGATTTTGACCCTAACCCGTTTTGAACATGTACAAATTAATTGAACATGAATATGATGACTGTGCAAGTAATTATGACAAAAACATAACCTGATGTTTAAGTTTAGACAAAAAATATATGTCCAACAGTCACTTAAGTACATCGTATTTCTCAAATATTAAACCTATAGTTATTGCGAATGATAAACATTGTATCAAAAATTCACCATGTACATTATAAAATCTATAATAAATTTAAAAAAATCTCTCCTAAACAAAAAACACCATGCCAATAATTTCTTTATTTCTAGAAACTAGGCAGATTTTCTTAATATATGAGTTTCTTTAAACTCGTTTTTAATTAATTAAAATAAATGTTTATTAACCGGAAAGATCGACAAATCAAAAAATTAATCGCTTAATAACATCATGTAGTATTTCATTGGTTATTATTTTTTAAATATATCAAAATATTCTATTATTCTCGAATAGCATAAAAACATAATTAAATAAAACATTAAACAAATTGTCTCTAAGCTTTGCTCGTCTCTATATTTTTTATTTTTGAGGACACCCCCAGTTCTTAACTCTTGTTTGACTCACAATTTTCTTTCGATTAAAAACTAAATATAATTGGTAACTTTAAAAATATATATTCAAAGTGTGAAACTATAAAATAAACTTACATATTAAAGAAACAAATTTATTTAAAAAAATTTACTATTATTATACTTTTATAAAGGAATTGAAAACTTTTGAAATCAACAATGATTATTTGATATTTAGTTGATTGAAAGCTGACTGTGTGAAAAAGTTAAGATGTGAAAAATATTTTCTTTTATAAAATTCAACATAAATATTTTCTTCAACACATTATAAATTTTATTCTTTTATGGATGCCTCACGATTTCATTTTAGTCACACATGACCAAGCATATTGTAAAACATAACAAAATACTTTTTATTGTAGTTTTAAATAAAATCCACTTAAAAATCTTTTTTTATTTATATTATTTTATATTTTTAATCTTTATAAAATTTGAATATCAATTTTTTTTTAATATCGTATTGTCATTGAAGATATACATCTATGTAAAGAAGAAAAAAAAATTAATTTGGTCAAAGTGAATGTAAAATTTATTAAATTAAATAAATCCGTGTTAAAATGACTTTAAATATCGAACAATTCAGGACATTTTTTAAATATCTCATTTCTGATCTTAATATACAATACAATTTTTAGTTTACTATGAATTTCTTGCTAACATCTTTTAACATATTTTACAAACAACAATTAACAAGTTTGGACAATAATAATACCTAAGTGCATATTATTCGAACTAACCTTTAGCATTTTATTCTAATACTATATTTAGAAAAGCGTAATATTTAATTCTATCATCGTATGTATAAGGTACACTCTTCCGCAACATACATTCAGTTAATAGTAAGGTAAGAAACAAAAAAATTCCCGTGAGTAAAAATGGCGAACAAATATCAAGTTCAAATATGAAAATTACGAAATATCCTATCACATAACATACAGAAGCAGCAGTTCACGTTTCAAGGGAAATTATAACAGTTATCCAAACAGAAGCTATAAATAAAAACACAAAAAGGGAAAAACAGAGCGAGAGAGATCGAAAGAGAGAGAGGGAGAAAGATGGAAAATATAAAACGATAAAACTGCGTTTCAAGTTAAAAATAGACAAAAAAAAAATGAAAAAAGAGAGCACTAATGTACACAAAAGGCTTTATTGGATGTTATATCGAACATATTTGTCAGTCACTGATAGTATTAAATTGACAATTATAATTTACACTACACGTTAAACTGGTCAATAGTGTATATGATATGATACCTGTCAGATTTTGACAGTGTTATTCGGTTTACGTTGTATTATTTGTGGTCTATCAGTAAAAAAATTCTATTGCCCTCACCTCACGACAAAAATACAATTTTAACGAAATAAATTTGCTTTGATAACATAAATAATTTTTCATCTATGTTATTTCGTTTAAATTATAGTTTACCATTTATTTAAAAATTATTCTATAAGCATATTGGTGCCTCCATCACTTACATCAGATTGCAAGAAGATAAAAAAGAATTACACAGAATAAAGATCACTATACACATAATTCCTGTTAAATTTAATTTAATTAAACAATTTAATTTAAACAATATAGTATGTTTTTATGCTTTTATGTTTACCATTTATTTAAAAATTATTCTATAAGCATATTGGTGCCTCCATCACTTACATCAGATTTCAAAAAGATAAAAAAGAATTACACAGAATAAAGATCACTATACACATAATTCCTGTTAAATTTAATCGAAATTATTACTCTGAGAGCTAACAATATAGTATGTTTTTATGCTTTTATGTTATGATATGTGCACGTTTTTTATGCAGTAAAAGAACTGCGATTTATCTCTGCATTTGCGTAGGTGTGACGTCACGTATTATTAGATATTAGCAGTTCATCATGCAATAACGAAAAGGTTATCTGCATAGAACTTTATATTTATATTTATTTATTGTTCAGTAAGTTCTAACTTGACCATCATCATACGTGAATCCATGATTAAATAAACATTTATTTTCACTTTAAATTTTCATTAATTTTCATAGTTTTACGTATCGATAGAATTATTCAGTTTTTCGCAGTATAAAGGCATGCATAGTATAGGGAGCATTCTCACTGCACTAGTGGGCACGACGGTTTTAATTTTACATACCAAATACTTATCTTTACATAGATGTAAACAAACTATCTATTCTAAGAAAAATCATAAAAACGTCCAATTCAGATATTTATTGAGTATTGACGACATTGATAGCGTTAAACCAATATCGAATACTTGGATACTAAAGGAAAGAAATAACAAAAATATATGAATTACCATATGTAAAATTACACCTCCGTACATACATAGTTATGGAATTTCGTAGATGACTGTGATCAAACAAGAGATACATTTGGATTAATTTTTCTTGTCAATCTAATCAGTGCCTGCTATGTTAATACAGTGAACATAGGTGCTTATTTTCAAATGTATCATTACACATGATATTTAGTAGGGAGTAGTACACTGTCCAATTTTTTTTTCTATAAATGTGTCTGAGCATACCATAAAATTTTATGTAAATATTCTTGTAAGTATTCTTGTGTAAATTTATGTAATTATTCTTGTTTAAATTCATGTATGTTTTCTTGTATATTCCTATGTGAAAATGAAACTGAAACAAGAGCTGTGAATAAGTCTTCAGTTAGCTGTCAAACTGCTTTTTTACTACGAATGCGCCTGAAATGAGCAGTCACTTTCAGAATGAATGCATTTCTACGGTAATTCAGACGGATCGTTGTACTGTAGATGTACTAAAAAAAAAACGATTATTTTTGTATGGATTCAAAGCGAAACAGATAAAAGAACGGTTATCTGTGTAGCGGTACATGTTAGTTGCAAAATTGGAGAATAAAAAACATGCCCTATTACTGCACAATCGAGTTTCACGTGCTCAGTAATTACTGTTACGTGAAGCTTATTTGTCTTATTAATTTATCGCTGTGCCTATAAATATATATATATATATATATATATCTGAGAATCTGTCTGTAAGAGTCAAATAATAGGACCGATTTTTATACGATTTTCAATACATTTTAAAGTAAATCCGGAGGAATTTATAGACAACATTTCATATCAGAATTTTGATATATAGAAGGATAATTGTGGAGAGTGAAAACTATTTTTTTTGTATAATTTTTTTTGCAAAATAATAAAAACTATCTATAACTGAATTGTGAAAACGGTCAAACAATATCTTTTTTCTGGAGTAATTTTCATGAGATTTTCAACCCATCTTAAGATAAATAGAAATACGTGCACTCAAGTGACCTTGAAATATAAGTATACGATGTAATATTGGCTGAGTCGACATAAACAGTAAACTCACATTTCACATTTCTACTTAGTTTCGAATTGAACTTATTAACTTATATTATTATAAAGTGATCAACTATTTCATATGTTTAGCAATATTCGAATTTTGTTCATAGAAAAAGTAGGTTACATAAATCTAACATATGAAATATTTTAATTTATTTTATTCACATTAAACTTTAGAATTAGGTACAATTCTACCGCACTTACCATAATTAAAAACATACAATTTGTAATATCTGCGTGGACGTCCTATTAATGAACGGGTAGGTTGGGTGTGACTGAGACTGTATTGTGTGAATGAATGTTTCCAAATAATAAAAATAAAACAGCATATATGAAAGGTACCATAAATATAGATAAAACAAAAGTTGATTAATTAAGAAGAAAAGTTGATTTTGTAGATAGAAAAGTTTAGCGGAAAACAAACAAACAAAACGCAGTATGTGACACAACCTTATAGGTACATAACGTAATTGCGTATGTATGTTGAAAATCAATAAATAAATATTCTCCAATATAAATTTTATGATTACAAAAAAGCAATTTTATAAAATTGAATTTATTAAGAAAACACTAATATTTTACGACTGCAACACGTTAAAGCCCAAGAATTAAAATTACATTTATGTTTTTCATAATATTCTTCCTTAAATTTACAAGAATATTCGTTTTGTATAATACTTTATTCAAATTAACTTCTTTCCCAAAGGCAGAAATATTTTTAAATTTATAATTAAAAGAGATGGATAATGTGGCATTTTCAATTTCTAATAATTTAAAATTAATGAATTTTGTGTGGTATTATGCAGTACATAATTAAACCGAAAGATATTTAGTATTTCACAAAGTATAAATATTCAAGAATTTAAACAATGTACAGAAGCTCTCTTGGGGATCTGGAAAACAGTCAAATATTTTAAATATTTAATTCATATTGTTAATGTTTGTTATAAATAATTTATTTGTCACTACAGCGAACTGCTTATTTTAAATAAATTATTGTTACGTTCTGTATTTCGATAACGGGAAAAGTCGCTTGTAAATTATTTATTTCATTTAAAAAAAGTTACTTTAATCCTCCACTCAGAATTAATTTAAGTTAGAGCCTAATAATCTTACAAGCAAATGTTTTCAATCCAAACAAAGATAATAAAATTAAAATTTTGATACCATAAAATATAATTAGTTCAACGGTTTTAAAATGTGACATCGATCTAATTTTTGATCTGTATCTCAGAACTTATAAAAGATATCAAGAAATTGCAAATGAGAAAATAATAAAACATATCTAAATATTATGTGCATGTCTGCATGTCAAATGACAGCTGTGTGAAATTATGTACACTACTGATAGAAGTGTTGCTTTTGAGTAATATATAATAGTGCAATTGATATTTTATTATTATATTATTATTATTATTATTATTATTATTTGTTTATTTATTTATTTTTATTATGTTTATATGTTTACTTACTATTTTCGACTTCAAACGTGACCCTTTAAGGGTCACGGGTTTCCCAGTTTCCTTTTATTTATGGACTTAGGTCGAGGGTGTGTAGCATAGACAGAGCCTAAAGAAAGAGTGTGTCACGATCACAAAGTTAATCCTGGGAATGTAACTTGTTATAAAAGCGTTGACGCTACACAATCGATTTAGATCGCCGCAAACTTGCTATACGCTGTTTGGTCCGTGTGTGTATCTATGATAGATTCATCACATAAAAGTTAGCGCTTCACATTTGATCCAAATCGTCGCAAACTCATTATAAAAGAGTTGGCGCTACATATTCGATTCAGATCGTAGCAAACCTACTATACGCTGTTCGGTCCGTATGTGTATGTATTACATATTCTAAATATGATAGTTAGCGCGCTACACATCTGACTCAAAACGTTGCAAACTTGATAAAAAACAGCTGACGCTACACATTCAGTTCAGATCGCCGCAAACTTGTTATACGCTGTTCTGTCTATGTGTATGCGTGTGTAGTCCAATATTTTCAGTTTCATCACATAAATCTTGAGCTATAAGATCTTTTTCAATTTTAGATGAATCATGTAACACATAGATTCTCAAACTTATTTGACCTATTGCCCACTTATGAATATAATAAATCTCCAATACACCCCCTCCCCCTCTGCTATACAGAGATAATGTTTACGCGTTATTTTTATTTTGCCCCCGGAATCTTTATATTATTTACCCATCATCCCATTATTGCCCACCACAAATCTTAAATTGCCTACAAGGGGGCGATATTGCTCACTTTGAGAATCACGGATGTAATATATACTCTGCAAATTTACATTTTATAAACTTATTTACTTTATCAACTTTAAGGAAATTAGTTAAGTCGCTGAGAAAATCAAAAACTGTGAAATATTTGTACAAACTTTTCTCTATGTTTGATAATGCAGAAAAATTAATTTTAAATAAGTCTTACGCGGATTTTTAAGAACCTCATCCTTACTCTCATAATCAAATAAGCGTTTTTTTTTTGTTCGGGATCTAACATTATTAAGCGGTGGAAATAAAAGGTTGCAATCTATATCCTCAACAATATCCTTTGCGTCTTCTAAAATATTGTTAAGGCCTTTATCTGATCTAATATTATATAAATATATTTTGGTTTGTTCTAATATTAAAATAATATTTCGTATGTTGCAATCCTTTACTGCATAGTTTTACTTACAATGTATATTTTTGTTATTATATTATACCATGTAATAATAGAACAGATAAACATAAACGATTTAATTTTTAAAAGTAATAAATTTGCCATATTTCTAGTTTCAGAATCTCTAGTATTATCAAAATCGAGGGTATATAAAGCATCATATATTTTTTCTAGATTGTTCCTAACAACTCTCAATACATTTATTCTGCTTTCCCACCTAGTATCCGAAAGGGATTTAAACGTTAAAGTAGGTATTTCATCTTATATATATATATATATATATATATATATATATATATATATATATATATATATATATCAGTGGCGTGCGGTGGGTTATCAGGCAGGATGTGCAAAGAATAATAATAAAACAATAAAAGTGTACATACAATATTTGCAAAATGCGTCAACAAAACGACCTTCTATTGCATGTGCAGAGTCTGCAGTGCAGACAGTTTTATTGCACGTAGACCAAATAAAACGAAGCGTTTCTTGTGTTTCGTCAGCTGATTAAATGAAATTTATTAGGAAATTTATTTTTGAACTTTATAAAACATTTGGAATTTATAAATTCAACTAATTTTAGGAAACTCAGATTTTCAAAACGAACGTGCAGTATTTTTCCTGCACATCATGACGATTATAGTGCCTTAAAAAAAAAAAACCTGGCCATATGGTTTTACAAGTTAATTTCTATACTTTCTGTAAGACACATTTAAAGTTAAAATTTGAAAACTATATTTGCAGTAACTTGTAATATCTCATGTTTGTTGATAGTAGAGCGATTTGTTTAAGATAGGTTACGATGTAGTATTATTCATTTTTCTACTACTGTTAAGTTCGAACAATGATGGCCTTGTGTACATATAACCTGAAATACAGATGAAATACAGATAACTTCCTTATTTCTACAAATAACGCTGGGTCCAGATGCAGAATATTATTTTAATAAATAAAATTTCATAATCAACATCAAAAGAAAATAGTAAATAAATTTTAAAAAATATTTCACAGTGCTCACACTAGTACATTATGTATAATAACCGATTATTATAAATCATCAAAATTAAGCTTTTTTACATCAACCAATAGCAATGAGTCTGACCAAAATGTATAGTGACCTACAATTATGATATATCCTTAATGTTAACCGGAATATATAGTTTATTAGACTCATTGCCAGATATGTTGGAGAGTAAAATCGTCAGTTATTATGAATAGTAACCAATTTATCATATTAACAGCAATATATATATTTTGAAATCAATAATAATTTTCATAATTTATGTAAGGTAAAATTATACTACAACTTTGTTAATATTATTTACATGCAAATAGGTAAAAAATTTAATGTGCTACAGGAAGTTTCATCCAAATTTTATGTTATTTTCAAAACGAAAAGACTTTTCAGAACAAATTTGTTATTTAATGTTTCTAAATATATTCCTTTTAAGATAATTTAAAAAAATATATATTCAAAGTAAATACTACAAATCATAATATTTTTAGTTTTATATTAAAAAGTAATTTAATAGAAAGTATTATTTTAATACTTAAACAAAAATACCTACACATAACTGCGACATCAATTGATAAATTCTATGTGCATCTATCAATTGAGCAGAAATTTTTTGCAAATTTAATTAATAACTGGATAATTTAATAATTAGAATAAATAATATTTTCTGAATTAATTTATGTGGTATTTAATTTTTATGTAAATAAATTTCGTTGCTCTTTAATTTCAAAGAAAGTCTATTAGTTTAAAGATAAATTACAATTTTGTCAAAGGTAAAGCAAATTTTACTAACTTTTAATGAACTGTGAATAATAATTTACCAAATTATTCTATTTGTCAATAACTGTCTAAATAATAGTCAGCGTACAAATATAATTATTGAACTTGAACATAACTATCATTTAAACTCAACTAAAAAAAATCATTAAATCACAATCGTATTACAGTGTTCTTAAACCGTATACAAAATAGTAATAGCTATTTCATTTAATTCGATAAACATGTCAAAATTTTTGATAGTTTATTTATTTAATTAAATAATATTCCCAATAATATTAGCTATTTATTAGATGATATACCAATCGTAATCATCTACTCTTGACTTACAATTAGTTTCATCTAATATGGTTAGAAATTTAAAATCATTTTTTTTTTTTTTGGCGGGTGAGCAACAAATTTCCGACTTTGCAAAAATATGGACCATCCTAATATATATATATATAATAAATAAAACTGCATAGCTTAGTAAAAAATATAATGTAAAAATGAAATCGTTCAAAAAAGCAATTTTCTGGGTGTAACGTCAGAAGTGTACATGACAACAACTATTGGAAAATACTCGATCACATGACAAATGCTAGATTTTTACTCCACATATTTTCTGTGTTATTTTCCTCGTTGTGCTTTTGTCTCTCACTATAATGCACTATAAATAATGTTATTTTTATTATTTCACGTCAAAGCGTCCATGATTTATGAACAAACGACAATCGGGAATGCTCTAAAACTAAATATATATATATATATATATATATATATATATATATATATTAGTTTGTTTATATATATATATATATATATATATATATATATATATATATATGTATATATATATATTAGTTATATTAAATATATTAAATTGCTTACTACATATAATTTCTATATTAATAATTTATTACAAACTTAAATTTAAAAAAAAAAACATTGATATGAGATGATATTTGTAATTATGATAATTACGAATTGATACATATAAAAATTTAGAAATTTAAGATTTTAGATAAAAACTATTTACTCATGTGATTCTCATTCACCTATTTTATGTACTATTTACAAACATAAATATTCACGCTATATAGCCACAAAAATGGCATAAACTCTTTTTATAAAACGAAAAATGAACTTACATCAACCATTCTTATTCAAGCATGCAACTTTCGCTCCATTTACATTTATGATACTTTCACACATGCATTTTTATTATTTATAATATATAATTTAAATAATATGTTTTTATAACAATAGCTAAATAATAACAATTTTTATTATCATTAGATATCAATGTGCAGTAACTTATAAAAATTAAAACAACTTTGCACCAAACTATACTTAATGATTCTGAAGCAAAAGTATAATCGAAAGAAAACGACTGTTAATAATAAAAAAATTTTATAAATAAAAGCTGAAGCTAAATTTAAGCTATGCTTAAGAGCACATGACGAAATAGTGTAACAGGTAGCATTTTAATGCTATTAAATTTTAATTTTTATACAGAAAATAATTTTACTTTAGACAATATACAAAATATTTTTTTCAATTTTTATGATGCATAGTACAATGTATTGTTTCGATAAATGAGACCTGAGACGCGCGATATTTGGAGTGCATTTCCAGGTAAGACATAACGCCCTAAAGATGCACCTGTCTTTGGATGCGGTGTAATAAAAAAGATAGGCATAGATCAATCTTTATCCTATTTATTGTTCTTATAAATATTCCTTAATTCATATATTGAATAAAATATTTGAATAAAACCAAGCCGGAGTGATTTCAGCTTTTGCGAATATTATTTGCTATTAAGTTAGTGGTTAGAACAAATAACTTTGTTCTAATCACTAGTTGTATTGCTAAAATAAAAATGTATTTCCATTTCTGTTACACAGAGTTCTACTGGTGAGGTTTCACTGTACATTCTGGAGGAGTGTGTTCTATATATGAGACAGCACTGACTCTTCAGAGAGTTTTCAAAGTCTAGGGTAACTTGACCACTGCCTCGTTAAGAATATCGTGTAACCTTGTTATCCTACACGCCTACAACGTGCGATGCACGTTTTGGTGTGCTTGAGTAGCTAGCATATACTCTGTCTATGTTGAAAATGCAACTATAATGCGACGACGTTATGGACGTCTTCTACGACGTGTAATGCGCGTTTAGGTCTGCTTGACTCTCTGACATACACTATGTCTCAGGCGGGAGTGTAACTATGATGGCGCGTTTTGGTTTGCTTGACTCCTTAGAATACACTCTCCATACTCGTCTACACGAATTCCAGAGAACACGGCCATGATCGTACTAACTCCCAATTAAATATATAAAATAATATTTAAATACTTTGTATAATGTACAACTTTATATACATACACGTGTCCCACAGACGTAACACAATAAATGAATCACTCGGCTCAGTTTATGGTTTAAGGTTTTTTAGACGGGAATCGAGTTAGAAAAATTTTACATCTGTACCTCGTTCTTCATTTTCAGCCCCTTCAGGCCCCTGCAGCCCTCATATTCTAAAACTAAAGGCAAATGTAAACAGTGCATCGCAGTCATTGTTTCTTCATCCTTAAATAATCCAAGATAAACTTGAACAGTGGCAATTCGTGATTTTTATGAAACAGGAATAGATTCAAAATTATATATATATATATATATATATATATATATATATATATATATACAGTGGAACCTCGAGATACAAGTTTAATTCGTTTCAGCATTGAGCTCGTATAGCGAATTTCTCGTAACTAGAAAGAAACTTCCCCATTGAAAATAATGAAAATCCAATTAATCCGTTCCGCACTTCCTAAAATATCAACATAAAAATCTATTTTCCTAATAAGTGCAGCACTATCTGAGGCGAGGCAACTATCTTTTTGTAAAGCATCGTGAAATAATTATTTTCAAGCTCACAAACACGTAGATCAAAGAACACTGAGTGATCTGACATGGGGATTCACCCAAGCTGACGTTGCCCGCTACCAACGGCTGGCTCGTTGCTCGTTACTCGAGTCAATGCTCGTATTTAGAGATAAATTTTTCGCTCATACTTTCCTCGTATCTCGAATTTCTCGTATATAGAGGTGCTCGTATCTCGAGGTTCCACTGTATATATATATAACGATAATTCTTTCTCTAATTCAGATATTTAAATTATTACGTATGTAACAATGCAATGTAAATAAGTTCTAAGTTTCGTTTCAATAAAATTCAGTTGTAAAATATTGTATGAATTTAAAAAATTTCAAATATAGTCCATTAAATAATATAGTCTTTTTATTTACACTAATATATTTCTATAATATATACGAGTATTATATAGTTATACATTAACTATACTTTTATAAAATAAATTTTATATCATTTCAATGCAATATAATTATTCCCCAATAATCAAATATACATATGAGACTTTCACTTATATCTGATAAAGACGATAAAATAGGTACATATATCGAAAATTTAAATAAATAGTTTAATTTTTTCTACGTGATTCTTTGTTCGAAAAATTATCTACTCAAATTTGAATAATACAAAAACGAGACAAACCAAATTTTTTTCTCGTCAGAAATAAAGTTTTAAATTTTATGTCCATAACATGGTAATTTAAATTCCATAAAAAGAAATATTTTTTACACTGTTACCACTAATATTTTTTTGCTGTACGCCTAGAGGAAAAGGCGGAGATTACTATACAACTTTGCAATTAAAAACTAGCAATTTTTATTTTATCATAACTTTATTAATAATAATTTTTATTTGCTTAATATTTCTGAAAAAAATAAAACGCGCGACGTATCTTTTTGCTAACATATTAAAAAAACACAGTTAAAAATGTGCAATTTTACTCAAATTTTGATTTAAAATATTAAGTCATCTAACTGGAATTTCAACAATATAAATAATGTCGCCCCCGTAAAAAATTCAAATTTGTGGGATTATTATTTTTAAAGTTATGAAGCAACATAACATACTGCTTATTTCATATGCATTTTCACAGCTCCATTAATTTCATATCATTTAAGCATTCTAATAACCTGTCATTTAATGACTCCATTTCTCCATTCTACAAGTTATTTGTTTGTAATACACAACTCTAGGTTAAATTCAGTAGAATTAACTATGCAAATAAATCGCGTTACAATAGTTTAAATAATAATTTATTAAATTACGTAAGCACAAATATTTAAAAAAAATATTTTTTCTAATTAAGAATTATTAATTTTATTTTATTTATAATTCTTTTTGTAAAATTCTTTCAGAATAATTTTTTTTAGTTCGACATTATATTTGCTTATAACCAAAAATTTTTTTAATTCATTTCCTTTTATTTTCTAGCAATTTAAAATGAACCCAAAGCATTAAAAGGCCTTTCACCATAATTTGCTTAAGCAAAGCAAAGCAGTCCCTTAAGGGACTGAAATCTCTAACTATACATTACTGAGAGTCACTATTCTATACATGAATAAAAACAGCTACTTTAAAAATCAAACTTTATTAATAATTTACCGAAAATCAAAAATAATATCAAAAAATTATTTTCGGTTAAAATTATAAATAATAATAACAACAAGTAAGTACTTATAATCAATACGTTGTATTTATATATTGCAAAGAGTAGTATTTCTTTATTTTTAGTCCTATATGTAAATTTACATATTAATATTAATTTTTACATAAGCATGTTTAGAAAAACAACTAACTATCAATTTAGTTTCTTATAGTTTAGTCGAAACAATATCTCCCTATTTTATCAAATTAGAAGATTGCGTTTAAAGTTATCGCAGTAAATATCTAATTTTTGTCCTAAATTTATTATTTGACATTGCACACAAATCACCAGAAAATGTTTTTTAGTAAATGAAAAGTTATAAAAAGCATGTTACCGAAATAGTGTCAATAACACTCGAAGTCCTATATTGTAAATTGTAGTAAATTATATTTTTTATTCAAGCGAATCATAACATTAATATTACGTTACCATATTGCCCATATAGACCAAGGTCATTATGTTACTAGTGCAATATCAGCATTATAATATAGCAGTTAGTTACTATATACACCACTGGAGGCAGCACCAAACATAACTAGAACATCAAGTGTATTTAATCTGAAATCTTCGGCGGCCATATTGTCAAGGCTGTTACGTCAAGTTAAGTTAAATGACTATTGCATTGTTTATTTTCACTTGAATTTTAATTTGATTATTGAAAATGTATGAAGAAGTGCAGGAAATGCAATGTGCTGCATCCTAGGTGGTCAGAAACTGCATATTCGACCAAAGAAACACGGTCAAATGTATTTAATTTGACATCTCCGACAACTATATTAAAAATTATTAAATCAAGTTTAAGTTGTTTATTTTTGCTTAAATTTAAATTTGATTATTGAAAATGTATGAAGAAGTGCAAGAAATGAAATGTGTACCGCCAAATTTGTCAGAAGTTGTATATTCGACCAAAGAAAGATTAATTCTCACAAATTACATAACAAATATATCAACATATACATAGTATTCTACAACAACCGTTAGTAAAATTAAGGTTACTTGGCATGTATTTTTATTTATTTTTAGTTTCGTTTCGTTTATAACGTTTAAAGAAAAATCGTATGTATCACTCGGAATAGAAAGTTCTTTTTGTGTTTCACCCAGATTGTTTAGTCTCAGCCTCACAAATATCTGGGCTCAACAAAATAATCATCGCTTTCTACTCCTCATAACATAATATACTATTAATAGTTAATTATATATCTACTTATAATATTAAAAACGCACTTGCTAACAATATGCATACAATACTTTGTTTTGCTATTTAATTGTATCAAAATATTTTCTTCAAGAAAATTATAAAACACAGTAGACTCACGATATTATGCGTCTTGATTTGCGATGCATTGAAGCCTACGTTGATTAGAGGTCCAAAACAACATTAAATTAATATTTTTTATATTAATGACATAGTGGGAAAAAAAATACCAACAATAATTTTCTGAATTATTCGTATTACAATTACTGCTGTGCGTTAAATCCCTAAAAAATAAAATTGAAAAACTTGTAACAATTTTTGAGTTTTCTGAGCTTATCCCTTATTGATATTATTTTTAACGATTTCTACTACAGTAGCAACACCAAGACTTTTATTTTCAAAATTATAATTATTTAAAATAATCTATATAGAAATAGAAGCTAAAAAAACTTAAAAAATAGATATCCCAAATCTGAAGAATACTATTATCTCTGCATGGAAAATAAAATTTTTGCTATGATGTTTGCAACATTTTATATATTTAATTTGAAATACCCACAAAAAAAGGTTCGTTTATACTTGAATTCATTCAGAAATATTTATTGAAATTAAATCCAGAAAAAAGATCCAAATCTTCGTCAGGGATGAAAACGATGTTTGTCGTGAATAAGGTACTAATCTTAATTGGAAAGTTAAATAATTATTAGTGTAAATAACAGAAAAATAATTTGTATTTACGAAACCCAGGTTCACATTCATGTTGTGAAACATAAGTTGTGTTTATTTTATATTTTTAATTTTTGTTCAGCGATCTAAACGTATGTATGTTTTTTTTTATTCAATGTTTATTTTGAAAAAAAAATATACTTATAGAAAATGTTGCATATTTTTTTCTATTTTTGTTAATTACTTTAAGTAATTATTATAGGTTAAGTAAATAAAAAAAAATTATTAATGTTTATATGTTAAAAAATATAAGGTTTATTTAAACGTATTGTTAATAGGGAGTATTTGTAAGCCTTCTGTAAAATATTCAATAACTCTAAACTAAAAAACACGAATTGAGTCACGTGATTTTTATTGTTAATGTGCAAAAATTCCTTAATATTAAAAAAATATCTCCAGTATTATTTTCTAATTATTTGTAAAAATACTTGGTTTCTTTCTATTTTTATAATAAACATAATTAATATTATATTTATTAATTCCTACTTCATTTCAAAATACATCCTTTATGTAAATTTACAAATGTATGTAATTATACCAACAATAATATTACACAACTAAACGAATTTTACCTATTTATGGAAAATTCCTGACAGCAAATTTACTGAAATTCTGTAAATTTTTTAAAAGTGACTTTACTAAAAATCTGTAATATTACATACGTACTTTTCCATCCCGTTGGTAATATCATATTACATAATGTTTGTAATAGTTCTGACATTATGTATTTTTAAACAATTATGTAAAATTACAGCAGTTGAGTAATTATACCTAGAAATACTGGGCATCATAGTGTCTCATGGTTTGCAGCTAAAATAACATAATTTTTTTTAGATTTAACATATTGTAGTAATTTCATAGTACACAGATACTATATATTTTATGATTAATTAAAATTTTTATAAAACATGAAACAGATATGTTGAAACAAACGAAATAATTAGAAAATAATTCACAAAAAACCTTCCGACAACAAAAACAATTAATAAAATTACAATTATAATTAATATAAAGCAGTAACATTATTATTTGTAGCGACCGCACTCAAAATTTTCTAATTGTATTTCTGATAACAAACTCCCCCTATTTTTACTTTTCAAACTTACAATTAATTAAAACAAAAGATTTAATTACAGAGTAACAAAAAACGACTACAAACGCAAAATATTTCAACTAAATAATACATTTGCAATTTGGTCTAATGCTATGCATTTCATTCGGATTTTACTCCGAAATATAATTACTTTAATTAGCCGAACTGAGAGACGGTTGTAGCAGTTTTTAGATGAAACAGAACACACCGTAGATAACCTACAATAACTAGATGTAGCATTCTATGTTTGATATTTGTGCCGGATTGATATGTGGCAGCCAAATAAAATAAAATAAATATTTCAAATTCCTTTTTTTTTTATAATGCAATTTAGAATTCTAAAATAAATAAAACGATACGGGATCCACATATAGAAAATACAATATAGTTAAGAGGATTTGTAATAGGTGTAAAATATAAGCCAAAACATGATATTTTTTAATTTTAGAAACGAATTAATAGTGAAAAGCTTATTCTAAGGTGACAAATTAAAATATTTTTCAAATTTTATTTTTTTATATTGTCTTCATTATGTTAAATTTTGTCAATATTTGAGTACATTTTTTTAATATTTCTAAATAAAATTTTGAAAATCCAACAATCTGCCTCCCTGGTTTCATTCTTCATCTTTCATTTAGTTTTTGTTTAAAAATGATAATCTTAAAAAATAAAAAAATTTGTAGTACGTTCTGAAACACTATTTTATTAAAAAATTGTATTATATACTGTTAATACTACAACAAAAAGACAATACGGCAAAACGCAATAGAAAAAATATCGCATTTGCCATCTTCTAAAATTTGTCAGTTGGAAACTTACTAATATTTTAATTGTGCTTTACTTAAGTTAAAGTACAATTATGTTCAATTCCAAAAATAACTATTATTGCTATACATAATAAATATTGATTCAATAAGTAGATCTCAAATGTAATTTTATTTTAAAATAATATTAAATACCTACATTTTATAAGTTAAAATATTATAATTTTCTAAGTTTTTAAACATATTGCAAACAGATGTGCGCTCTCACTGTCACTGTAACTTTGACTTTAACTTTATCTCAGGAACAAAAAAGCGCGAAATGAGCTTTGGGCAATTTTTACCCTGAAATCCCAGTACAGTATAATTGTATTAGTTTAAAATAAAGCTGAATTGACAAAGCTAAATACATGGTAAATAATATTTAGCTAGGTTTTTGAAAGCATATTTAGCTTGATATTTGATCTAATAAAATGCTTTTAGTGTTTCTTGATTTGTTTAAATTTGTGCATAATTAATGAGACTTAATTTGTAAATAACCCAGGTAGCAGTTGAGATTATTATTCTTATGAACGTTACGTATAGGTGAGTGAGTTAACATACCAATTTCACTAATTAATGGTGTGTGCATAAATGCACAATTAATAATCGTGCCAATAGTCTAGGTACAGCCTCTGTAACATTTTCAAAAATTTATTAAATATATATATATATATATATATATATAGAACTCCATCATATAGCCTTTAAATAACGAATCTGAACTAAACTTATTAAGGTGTATGGATGCGCGTCGTTCGCTCGCTCGTTCGTTCGTTTTTTGTAAATACATCCCCTCCTAGACCGTTCTTTCGATTTGCGCCAAATTTTCGGAGTAGGTTCAGTTAGTGTCCAAGATGAACATTGTGGGTTTATTTTTTCCAGTGTTGTCAACTTTCTGAGAATAAAATTAATTACGACCACATTATTTATTCGATTTTAATCAAATTTTCACAAAATATTCTCCTAGTGCTTACATAAATTACATAATTTTAGTAAAATGCAGTGTTACCAACTTTCCGAGGAAAAATTACTAAAATTTAACTTTGACTTTACTATTTATCCGAAATTAATCAAATTTTCACAAAATATTTTTCTAGTGCCCACAAAACTTATGTAATTTTACTACCATAGAGAAATGCCAACTTTCCATGAAAAAAATTACTAAAATTTTTAAAATAAAATTTTAGCTTTAAATACTACTTATCTAAAATTAATCAAATTTTCACACAATTTCCTAGTGCCCACAAAAATTAAATATATAAAATTTTTATTGCTATATCTTAGTATTTATATGATAAAGTCATAGTGGTCGAAATATGAGTTTACCCATATACTTCGAATCTTGTTAAAAATGAAATTATAAATAAATTGTTTGAATGATAAATAACAATATTGATCTATTATTTAATTTTTTTTTATTGCAATTGTAATAAATACAATATTGTGTAAATATTGTAAAACGTTTATTATATAATTATAAATTAGAAAATATTAAATCTATTACTGACGGCGGAAAGCATGAAAAAGATACCTTTTATCAATTATAAACACAAAAAAAAAATCAAAATTCATCAGTGTGGACTTCTTATTCACCCCGTTATAATTTTATGGGTGAAACATCAGTCGGGACAGTAGGTGACAATCGTTAAAGTAAAATGTTCTGTAGCAGTTTACGAAATGCAAAAAGAAAATATATTACATATAGTTAATAACAAATCTAGTTGGTTTTATCACGTTTAAAGTCAGTTAGAAGTTAGTAGAAGAGAACAATGTATATTTGTAATATGGTTAAGCGAAGACAAACCTATGTATGTTTTGAGAATTGACAGAGACATAGAATTTTGGGAAAATTTCATGGCAGGTAAATTAAAATTCTTTTATATGGATTGCTTACTTTCTGAATTAATTGATCAACGTTAGCCAAGAAATAATGTCATCAGAGATCCAGACTATATAATAAAAGAAGCCATAGAAAATAAAAATCTTTCCAAAAACAAAAAAAAAATAAAAAAAAACTTTTTTAAAAACAGCAATAAAATTAAAATAAAAAAATAATAATTTAATATTTTTATTAAATTAATATTTAAAAAGATATTTATAGTATTAACTAATAAATTGTAAAAAATGTGATTTAAGCACACTGCTTCTGAATGGCTCCTTTATACATGCATATACCAGATAATATTCTGCCAACAATCGCATTACTTTTACTGCAAGTTCGACATACCTATGTATGTAGTGTGTGTCAAAGATCACATCTGTAAATAATATTTTCACCAGTAGGCATATCTAATTCAAATAAGTCACACATTCAGCTCCACCATCTGTGTTTCCTCTCGCACATCCGACACATCCCTCAAAAATTAGGTATAGGTATTGCATATTCTCTTAAACAGCGACTTATGTCCCGACTAAAATATCTTCAATTGCAACGAGTTGCGTTTTCTGCACTATAAGGTCATTGACTGATTTGTACATCCTGCAAACGAACATCGGATATATATATATATATATATATATATATATATATATATATATATATATATATATATATATATATGTGTGTGTGTGTGTGTGTATATATATATACAGGTAACCCTTCCACAACACGGTCTCCGACAACACAATTTCGTTCTAAGACGTTTCGCTTAAATGCATTAACCCTCCTGTAACACGGTTTCGTTCTAACACGTTTCTGCTTACAACGCAGTTTTCAGGTTTTTACTTGTAGTAAATTTTTTCAAGGGTACCTCCTTGAAAAATTTTCAAAAATTCAGTTTTTTTCTACTAAATGATGCATCCTAGAATAATAGTTTCTTCACTCTATTATAGTACTCATTATTCCGCATTTTTTCATATCACGCTTATTTTCCTACATTTCATAGTTTTTGAGAAAAAAAATAAAAACCAAAAAATCAAAAAAAAATTCTAGCGCCCAAACGGCATATGCTAGTAAATTAAAACTAAAACCAAATTACATAACATTTTATGTTCTATCGAAAAGTACTCTAAATATTTTTCCGAATTTTACTCGAGAAAGAAGTATATCGCAAATTATCGAAAATGCATATTAAACACCCATACGAACTTGACGAACGAATACCCGGTATATACATTTAGTAAGCGCGTACCAGCTATTTAAAAAAAAGTTTTGCTATTAAAGAAGTTTTTGTCAACTACGACTTTTGGTTTTAAGAGGCAAACAGTAGTAAGTTCATAAGCACCTGCATGTGCTAACATAATGTGTCTATAACTAAATTATTTTCAAAATTTTAAGCGAAACAAATTTTGAAAAAGTTGGATTTTAACTGACGTTTGAGTTTGAAACATACTTATGTATATTGTTGAAAAGGCTTACGAGTTAATAAACAATATGTTTTAATAAAACAAAAACATATTTTGTACAACAAATATAATAAAAGACATATTCTGTAGAATTTTAAGGTCATTATTTTTATTTGATATTTAGATAATAATTAAGACACAAAGCATTGCTAAATGCTTTCCAGTCGGTGAGGTGGTTCGAAGACAGTTGACAATCTAGTTGCCTAGTTAACTAATTAATTAAGTTAATAAGTTAATAAAATAAAATAATTTTCCTTAAACCACAAACAATAATTTTGTAAAAAAATATCGTAGAACTCGTTATATTAAAATAAAACTGCTTTAGGTTAAAGTTAAATATTAATACAGAACTTTAACTTAAAGCAGTTTTATTTCAATAATTTTCTGTTTGTGGTTTAAGGGAAATTATCGTATTTCATTAAGATCATATTTTATTTATTAAGTTATAAGGTTTTTGAGTTATATTAAAAAAAATATTCATGGTATATTTCTGTGAAATAAATATGTTTTTTTTTAGAATATCTATTATTTTTTAATTGATTAAATTATAAAGTTAATTATATAGTTAATAATTATTAAGATATTAATTTGATGATGGACAATTTGATTAGTAAAAAGGACATTAAAATTTATTATTTCTTTAAAGAAAATTTGTCAATTTTTGTAAAAACAAAATATCAAGGAGTTTCTGATGTAACTTTTTGTTCGATCTGTCATTTATCATCATATGCATTTTGTTTTATCATAACATAAATTTTAAGTGTTTTCTGTAAAAAAAAGTATAAAATAAGTAAAAAAACATGTTATCATTACAAAATCCGATCAAATTTTGCCTCAATAAAATGGCATATTCAACCTATACGAGAAATGCCGTATATATGTCAAATAATATATTTCCCGTTCACGAGGAAGCAGACAAAATTAAAAGTACACTGGGCAAAATACCACGACTGATGGCACTAAATAAATTAAAATCGGCAATTATAAGAGACATACAGTTTCACGAAAACCAAATAGAACAGCACGGGAAAACGATGGAGAAATATAAACAGCAATTAGACAAATTACATAAAGCAGAAAATCAGAATCGTCCACGTGCGTTTACTACACGAGAACAATTTAGAAGATTTCCATTTGACTGACATACTATGGGATAGTATTTTTTTAAGGGCAGCAGAACTATATATTGAACTATAAATTTAGTTATTATTTTAATAGTGAGTTTTAAAATTATATGAAATAAAATTGTTTTCAGTTTATTTTATCCTTGTGTTTTAATTTTCGTATATTAATGTTTCGAAAACAATTATTCATTTAAAATTTTTATTTATGAATGTTTCTAGTCGAGAAAACAAAATAAAAATGACAAGGTTGCAAATTAGATGCATATAATAGGTGCAAATTATGTTGACGCACATTAAACTGTAGCTAAAAGTACCCTCTAACCGCTGAATAAATAGATTTTAGTGCGGAAATACTGTACCAGAGGTATTTTCATCATTTTTATATCATTTTGACATTTTTCAAAAGACGAAATTCAATATTTCGGCGGGGAAAAAATCATTCTTTTTATATATATATATATATATATATATATATATATATATATATATATATACAGGGTGTTCGTTCGCTTGGTTGATATAGGGCAATAACATGGGATTTCGATAATATGCAGAATACTACTTTCTGAAGTAAAATTCGGAGAAATACTTGGAATACTTTTTGATAGGGAATAAAAAGCTATATAATTTGGCTTTAGTTTTAATTTGCTAGCATGTGCCGTTTAGGCGCTAGAATTTTTTTTAAAATGTTTTTTAGAATTTTCAATAATTTTTCCTGCTAAATCAGTATGAATTAGAGATAAAAGTTACTTATCTATTATGTAGCCAATTTTTTTCTCTATTTTATTGAATTTTTTCAGATTTTTTTGAGGAAATTTTGAAAAAAGTCTTTATTTTGAATTTTTTTAAAATATAACTTTTTTTCAAATTTGCTCAAAAAAATCTGAAAAAATTCAGTAAAATAGAGAAAAAAATTGGCTACATAATAGCTAAGTAACATTTTTTTCTAACTTATACTGATTTAGCAGGAAAAATTATTGAAAATTCTAAAAAACATTTTAAAAAAATTCTAGCGCCCAAACGGCACATGCTAGCAAGTTAAAAGTAGAACCAAATTATAGAACTTTTTATTCCCTATCGAAAAGTATTCTAAGTATTTCTCCGAATTTTACTTCAGAAAGTAGTACTCTGCATATTATCGAAATCCCATGTTATTGCCCTATATCAACCAAGCGAACGAACACCCTGTATATATATATATATATATATATATATATATATATATATATATATTATGATATTATTACGCAATTATTGTAAGCAAGGAACGTATTTTTCTCTTCTATCTCTCTCTCCATCTATAAGCTGTATCATTTCACGAATATATTATGCGATGTGTCTAAGAAAATTATATACAATATGCTTTATTGTATACAATGTGTTTTAAAAGAATTATATATTTAATGTACCTATTTAAAGAATTTTGTATGCAATTTGTATCATTTGTCCTGATGAACGTTGAGTATATCGAAACATCGATTATTAATAAATATTAATGCAGAACTATAACTTAAAGCTGGTTTATTGTAATTTTGTATTCTATAGAAAAAGACGAAACATTCTACAACGTTACAGAATTGTTCAGAATTCCATCATTAACTAAAAAAAAAAAGAATAATATCTTATTTTTCTCCATAATATTTTTTTCAATGTTAAATAACTATCATGTTTGGTAGATAAAGTATTATTAATTTATTTCTACAACATATGTAACGAAACATACAAACATCTGACAACTACTCATATATAAAAACTCTTTTTATTATAACTATTTTATTAAAATCACTCTTCACTTTTGACTTGAAATGATAAACGAAAAAATCATAAACTTAGAAAATCTGACCAGTCATCTAATACATATGTACATACGTACATACATCTGTCTATCACACAATCAAAATAGACACCCTGTATGTACTACCTATGTTATGTTATCGACTTGCAGTACATGCATGAAGCAGTTTTGTAATAATGTATTGTGACAGCGCCATTGCATTCGGACAATGATTCGGTAAGAATTTTGGAAATGGTACTGACGTTTATACACCCTTAGGATCTTTGTATAACTATTACCCAGCGGGTAAAAATAATTTCGTTACAAAATTACTCTTATTCGTTTACAATTTATTTACGATAAATTTTAAGCTACATCCGTGGTTTATTATATTAATATTTTTAATTTTGAAGAATGGCTTCGCTAACTTTTTCGGGAAGTTAGCGAAGCCATCAATAATTTTTTTAAATACAGCGCGACAATTTTTTTGATTTCACGACAAAATTACGACTAATTTACGAAAAATTATGCAATATTTTATTTTTTGTTTGGTGAAAGTGGCTTCGCTAACTTCCCGGACCTCGATACGATGGCTGTAATATTTTCAAAAATTTAAAATAAACATATATAAAATCTTCATATAGCATCTAAATGACAAATCTTATGTGGGTGTATGCTAACTTTCCAGTATTTGCTAACTTTTCAAAAAAAAAATTACTAATATTTTTTAAATTTAAATTTAGATTTACAATTTATCCGAAATTAAACATATTTTTTAAAAGATTTTCCTATAAGTAGTCTGTTTTTAACTAGGAGGAGTAATTTAAAATTTTTGCGCCAAAATATTTACTTCTGACAACCGTTTTCACACCTAACATTATTTTTATCTTTCGTATTGTCACGTTTTCTTTAGTTTCATGTGCTTTAAATTCTTTTTGTGATATTTTATAAGTAAATAAACCCCAAGTGTGGAGGAGATCACACACTTTGCAAATTAAACTTACTGTAAAATTTTTCTAGTGTCTTTCCTAGTCGTTTCGTTATAGTCTAAAACTTACTTTTACATTTACTCCTCCTAATTAAAAAACAGACCACAGCGCTCATAAAAATTATATAATTTTACTACCGCACACAGGGTTGCCAACTTTCCGAGAAAAAAATTACTAACATTTTGAAAATTTAATTATAGCTTTATTATTTATCCGAAATTATCAAATTTTCAAAAAAAAATATTCCTAGTGCTCACAAAAATTGTGTAATTTTACTACAGTATATAATGATCAACGTTCCGAGAAAAAATTCTTAAATTTTTAAAATTGTATTTTGGCTTTACTATTTATCCGAAAATAATCGAATTTTCACAAAAGATTTTTCTAATGCCCACAAAAATTATATAATTTTACTACCATACATAGTTGCCAACTTTCCGAGAAAAATATTACTAAAATTTAAATAAAAATAATTTTAGCTTCACTATTTATCCAAAATTAAACAAATTTTCATAAAACATTTTCCTAGTAAAAATTTTACTACCGTACAGGCTTGCCGATTTTGGAAGAAAAACATTACTAAAATATTTAAAATATAATTTTCTACCGTACAGGGTTTTCATTTTTCTGAGAACATTTTTAAAATTTTATTTTAGCTTCATCACTATTTATTCGAGATTAATCAAATTTTCAGAAAAGATTCGCCTAGTATACACAAAAATTATTTAATTTATATATTATACAGTGTTGTCAACTTTCAGAGAAAAAATTCTACAATTTTTCAAAATTTTTATTGAGGCTATACTAATTTATCAGAATTCAATCCAATTTTTAGAAAATATTCACCGTCTTCAAAGAAAATTTAAAATTTATTTTTATGCTGTGTTACCAAATTTATTTATTTAAATTTTTAATATTTTTGGCTATTTATCCGATTTAAAACAAATTTTCAGAATAAATTCTTCTGGCACACCCATAACAAATGTATAATTTTATTTTTTTAAATTTTTTAAAACATTATTTTGCATATATTATTTATTTTATTTTTATAAAATTTTCAGGTAAAATTCTTCTAATTTCAATATAAATTACATAATTTTATTTTTGATCCCAGTTGCCAACCTTTAAAAAATTATTAATATTTTATTTTAGTTACATTTTATACAGTTTTATATGAATATTTGTGCTTGAACGAATTAAATAATTTAATTATTATACAGTGTTGTCAATTATCTGAAAAAACTATTCAAAATTTATATTAAGCATACTGTTTGTGCTTTTAAAACTTTTCAGGATAGATTTGTTTATATGCATAATAATTATAAAATTTAATTTTCAAACAGTGTTGCCAACTTTAGGCGCAAAAATATAAAAATTTTATTCCTATTTCTTAGTGTAATGTGTTAATATCTCTGTCTATATAAAAGTTTATCCATATATTTCTGATCTTGTTATTATACATGTAACTTGTTCTTATTATTTATTCCTATGAAATCATTGTTTTTTATTTGAATATTTCGAAAATCATATTTGTCAAAATAACACTCGTATATACATATTTTGACTTATTGTTTAAATCCAATTGCTTTGAATTATAATTATTAATTTTGCACCATCTAGAAACATAGTTATCCCAGTCTATGGAGAAACACGGCAAACGAAAGAAAGGAAAAAAACAACAACAAAACAGTGAGAAAGAGAACAAGTCTAAAATAAAGTTTAAAAAAGGGATTAGTAAAGTTTGTAGGTTTAATGATAAAGGTAATTTTAAAGGTAAATCCAGCTGTTCAATAAAAATCAATTAGGGATCGAGGTAGGATATAAAACCAAAGCCTTTGTTGGTACCTGTAAATGAATTAAGCTCCCTTGATATAAACTTGCATCTATGCTTGACCATACGAGGTTGTTTGATAAAGTTCGCATTACACTATATAATTTTCCTCATTGTTTTCCATTTAGTGAAGATAATGTTTATTTAATAAACAACCATATTATTTTCTATACTTTCTCATGTATAAAGTTCTATAGCGCGTATTATCATCTGAAAGGTTGGTAGAAACCATTAATACATACAGGTTTGTTACCGTGCGAATGCGGTAAGGATTATGTTGGACAAACAGGTAGAACTAATATATCTGCTATTGCTCTGTAATTGCAAGACCTATCAATATTAATAGCAAATTGATAAGAAAAGCAATATAAATTTATAAAAAAAAAAATAACATCAATCAGTGTGTATGCACTGATTTAAATAAAATTTGGCTTTCATTAATTAAAAATCTATAAATTTTATGATCTAGTTACTTATTTTGTTACCTGGTAACTTGTGTCTATGTTCTGTTTATTTATCGTATATGTCATTTGTATCAGTTTTCTTGGTAAAGACGTATGTTGAGTAAGTCGACATGTCGATTATTAATAAATATTAGGAGTAATATAGAACTATATCCTAACAAAGTTTTATTTTAATATAATGAGTTCTGAAAGATTTTTTACTATGTTACACTAGTATATATTATTATTTTTACAAAATGCTTATTCTAATGGAAGGTACATCATGAACAATAACCCTATTATTACTATTAAATATATACATTCCATAGTTATCAAAATATTACAGAAGATTTTCAAAAATTAGAAAACAAATATTATTTTCCAACATAAAAAAATAGATTACTTAAAAAAACTTTTCAAATTCCTTCAAATATACCAGTACATAATTAAATTATAGTAAAGACCTTTTTTATCCGATATATAACTATCAAAAAATTTGTAAATACCTAAAGTAAGCGATATGGCGTCACAGGCACCAAAAACTGATTAGATAATTAATTAGTTATTATAGGGAGTCTGAAATATGTACCAGTATTTATTACTAATAGGTTAGCTGTAATTGGCAATTTCTTTCTTAAAAAAACTTATTTACATTGACAAGAAAATAATTGGAACAACTTTTCTATATAACTAAATACAAAAAATAAAATATTAAATTAAATATATTCCTAACCTTTAATACTTTCCATAAAAACACAATATTAAAATACAAACGCTATTCTTTATTCATTTAAAATATTACATTTAAAATTTTGAATCTAAAATTTTACCTAATGAAAAGTAAATAAAAACAGAAAAGGAAAAAAATAATAACTTAAATAAATAATTAAAAAAAATAACAAAATTTAAAAATAACCAAACCATATTTCTTTGGGAACCCTGAATTATATAGAAGTACAATAAATCCTTTTTTTTTCGGAAAATAAATTTTGAAAAGCATAAAAAATATATTTAACAACATACCTGTCATAATAAAAAAAATCCATGTATATTTTTTTTGAAATAATAATAAATTTATGTATATATTCAATTTACATATAAACATGTATACGAAACATTACAAAAATTTATTCCACTCAAACGATAAATTTCATTGTGTTATTTTCATAATTTTTGTAATATCACTAGATTCTGAGGTAAATTTATATAAAATATAAGTATGAGCGTAGATATAAAATATATACTATAACTCGAATGTATATAAATTTTATAATTTAAATTAAAATGTTTTAAATATTAATACTGCATATTAAAAAAATATTTTTCAAAACTTATCATTTCTGTGCAATTTTAATTAACAAAGCTTTATGTATATATATATATATATATATATATATATATATATATATATATATATATATACAGGGTGTAACAGAATAACTATTCCTAATTTTAACTGGAGTATCCTGGACTCAGAATATGAAGATTTAAAGCAAATCACTGAGATAAAATGTGGCTCCTTACTGAGCTACAGGGTGTTTTATATAAAAATTTAAAAACGATTTTTGCCCTGTACTTTAAAACTATTTGACGTATCCTTATCATACTTAGCAGGAAATGTAGGTACCGTACACCATACTAAATTATGTTAAATAAAAGTTTCTGGCTACTGCCAGTGGCGTACAACAGGGGCAAGTGAGAGGTTGATCCTTCCTAAATTCTACGCCACTGGCGGAATTGTCATTTTAGTACAATTTTTCGATTCTCCAATACTTGCTGTGTAAAAAACATACTCTTCCTTTGTAACGACAAAGTCACTGTTTTTCGAGATATTTAAAGTTAAACATAAGCTGCACCCTTGGGATTTTTTCAAAAGTTGCTCAAAAAAATCTGAAAAAATTCAGTAAAATAGAGAAAAAAATTAGCTACATAATAACTAAGTAACTTTTTTCTCTAACTCATTCTGATTTGGCTGTAAAAATTATTGAAAATAAAAAAAATAAAATGCAAAAAATTTTAATTTTCAATAATTTTTCCATCCAAACCAGAATGAGTTAGAGAAAAGGTTACTTAGATATTATGTAGCTAATTTTTTTCTCTATTTTACTGAATTTTTTGAGATTTTTTTGAGCAAATTTTAAAAAAATCCCAAGGGTGCAGTTTATGTTTAACTTTAAATATCTCGAAAAACAGTGACTTTATCGTTACAAAGGAAGAGTATGTTTTTTATACAGCAAGTATTGGAGAATCGAAAAATTGTGCTAGAATGACAATTCCGATAGTGGCGTAGAATTTAGGAAGGATCAACCTCTCACTTGCCCCTGTTGTACGCCACTGGCAGTAGCCAGAAACTTTTATTTAACATAATTTAGTATGGTGTACGGTACCTACATTTCCTGCCAAGTATGATAAGGATACGTCAAATAGTTTTAAAGTACTGGGCAAAAATCGTTTTTAAATTTTTATATAAAACACCCTGTAGCTCAGTAAGGAGCCATATTTTATCTAAGTGATTTGCTTTAAATCTTCATATTCTGAGCCCAGGATACTCCAGTTAAAATTAGGAATAGTTATTCTGTTACACCCTGTATATATATATATATATATATATATATATAAATTATAGAAATAAAATATCAAATAATTTAACGTATTTTCAAATTTGCGGAAAGAAAAAAAAAATTATAAAAATCGGTAAAACTGAAAATCTGAAGAAGACATTAATATCTCTTTTATTATTTAGGTGGCAATTCTGTAACAGTGCCAAATCGAAAAATAAAAAGAACTTCCGTTTCACTTGAAAAATTATAAGTTTATCTAATTTTTTCAAATATTTTCGGGCCTCGCTACGCTTGGCACAAAATTTCCGAACTTATGTCATAAAACCCAAATTTCTTGACCTGTTACATAAATAACTATTATCTAAAGTTTACACTTTACACACTATGGATATTGAAAAATTGACGTTTACCTAACGATATTACAATGCAATGCGCGTCAAGTAGTCAGCGTTACCAATGTCAGTGATGTTCTTGAAATCAAATTAGATTTATTATTATTTTATTATTAATTGTCTTTATCTTTTTGAAGAAAAGACGTATTAGAGTAAAAATAATAATTCTATATTATTTTTAACTGCAAATATTTTAATAATGAAAATTAAATAATTATTTGATAATTGTCAACACTATTCATGGTTATTCACGTTATTCACTTGTAAATAGTGAATATAGTGTATTAATTAATTACAATAATAAAATGGACTCTACATGGTTATTCACGTTATTCACTTGTAAATAGTGAATAGTGTATTAATTAATTACAATAATAAAACGGACTCTACAGTAAATAACCAATAATAATAAATTGCATATTACTTAAGTAATATATTCATATAAAAACATTTTTGTTTGTTTGTGTAATTTGGGGGTAGTAGATAAAATTTTGAGTGCAACTTAAGTAAACTGAGGTTTATGATAGAAAAATAACTATTACAATTTCAAGAGAAAGATAATTTTCTGAATTCAACGATGCATATTTTTCATATTTTGCTATGGAGTTTTTCAAATAAAAATATTTTATTATAAGATCAAATATAAAACAAAATTTTAATTTAATGTAATTAACATAGAAATCTATGAAAATAAAAATCTTATCATTCAATTTTTTCATTATATATATATATATATATATATATATATATATATATATATATATATATTATATTTTATTATTATTTTATGTTAATTAACATTAGCCACGAATTTTCAATTCAAAAATCAGAAACAATGCGCACGAATTTTAAACACTTTTTTACATTATTTACTAAAATCATTTAAAATTATTTTAATAGTAGGTAAACATAATATTATTGCAAAAAACCGACAATTCTTCTTTTCACAAATTTCATTATGTAAAATTTATATTTGGCGAGCATTTTTAGATCCAGAGCTTTTGCAATTTTAGTAAATGTACTTTTACCAGAAGTATCTGCTTACTAACTATACTATTTAAAAATTATACAAAAACTACATTTATCTTTACAAGAAATTTTGCAAATAGAGATAGTTTCGATATATAAAGTAAATCATTGGCAAAAATAATATGCCGTCACTAAATAAAATAGCTTCTTTTAAATGTTATTTAATTTTAATTATTATTTTTTCTTTTACAATAAATTGGTTTGAAAATAAGTATCTTTTTTTTCCTTCGGGTTTTGTTGGTTTTCAGTGCTTTGCCGATCAATCAGCCAATAATTTTATAAGCTTATTTTAATGTTTTATACGATATTCTACGCTATATTAAAATTTTGTTAGTTTTAACAAAGTTGTAGAGTAGTTCCCAGGATCTTCGGTTTTCTGTTGTTATAAAAATAAGTAAGTCTATATCGTTTCTCATAATATTTTACTAAAAACCTAATTTAATTATACAAACAATTAAATATTGATATTAGCAAAATCAATACACAGATATAGAATGTAAACTTATATAATTAATTAAGAAGAGACATAAAATAATTAAGTTAATTTAGATATATTTATAATTTACAATACCATTACGTCAATAGCAGAATTTTAATATTTATATATCTATTTTAAATGCAACAACGTAGCATACATATATATATATATATATATATATATATATATATATATATATATATATATATAATCAGCTTAAATAAACTCTGCATCCAAATGAAAGTTTTTACATTAAAATTGAAACCAGGCTTTGCAAAATTAATTAATTCACTGTAACTAAATTATAATTTACCTATATATATATATATATAATTAGTAAAAATTATAATTAAATAAATCATTGAAATTATTGTAGAATTAGTCAGGTGTCAGCAAACTTGAATTCTACCTAGGTAGAAATATGTTGTTATTATATTACACACTTATTATACAAGTAGCTATAATTATATTTTTTTTATTTTAAAATTGAATGAATACAACTAAATTTCGATAATTAGCTAAAATATTTAATTTATATAAAAAATATTTTATCACTGCAATATTTAAATTTGTAGATTATTGTAGGAAAATATGAATTAACAAACAATTTAAGGTATTATTGTACGTGCCCATCAATGTATATACGTACATAATTATATATTATAATTTGTGACATTTATTTTTGAAACAAAAATAATGAAAAACAGAGCAAATACATTAATATATGTTATAAAAAATCACTTACCTTGTAATTCAGTGCCATTTGTAAAATTTGCATTATAGATGTAACTGTTGCGGGCGAGTACCTTCCACAATTTCATTTTGATAATTTTCTTAGTTTCCCACGAAAAAATAAAATCACTGCTTTATTAGATACAATTTATCATTGTCTTTTAAAATCGGTGAATCATAAATTTAACTAAAGTAAAATTTATAGAAAAATAACCGTAGTATAAAATAAATTTGTGGTAATTATCTACGAAATTTTAATTACAGGTTTAGAACAATTATTATATATTTTAACAAAGTCTATATCATTTGCATACAGTCGATATTCAATTGTTTAAATGGAATTTCTACCAAACTTTACATTTATTTATTACATAAATTTGTTGCACTTGATATATTGTGCTAATTTATCAAACTTCATGTGATTGTTAGCACTTCTTAAACTTTTACTATTAAATATGATATGCGAGGTACAAGATGACACTAAACTGTCAAAAATAGTTTTACTACAATTTATTATGATTTTCCCAACTGGAAAACAACACGTTCTAGATAAAATATATATATATATATATTATATAGTTACTCTACTAAATATGCTTCACAAATATTGTTTTATGTATAAATATAACAATGTTGTTAGTCAAATATTTATTTTTCACTTAATTAAAATATTGAATATGGTAGCACACGACATATAATATGTAATTTATGTATGATTATATTATATAACATTAATATTAACATTGATATAAAATTGAACTGGCTACATTAAATATGTCAAACATGCAAATAGTTTGTCGATATATATGTTTATGTATGGTATATATGCAAACACAATTCTACGTAAGTTCGAATTTAATACATTTGTTTAACTCTAAATTGCTTCTGTCAAAATCACGTCACAACTTAGCGATGCTGAACGTGAATGCATTTTCAAATAAAGTTTCAAATTTGATAAATGAACCGAAGAAACAAATTGCAAAATATAATAATTACGACAAAAGAATCAAGAAAAAGTTTCAATCACAGTTACATTGTTGTTTACGTCTAACCTCAAAACGTCAACTGTCTAAAAACTACACCATCGCACACAACGAGTTTATCTGCTTTTATGCCGTCGAGAACACTTCTCAACTTTAACTGACGACACCGCAAAAAGAATCAAAATAAACGAAATAAATTCGCCGAGATACGGAAATCAGTTTTCGTCGCCGTGGCGCTCGGTAGCGTTCGTACGATTCGCAAGCATTTTTCGTTCTGCACTGTATAGGATATACGTCCGATTGCTAGGGTACACGGTGCGCGACTGTCAACTCAATTTTGCTCTCGCGGGTTGTTTGGTACAATGTGCGAGCGAACGGAGCGAACGGAGCGAGTATGCGCGCAAGCTTGCTTGCTACCGCCCCCTCAGTTGTATATATATATATATCGGATCCTAACCTCCTCGGACAAAGTTTCAGAGCAGAATTTTCACAGTTCGTATCAGTAACGCTGGCCGAGTGGCCGTCTCGATGCATTGGCGTAGGTTAGGGTGAGGCAGGTAGTTTTGCAGCTATTTGCACACTGCCACACTATCTGTGTTAGTTTTGTCTGCGGTATTTGCCAGTTGAAAACTGCGATGATCTGCTGTAAGCTTTCAATGGATACCGTATTACTGAACAAACATCACATTCATAACAAAAAAATACGCTTATATTATTTTCTATATTTTATAAGTAATAAAAAAATCAACTACTTGCATGTTTTTAGTTCTGTTTAAATAAAAAAAAATTAAATCGATAAATAATAAAAACTAGTACATTAAAAAGCGTTTTAAACTAGTAAATAAGAAAACATTTATCACAGATACTACTAACTAGATTTTTAGATACGTTAGTATAATTGTTTATTGTTAGTTCTGATCTTATGATAGTTACATCGTGCTTACCATTTTGTTCTGTGCAGGATTGGACTGACCCACCGAGGCACCAGGCTTACCACAGTGGGCCGTCATCAATATGGGCCGTAACCGGCGATTGTCAAAAAATTAAAACCGATCTCTGAGTTTTACAAAAATTTAAGAACAGTTTATCTCAAAAACATCAATATGTATTGAATGACGGTATATATGAGTGACTTTTATTGGTTAGATCCTAATAAGTTTCCCAAAATCAGTAGTGGTAATATTTAGTTTCGATAAAACTTTTAAATTAATAACAAATTTAATTAATAGAAAATTAAACATAAATATTAAAAAAACAATTTATTAGATTTTTTCAAGAAAATGGGACATATTTATTAACATCTTAAATGATAAAAATAAATATTTTATTTATAATGAACTAGCTTTCCCGTCGCGCGTTTCTGCGCAACTTCGCAAAAATTCAGTATTTGAAAGGTAGCTTTCCCGTCGAGCATTGCTGCGCAACTGCAGCTTTCCTGTCGCGCGTTGCTACGCAACTACGCAAAAATTCAGTTTTCGAAAAATTATGAGGGCTCTGGGGCCCCCAGGGCCTCAGAAACCTTTACGGGAGTGTACTCAACAATCGATAAGATCGGATAAGTGGTGCAGTAATGCATAAAGGACAAACAGACAAATAGACATACATTCATATATATATATATATATATATATATATATATATATATATATATATATATATATATATATATACAGGGTGATTTATTAGTAATTGGAAATATTTTAACTGGAGTATTCTGGGCTCAGAATATGAAGATTTAACTCAAATCACATAGATAAAATGTGGCTCCTTACTGAGCTACAAGGTGTTTTATTTAAAAATTTAAAAACGATTTTTGCCCAGTACTTAAAAACTATTTGACGTATCATTATCATACTTGGCAGGCAGTGTAGGTACCGTACACCATACTAAATTATGTTAAATAAAAGTTTCTGGCTAGTGCCAGTGGCGTACAACAGGTGCAAGTGAGAGGTTGATCCTTCCTAAATTCTACGCCACTAGCGGAATTGTCATTTTAGCACAATTTTTAGATTCTACAATACTTTTTGTGTAAAAAACATACTCTTCCTTCGTAACGATAAAGTCACTATTTTTAGAGATATTTAAAGTTAAACGTAAGCTGCACCCTTGGATTTTTTTAAAAATTTGCTCAAAAAATACTGAAAAAATTCAGTAAAATAGAGAAAAAAATTAGCTACATAATAACTAAGTAACTTTTTTCTCTAACTCATTCTGGTTTATCAGAAAAAATTATTGAAAATAAAAAATTAAAATGCGCAAATGACGCAGACCAGACGGAGCTATGCGCGCATACAATGAAAATACGATTTCGGGCGGTAAAAATGCGCCAACCTTAAGTTGTCGCATATTAAATTGTAGCTAAACTTACCGTCTGTACGATGCGCAATGAGATTCTATTGTGGAATTGCTCTAAATAAGGTATTTTTATCAATTTCAATATATTAATTTGACAATTTGACATATTTTTTCAATATCGCAGTAATATTAATTTTTTTCATAGCTATCTATGTTTATTCAACATACATATATTAAATTTTTGAATTAATATTCGAATCTGCAATAAAAAATAGGGGGTTCCATTTAAGATTTCAAAGTTGCCCTCCGTTTCCGCCCCCCAGGAAGTCCAAGGGGAGCAAGGGTCTCTGCATTAGATGTCCCCTTCGAAACCATTTACTTTTTATGCGAAACATTTTTTTGTCCGATGCACGATTTTAAAGTTATTGCGTCATTTGTTGATTTTAAGAAAGTTTGTAAAGATATTACATAACTTTAAGTGAAATTTGAAATTGTAAGGATTTTAGCATGATTTTAAGAAAGTTCGTAAGGATTTATATAATTGTAAGTGCGATTATAAGGATATTACATGATTTTAAGTAAATTTCTAAAGATTTTACATGATTTTTAAGGATATAATATGTTTTTAAGGAAGTTTGTAAAGATTTTCCTTGATTTTAAGTGCGATTTTAAGGATATAAAATGATTTTAAATGAGATTGTAAAGATTTTATATGATTTTATAAAAGTTTGTAAAGATGATGTTTCATGATTTTAAGAAAGTTTGGAAAAATTTTACATTATTTTAAAGAAGTTTGCAAGGATTTTACATGATTTTAAGAAAGTTTGAAAAAATTTTAAGGCAGTTCGGCAGGATTTTAAGAAAGTTTAAAAGGATCTTAAGGAAGTTTGGAAGGATTTGGAAGTTTGCAAGGATTTTACATGATTTTAAGAAAGTTTGGAAGGATTTTAAGGAACGATATTATAAAATTTAAAGTTACTAGGAAAGTTACTAAGAAAGTTACTACAAAAGTTTTTTGGAAAGTTACTAGGTTTTTAAGAAAGTTACTAGGTTTTTTGGAAGGTTTCTGGGTTGACTATTTTTCACAAGGTTAAGACTTTTCACAAGTTTATGACTGTTTTTCATAAGGTTATGACTGTTTTTCACAAGGTTATGACTGTTTTTTCACAAGGTTATAAAGTTTTTCACAAGGTTATAAAGTTTTTCACAAGATTATATCTGTTTTTCACAAAGTTATAATAGTTTTTCACAAAGTTATAACCTTGTAAAAAAACAATCATAACCTTGTGAAAAATAGTCATAACCTTGTGATAAGCCATAACCTTGTGAAAAACTTCATAACTTTGTGAAAAAACAGTCATAACCTTGTGAAAAATAGTCATAACCTTGTGAAAAGTTATGACTTTGTGAAAAAAAGTCATAACCTTGTGAAAAATCATAACCTTGTGAAAAGTCATAACCTTGTAAAAAATAGTCAAAATCTTGTGAAAAATAATCATAACCTTGTGAAAAGTCATAACCTTGTGAAAAATAGTCATAATCTTGTGAAAAATAGTCATAACCTTGTGAAAAGTCATAACCTTGTGAAAAATAGTCATAACCTTGTGAAAAATAGTCAAAACCTAGTAACTTTCTTAAAAACCTACTAACCTTCCAAAAAACCTAGTAACTTTTTTAAAATCCTAGTAACTTTCTTAAAATCTTAGTAACCTTCCAAAAAACCTAGTAACTTTCTTAAAATCTTAGTAACCTTCAAAAAAACCTAGTAACTTTCTTAAAAACCTAGTAACTTTCTTAAAAACCTAGTAACTTTCTTAAAAACCTAGTAACTTTCTTAAAAACCTAGTAATCTTCCAAAAAACCTAGTAACTTTCTTAAAAACCTAGTAACTTACTTAAAAACCTAGTAACCTTCCAAAAAACCTAGTAACTTTCTTAAAATCCTAGTAACTTTCTTAAAATCTTAGTAACCTTCCAAAAAACCTAGTAACTTTCTTAAAAACCTAGTAACTTTCTTATAATCCTAGTAACCTTCCAAAAAACCCCAAAAACCTAGTAACTTTCTTAAAATCCTAGTAACTTTCCTAGTAACTTTCCTAGTACCCTTCTAAATCAGCTTCTTTCTCTTACCTTTCCAACCATCTCAGCACATCGTACCACTCTGAGTGAAGGCTTTCGTGCAGCCTGGGTAGTCGCAGGCGTAGGGGCGTTCACCTTTCGATAGAAAAAGAAAAATTAGTTTGAAGATATATACAGTCATAATCTTGTGAAAAACAGTAATAACCTTGTGAAAAACAGTCATAACCTTGTGAAAAAATCTTCATAACCTTGTGTAAAAACACTTCATAACCTTGTAAAAATCTTCATAACCTTGTTAAAAAACCTTCATAACCTTGTAAAAAACAGTCATAACCTTGTGTAAAAACACTTCATAACCTTGTAAAAAAAAAACTTCATAACCTTGTGTAAAAACACTTCATAACCTTGTGAAAATTTTCATAACCTTGTGTAAAAACACTTACTAACCTTGTATAAACACTTTATAACCTTGTAAAAAACCTTTATAATTTTGTAAAAAATCTTCATAACCTTGTGAAAAACAGTCATAACCTTGTTAAAAACAGTCATAATCTTTTAATAAAAAGTCATAACCTTTTTTTAGGGAAGAAGAAATAGAAATTAGTTTTGTTTGATGATGATTTAAATTGTTTTTGAAGTTTTAGAAAAAAAAAAATTAAAATAATAATAATAATAATAATGTATTAATATCGATTTAATCATATAATTAAGTTAACAAGAGAATTAATTAAATAACCTAACCTAAGAAAAAAACTAACCTATAAACTTGAAAATTGAGTCACAATCTTCCAGTCGAAATGTCTTTCCGAAACCAAAAACACTTTGCATTTTGTTCACGACTGCCGAAACAAGAGACTTCAAAACAGTTGATAAAGATAAAGATAAATAAAGAATTTTATTGCTTATTTCTTCATCGTTAAACTATGAAGACTTTTCTTTGCAATAAGTCTACTTGAATTTATAATTTTGAAATTATATTTATTTATTTATTAAAATAAATTTATTAAAATTAAATAAATAAAACCTATGTAAAAAAAAACATCATATATTACTCCGGTATTGAAAAGTTTTCTTTTAATTAAATGAAATATAAAACGAATATTATTAAAATTATGGAATAGTTACTATGTTACTTTGTATAAAACTTATCAAATATTTTTTAACCATTTTAACCGTTTTCTATCATAGAACTTTATAAATACGGAGAAAAACTTGGATATAATATAAAATAAAGATATATTTTTTTATTTAAAAAAATGTCTCAATTTTTTTCTATAAATTATATAACTTACAAATAATTCGAGTAAGGGCGGATATTTTTATTCCAGTTAAGCAAATGGCTAACCGAGCTTTTAAATTAACTAATAATCAAATTTATAGTTAAGTTTGGATAAATTTAACTACTTGTTAATGTAATCCAGTACAGAAAAATACAGAAAATGTGTTTTTATCAAAGTATTTAACTTATCCAATTGCCAAATCATTTTTACCGAAGCTGAAAATATCGACTTTAAGACTTGTGAAAAAGCTTGTTACACCAACAGAAATAACTTTACGAGTGAAGATAGACTGCTCAGTTTACTGTTGGCTTTCAAAGTGTTAACTTTACTTTCAACAGAAAATAAATTAGAAATAAAACGGCATTTTAGTTATTTTTGTCTTCGAATTTAATTCAAAATAAAGTTTTAATTATTGTAAATGTTGTATTTCAATAATAATTTTTTCTCCTCGTCTGGTTGTCCAAATTAATATTTCTAATGCGCGGAATTTTTCCAAAACAAAACTTACGGTGTTCCAATTGCGGATTTCTGTGCAATCTGCAATCCGTAATTCTTTCAAATTATGTACACTTGGACCTTCTGCTAATAACCTTAATCCATATCTCGATATCTGAAATATTTTATTCAAATAATACATACAAATTTGATTTTTAAATATTTAATTTTTCCATCTAACCTTTGTTCTTGACATATTCAAAGCTGTTAAATTTGTGAGTGTTGACAATGATGCTAAAGATATATCAGTGCAATTTTCGCATCCTGCTATATCAATTACTGATAATAAAGGACTATTTTTAACAATTGTTTCTATTACAGTGTCCGAAATATTTAAGCAATTAGACGCTTGTAATGAAACTAATTTTTTAAAATTAGGCATAATATTTAGTAATGCTAGAAAAAAATAATTATGTATAAAATATGATTTTACTTAATAAAGTTAGAATGTTACCATTTTCAGTTATTGTATTGTTAATATATCGAGTTAAAATTAATTCGCAAAGATCGCGACAGCAAGAAAAAGTCTGTAGAAGTTTATCATTTAAATTAATTGAAGTCAAATCTATTTGCTTCAATGTTAAGCGTTGGAGAATTCTATTTCTTATTTGAATTGGCAAATCTTGAAACAAATTGCTGTATAAATCTATGTGCGAAAAAATATATTCGACACTTCTGTAAAAAAAATTTTTAATTTTTCTAAAACAATTCTTGTATTATTAATTATATATGGTACTTACACAGTTTGCATTTTTTTCACTGGTTCGTGTCTCGAATTCATTTTAAAATAATTTATTTATGTTTAAATGTATAAAAAAAATAAAATTCAATTTTAAAAAAAAATTTAAAAAACCACGCTTATCTGTCATTTACATTATCAATTGTTTATTGAACAAAAAAATAGTTCATGTGACAGATGTGATTAGTTGTATTAAAAAAATAAATATAAGCGTGTCATATCTTGTAATCGGTTTTTTTAATATAATATTGTGTTGTCTCCTGGAATGAAACTACATGCAAAATTTCAGTGAGATCAAATGATAGGAAGTGGTCTAAAAATTGGTTACAAAATTTGACCGCGACAACAACAGAGTTAGTTAATATAAGCGTAGTAAAATATGTCAAATTTTATGTATTTACATTTATATAACAAGTACGCGTTGTCTCGTTGACAACTATTTTTTTTTTGTTTATTTATCTTTTTCTCAAATATTGTATCTAATTTTGACGTTTAAGTATTTTAATGTTTAAAATTTTCACTTTGTTGTGTAATTTGCATCGTATTCATCTAGATGTGTTTATTGCACACTAATTCGCATTAATAATAATCAAACAAAATGGAAATAATCCCAATACAACGGCCGCCAAAATTAGGAAGCAGTGGTGGCATGTATAGAACGCTTCATCATGGCCCAAAAGGACAAGAAATAGCCAAGAATAAGTCGATAACTCTTCCATCAGAAGTACATAGCAAACCATGTCCGCCTGAAGCTTGCGGTCCTCAATCAACTACACAATACTGCAGTTACATTCAGCCAGCAAGACCGAAAAGTTTTGCACCAATCAGAACCTATAAGGAACCTTGTATGCCAATCGAGGCAAACACAATTTATAGTAAATCTTATATGACTGTAGACGGTGACAGGCCGGATCCATTTCTTCCCTCAAATAATATTGGATTATCTCGTGCTTGTTTCGCCAAAGACACTATTCAAAAGATGTCTTTTCCTGGTTGGTATAACGCATCACCTCCAGATCCTATCCGACCCTGTAATCATCAATTGCTTGGCAAGGGACCCCTACAAGACGAAACAACTCAACGAGCAGATTATGTATGCAAGGATGGCGATAGACCCGATCCTTTTTTGCCAAAACATAATTTATTTCTTGCAGATAGTCCTCTATCAGACTTGACAATCAATAAATTATCGTATATGCAAGTTCAATCTGATAAGAGAGATTTAATCATTCCACCAAATTGCTTAAAAATGCCGAGTGGTCCAGTATCAAGTAACACCATTCAGAACATGAGCTACCAAGCCTGTAAAATCCCAGCAAAGGAATTTCTTCCGTGGGCACAAAAGAAACGTATTTCCACTCCAGATTGTCCAATGTCCTGTTCGACGACTTACAGCAAAAGCTTTCAGCTTAATTCCATTGATAAAGTGGATCCGATTCTTCCAAAACATCATAAGAATATACTGAGCGAAGGGAATTGTTTCCAAGATAACACGATTTACAATTTGAGTTATCCAGGCCAAGCAGGAATGCACCGTCCTGATCCAGTACTTCCACAAAACAATATCCGTTTGAGTAATCGACCAATGGCTTGCGATACCATACAAAGGATGTCGTACATGCATAACGGATGCCATTATCCACCTTCTTTAATAAAACCTTGCAATCACAAGCTCATGGCTAAAGGACCTTTGTCAGAAATAACAACTCAACGGCACGATTACGTGCCAAAGGATATTGACAGAGTTGATCCGATATTACCGCAACAACAGCTCCACTTAAGTAATCAACCTTTGAGTGATAAAACCATCAATAGATTATCATTCCTTGCTAATAATGATGTTGAAATAAGAAAGAAGATTGTTCCACGACATAATTTGCAACCGGCATGTGGACGAATGGAAAATAATACGATACAGAAGATGAGTTATCAATCTGTTGTACCTCCCGAGAAGATGCCAACACCCTGGGCGAATAAAAAGCAATATTGTCCGCCGAAGGATAGATTTGCGGATGACACCGTTTACAGAATGTCATATGATGCACCTGGTGAATGGGTTTGTGCCTGATGCTGGGCCTGTTCCTTCTTGTTAAATTTTTGTTTTAACATATTTTTAAAAAGAATTTTATCTTGCGTCAGTAAATTATTGTTTTATATTTATTTATTTATTTGTATATTGTATAATTTTATATAATTTTATCTTGCGTCAATAAATTATTGTTTTATATACATACATTCATTTATTTGTATATTGTATAAATATTGTTTATTAGCTTTATTAAAAACATCAAAAGTTTTTTATGAAAAGCAAAATGTTAAATATTTTTTTACATGACTGTACTTATATTTATACTTATACTTGTAATATGTAGCTTATAGCTAAATGAAGAATTATTATTATCATTATTTTTTGTGTATAAAAAATATTTTAAATGTATCACAACAGAAAAATATTTGTAACTCGCTTATAAGTTACATAGTTTCATACATACATACACAATTACGCCATGTACCTAGAAGGGTGTGGCAGAAATTTTTTCCACTATCTCAAAATTAATTTTCTCTAAACATTTCTATCCAGACAAGCAACTCTATCATACATCTATCATTTTTCTTAAATAGAAATTTAAATTATTTCGTATAATATTCAATTTTTACATGTAAATTAAAATTTCCTGATATTTACAGGATATTTAAAGCTAATTAAATGATGGTTTTCTCGTAAAATTGAGCTTTTTTCATCAACCTAGAAAGAAGTTATGCATTTTTGAAGATAACCATTTTTGGCCGTTTTTGAACCGTGCCCGAAGCCTGCCTCGATCAGCAGCCGGTAATGCAATGTTAATGTAATGTAATCTTCAAAAATTCATAACTTTGTTCTAGGTTGATGAAAAAAGCTCATTTTTGCGGGGAAAACCATCATTTAATTAGCTTTAAATATCCTGAAAATATTAGACTTGAAAATTTTTTGACCCAAAATTTTTTGTAGAAAAGTAATAGAAATGCTCATATATATATATATATATATATATATATATATATATATATATATATATATTCAATAAAAAAAATTAAAAGTAACTGATTTTTTGTAACCGAGCGAGTCGCAAAAAATTATATTTTCGGAAGTGGATCACAGCTCATAAAAGTTTGGGAAGTCCTAATCTAGATAAAGTAATAAGTATCAGAACAAAAGTATATCTAGATAATAGATAGCTAATTAGCTAATTGATATTAGCATTTAAAAAACGATTATTTTCAAAATATATACATATATCATTCGGAATAACACAGGCAGCCGTTGTTGGCCCCAGAGGTTCCTGGTTTGCGCCGCGCGTTCACACCAGAAATTAAATTAAATATTATTTCTAGTATGTAAATAAAGAATAGATGATTGTCACATATTATTTCTAGTATAAAACCTCGTACCACTGAACTGGGTCTGTCGACTGGGTCTGTGCGGTTCGGAATCTAATATAAGCTGTAGGTCTCTTGCTTGGCTGTGGACTAACGACCCGCACCACTCACAATGCAAGTAAAAATTGTTAAGAAACTATATATGTTCAGCTTATCGAGCATATAGCCTCTATATATTCCACCTAGGAATTATGGGAACTAATGCTAATGATTAGGAATAACAAAGGAACCATGAAAATGTTTTTTATAGTTATTAAATAATATTGGTTATTGATATTTTTACAATAGTTTCATATAAATTTCAATTTTAATTTTACATAAAAACATATTTTTAAAATGTCATTAAAGTAATACTAGTTTAGTAGTTTTAAAAATTTATAAAATTTAATTAAATCTCACATGTATTAAATTATTGTAATTATTATTATAATTATTACATATATTAATTATATTAAAATTCTATGTCATATTCTAAATTCAATAATAATTACTTGTTTGACTGATTTGAAAATTATATTTCTTTAAATTTAACTTCTAAACATATTTTTTGGGAAAACTCCCGAATTTATAAAATTAGATTCTAATGTCTAGTTGATTATTTGAAAATGAATATAAAATGTATCACGAATGAGAATGAAGCGAAAGTTGCATACCTGGATAGGAATGCTTGACGTAAATTAATTTCTATTGAATGAAACAAGTACCTATGTCACTCGTATGGATGATGCAAAAATTTGATATTTTTTTTTCTTTAAATTATTAATAATTCTTCAATTCGATTTTTTTCTTTTCCAGGTGTAATGCGTACTTTATACACTCATCACAAATACAAACCCGATTACATCCCCAGTGGATGTCGTGATCAAAGCGTTGATTGTATCGACATGGGATATAGTGATGCGTAATAATCGTACAACTCCGGAAATAATACAATGTACGTCACACAACACCGCGGACTGGTTGCGACCGACTGCGGAAACACTAGCTTTTCACGCGTATCGCGTCAATCAAGAGATACCGTTAAATGATGCAATGTGGGCAATTAGCAAGCATACAACTGCTAATTTCTACGTCTGGTACATACGAACTGTTTTTCTTATGCTTATTCCAGCGATGCTCATTGATGGAATGTTGAAACTTGCTGGCAAGAAACCGATGTAAGTATTGTTTTTTTTTTCAATAGCTATCAGATCATTCGACTACTAATGCCGAACGAAATTTGACGCGCCCAGAACAAAATCGATGTAAAAAAACCTTGTTGAGCAAAAAGAAGTTAAAATTTTTATGAGGGAAAAACTGATTCTAGTAGTATTATTTGAGTAAAAATGAAACACCTGAAGTTCCGCGTAAGAATACAACAACCAAAAAGGTCCGGGCAAAAACGAATTAGACATTTATTTCGTTTTTACCCGGAACTTACATTTTCGTCCCTATCTCTCTACTACAACAAACTACAAGTTGCAACTATACAACTACAACTACAACTATAGAAAGACACAAAAAAAGTTCAGAGTAAAAACGAATTAGACGTTTATCCTATTTTTACGCGGAAATTTTATTGTCGCATTTTTCTTCTTAGCTTTTTTACTACTTTGACTGCAAGGAAAAAGTAGTATAGCGTTTGGTACGGTGTCTGTAACATTTTCAAAAAAAAAAAATTTGTGTATAGAAATCCTTCATATAGCCTCTAGATGACGAATCTGAACTTAGTTTATGTGGGTGTATGGATGTGCGTCGTCAGCTCGCCGCTCGCTCGCTCGCTCGGTCCTCAGACAAAATTTTGTGATCGCAACTCCTCCTAGACGGTTCAACCGATTTTAATGAAATTTTCAGGATAAATTTGTCTAGTGCCCAAGATGGTCATGTGGTTTTGGTTTTTTCCAGTGATGCCAACTTTCCGAGAAAAAATTACTAAAGTTTTTAAAAATTTATTGTGGCTACATTATTTATCCGATTTTGATCAAATTTTTAGGAAAGATTTCCCTAGTGCCCACATAAATTTCGTAATTTTTATAAAATACAGTGTTGCCAACTTTCTGAGAAAAAAATTACTAAAATTTTTAAAAATTTATGACGGCCATGTTGTTTAACCGATTTTGTTCAAATTTTTACAAAAAATTCTTCTGGTATTCATATAAATTAAATAATTTCAACAAAGTACAGTGTTGCCAATTTTCTGAGAAAAAAATTACTAAAATTTTTAAAAATTTGTTATGACCACTTTATTTAACGGATTTTGATCAAATTTTTACTAAAGATTCTCCTGGTGCCCGGATAAGTTATGCAATTTTAATAAAATACAGTGTTGCCATCTTACCAAGAAAAAAATTACTAAAATTTAAAAAAATTTATTGTGGCTACATTATTTATCCGATTTTGATCAAATTTTCAGAAAAGTTTCTCCTAGTGCCCACATAAATTATAATTTTATTAATATACGGTGTTGCCAACTTTCCGGAAAAAAAATTAATAATTTTCTAAAAATTTGTTATGCCCGCATTATTTATCCGATTTTAATGAAATTTTTACAGAAGATACCCTAGGCGCCTATAATATTATATATTAGCAAAATACAATGTTGCCAACTTTTGATGAAAAATTTTTTATTTCTATTTCTTATCATTTATGTGATAATGTCAAAGTAGTCTATATATGGGTATACCCATATACTTCTAATCTTGTTTAATTCGTTTTTGCTCTCGTGAATTTGTATGGCGTTTTTTTTCATACTAAATATTTCATTCGTTTTTGATCTCAGGGCGTCATTTGCACTTGCCCCTGTTGTACGCCACTGGCAGTAGCCAGAAACTTTTATTTAACATAATTTAGTATGGTGTACGGTACCTACACTTTCTGCCAAGTATGATAAGGATACGTCAAATAGTTTTTAAGTACTGGGCAAAAATCGTTTTTAAATTTTTAAATAAAACACCCTGTAGCTCAGTAAGGAGCCATATTTTATCTAAGTGTTTTGGGTCAAATCTTCATATTCTGAGCCCAGGATACTCCAGTTAAAATATTTCCAATTACTTACATATCACCCTGTATATATATATATATATATATATATATATATATATATATATATATATATATATATATATATATAGATTTTATAATCCGATGACGATCAAACTGAAACCGGAGAAGAAGATGAAATCAATGTAACAAACTATAGTAATACTTGTAGAAATTGCATTGTCTGTTATTTTTCAGTTTTATCAAAATTTAGTGTCGACAGTCCACACATTGCTATACGCTAATTTATTCAATGCTTATAAATTAGTACTAACATTATCTTTCACTCAAGTATCATGCGAACGAACATTTTCAAAATTAAAGTACATTTTAAACGGATTTCGAAATTGTTTAAGTCAGGATAATTTCGTGGGGCTTTTATACTCATGTCATACGAGAAAAAAATTTTGGAAAAATTATATAATGAAAATATCATTAAAAAAATCCGAAAAAAGTCATTTATTAAATTGTCTTTTTACTTAAATTTAAATAAAAAATTATATTTAATTTTATATGTGTCATTTTTACAATTCATGTTTATTTTTCTATAATGTTATTTCCAGGTTTATTAGAATAATAAAATAATATAAAAACATAACATATTTGAACAATTTTGGAATGTGAAGTGGGCCTATTTTGCAACTTTCATCGCGCTTAATTTTTTATCCAGTCCAACCCTGGTTCTGTGTATATTAAAAGTCTGTAAATAGATAATTATCTAAACAACTAGTTTGTTATATTAATTTTAAATTTTAAGTGTATATCCATTTTGACAGCAAGGAAAAATGGTCAAAATAAAAAAAATATAGAGAAATATTAATTAATAACGAATTTAAACTTATTTTATGTGGGTGTATGTGTGTGAATCGTTCGCTGGCTCGTTCAAATTTTATGGACGTATCTCCTCCTAAACCATTCATTTGATTTGCAACAAATTTTCAGAGTAGATTCTGTTAGTACCCAAGATGGGTTCCAGTTTTGTCAACTTTCCGAGAAAAAATTATTAAAGTTTTTGAAAATTTATTGTCCCTACATTATTTATCCGAGATTAGCCAAATTTTTACAAAAGACACTTCTAGTGTCCACAAAAATTATATAATTTTACTGCTGATATACAGTGTTGCCAACTTTACTAAAAAAAATAAAATTTAAGTTTGGCTTCACTATTTATCTAAAATTAATCAAATTTTCACAAAAGATTCTATTAGAAACCAAATAAATTATATAATTTTGTGTTGTACAGTGTTGCCAACTTTTTAAGAGAAATTAATAAAAATTTTGAAATATAATTTTGATTTCGCTATTTCATCGAAATTAATCAAATTTTCAGAAGAAAAATTTCTAGTTACATAATTTCTATAATGTGTTGCCAACTTTCCTAGACAATATATTAAAAAAAAAATTATATAAGTTATGAGAATTTAACTAAATTTTTAGAATTTTTTTATTTTACTATTTATAAGAATTTTCAAATTTTTATGTCTTATTGCCAAATGTCAAATTAAAAGATATTTAAATTTTTAATATTTTATTTTGATTATTCTTTTTATTCAATTTTAATCAAATTTTCGGGATATAGTCTTCTTCATAGGTATCCTAACATAACATTTTCGGAATAAAAAAGTATTTAAATTATTAATATTTTATTTTGGCTATATTTATTTAATTTTAATTACGTTTTCAAATTAATTTTTCTAATTTCAAAAATAATTACATAACTATATGAAAAATAAAACAGCTTTTTTATCAATATAAATTAAATAAATAAAAATAATTTTATTGTAAAATTTTTTTAATAATTCATATTTATTATTACAATCAAATAAATAATTAGTCACAAAAGTAAAGTTTACAAAATTATAATGTAGTAGATATCAAATCAGTATCAGAATAAAAATAAAAAAATACAATATATATATATATATATATATATATATATATATATATATATTATATAAATGCAAGTTGAAGATAATTCCTTATGTAATTAGTTGGGACGGAGTGGCTACTAAACAGGAAGCACATCAAGGAGTTAGGACTGACATCTAACATCAAAGCTTACATCCAATCGAAAGTACTTAAATAAACACTCAATAGCATCTGTTTTGATTATCGATAAAGAAAAACTGAAAATAGCCTGCAGGTAGTTAGAGCATTGGAGAAGAACCCAAAGTGACGGTAACGAAATCCTGATGGATATACAATAACATTACAAATCTTGTATAATAAGTATTATAATCGAAAGAAGAAGTAACTTCATATTTAATGGATATAATAGATAAATTCATTATTGAAGACCGTATACATGACTTAATAAACGTCACTTTTGAAAAACTACGCTTAGAAGACGTTACAGATACTGGCAACGTTAATAGTATTATCAAACTAATTCGGATAAGCATCAAGTGGATATGACTGTATAAACTGTAATAAATCGAGTAGAGTAGCGTCAACAATGTCAGTATAATATAAAAACTGTTCCTGCATTTTATAGCTTTCTATTTCGTGACAAAATTCGACAGTATCAAAATTATTATTATACTTAAGAGAAAGATCTGGTGCACATTTTGAAGATTTTCAGCAGACATTATTTTTATGTTTTTGCCCGCTAAAAAATTAAAATTGCTTGAAATTTCATTTATGGTTTCAAATCTCCACCCCCAATTGAGAAATAATATTATAATAAATTATATTTATATTACGAGTAAATTCTTCTTCGTACGTTAATAAGTAGCCTCCATCTGAGACTTTCTTTCTCGCCATGACTTTTATTTCTCTTTTTCTACGCAATGGAAATGTGTTAGTTATTGATACTTTTTTTGAAATAATTTTTGCCTTCGTAACTACGTTTTCCATTGTTTTTTCTTCTTATTTCTTGCAGCAACATCAATAAACCGTTTAACAGTTTTGATGCATCATTAACAGACAAGCTTTTATTTTGTAACGAAATATTTACTCATTCAATGCATAATAAAAATTTAGTCCAAATCAATAACGAACAAATAAACTGCACTTTAGATGACCATCTATTTTTGTAAACAAATTTATCATATCTTAATGTAAAATTTGAGAAAAAAGTATTTTTTTTTTTAACTATTCTATAGATAGTTATAATTATAGGTGATACTTCAACAGCATGTACAAAAACAAGATTTAATGTGTGAGCTGCACAGGGTATCTGGCAAATTTATTCTGGTTTTTTATATGTGCTGAACAGCTGAATTTCTTGGTATTTACCTGCCATGTTGGCATTTTTGTCGCATCTTTGCCCTCGACAATCTTAAATATCTAATCCATTAAATTTCTGAAATGGTTCAAACAAGTCAATAAAACTTTCTTCAACTAAGCATTTCTCATCTTCTATTTATACATATCGTATTATTTGTGCCATTTATCTTTGTAGAATATGTCAGGTGAAAAATGAAATAAAATAATATAATACTTTACCATTTTTAATTCTGTTCAGCAGTATTTTTCGAACATTATTTCCTATAAGATCAATTATCTCATTTTGTATTTTTGTTCGAAAAGTAAGAAACCAAATAATTTTTTTATTTTGATATATTGTATATGTCGTAAGATAAGGGGGTTGTAGTAACCAATCAGTTACATTCTTCCAATTTGGCACAAAATAAAGTAGCATCAACTACTACTTTTAAAATTTAATACTATTTATCTATTTCTATTTTAATCATATTTTGCAGGTTTGTACCAATTGTCTTGTTAGTGTACAGTATTTTTTCACAATCTTTTTATAGCATATATTTTTATGATCTGGATTTTTCTCATGATCTGGTATTCTTCTACTTAAATCGTTAATCCTTTGTCTATATCTGCAAAATGAGATTTCTTTTCCTGTGAAAATAAGAAGCAACAAAAACAAATCGACGCATTTTTAGATTTGCCGTACAATAGCCAATGCCGAGTAACTTTTTCTGCATTTCATAATATTTTAAAAAACCAGTTGTTATTAAAACTTCTCCGCCATCTGATATAGATTAAAAATTATATTCTGTATTTTGTTCAGATTTATGTGTGAATATAAAACATCGTAGCTGATCAAACATAGGTGGCTATGCTAAAGGATCAGCTTGTTGCAAATTAACGTATGAATAATTATGTGCTTCTTTAATACCAAAATATCAAAAGTAGAACTATGTTCCTGTTTTTTCTCAATATATTTTTAACTTCTTTGTTCTCTTCTATAGTAATGTTTTATTAGAACTGTTGACATTATTTTAATTGCTTTCTTCACATATCTACATGTATATTTCCAAAAGTTTGAATATTCGCGCTGTTTTTTGGTGTGTAATTTTTTTTCTCTTTTAAATTTTGCGTTTTTGTCTACTTTTTAAGTCTCATTTTCTTTCGTAAATTAAATACAAATAGATTAATCCAAATATGTTATTACATTGCTTGGATTTTCTTGAACACATTGATATAAGGACAGGGCAGAGTTGATCTGGTAAGGCAAAAAACCGACAAATTTCCAGTGATCTGGGACAATAATTAATTTGAAATGTAACTTTTAATTATGTTATAATACAATCTGTCTTGTAAATAATAATAACTCAGAAACTTAAATAATGTTATGATGTTACTGATACTATTTTCCGGCAATTATTTTCTTAATTATATCTTAATTTAGGTCTGCATAACGATATAATATAATATTTTTTAACATAATGTAACCATAATAAATTTTTGAAAACTTGTAGGAGTAATTTTTTTCTCGGAAAGTTGGCAACCCTGTATTTTATTAAAATTATGCAATTTATGTGGGCACTATGGAAATCTTTTCTGAAAATATGAACAAAATCGAATATATCAAGTAGCCACAATAAATTTTTAAAAACTTCAGTAATTTTTTCTCGGAAAGTTGAAATTACTGGAAAAAATCTAAAACACATGACCATCTTGCGCACTAGATAAATTTATCCTAAAAATTTTATTAAAAACCGTTAAACCGTCTAGGACAACGCACACACATACAACTACACAAACTAAGTTCAGATTCGTCATCTAGAGGCAATATGAAGAATTTCTATACAAAAAAGTGGTAAAAATATAATATGACAAATCCGTGATAAATGACCATAGAGACATGCATATGATAAATTATTGTAATATTCACAACTAAATATTTAGTTATAAAACGAAAACAACTCTAACCTCAAACTGAATATTTTATGCTTCCATTTATTTCCCAGGTCTCATTATTAATTTTACTTAGTTTTTTCACAAATTCATTTTTAACATGTTTATGAAGTCGTGAACCACTGGTAGGTTACGCATGGTTTTGCTGATAAACGTCCGTGTTCACCGGTAGGTCACGCATTACTCAATGTTATATTGTACTTCAAATTTTACTTTTGTATCGTATACTTTTTATATCATTTTGACGGCTACAGAAAAGGTATATCTTACTCTGTCCAAGATGGTTTTCAAATTGGACGATTTAAACTGAGCATATTAAGATAATTATTGAAGATATATACTTACTTTCATTTATTTAGAAAGCGTTATATATAAAAAATTAAATGTGTACATTTCAAAGAAACAGATAAATACATAGAAAATATAAGTGAACATTTCAAAACAAATTACATGACAATATTTGAAAAATAAAATAAAACTAATAAGGAAGATAAAAATCTAAATCATTAGCGCAAAAGAAGGACTATTCGTGATACTTCTTGAAACAAGAGATGCACATTGTTGGCATCGTTGGTCTATGACAGTCTTCACAAAACGTGAGAACTTTTGAAGCTTTTGAGAATATAGCTGAAAAATATCACTATATACCTGGTGTCCACCGGGGGGGGGGGGGGCTGGGTCACGACTACTAGAAGTTAAAGTTATTACCAGTGGAAATTGTGACACACCGGTAGGTTACAGAAAAACACTCAAAAATACTCAAAAATAAATCAAAATTATTGAAAACAGTATTTATTATCATGTAAACACAAAAATCAGTAAAAACAAGATTACGTTTATTAGTAAAATTTTGTAAGTTAGCTCACGTCATAAACATGTTAATGTGTACTTGATCAATTTAAAAATTCAAATGACAGCCATATGAACAACACCACGTGACTCAAACACAAACGCTAAACCAAAGAAATTCTTTGGTTCACTGTTTCGATACCAAGCGTTTGTGTTCACGTCAAACATTTGCATTCAGCGGAAAATCTTGAAACAGTGTTCGTAAAAACAAAAGCGTTTCTGTCTGCTGAATGCAACCATTGTTTTCAGGAACAACAAGCAATTTTGGACGACTTTACAAAATTCGTCATTAAGCGAACTACGGCCACGATTGAATTTGGTAAACCAACGATAAACATTGGTCCTTAATGGTGCTTTATTGCTAAAAGTCAAACTAAGTTTATCGATGCACTGTTGTTGAGTTGAGCCACGTTAAATATGGTAAAAAGTAATCGCACGAAAATGTTCACGATTTAATGCATTTTTTGGCCGTGAGAAATTTTTCAAGTTATTGCAAACAACACATATAGCGCTCGTACGTCAAAACGTTCTGAGTACGTATACCGTCGAAAATGTCAAATTTAGCGATAGATATGTCAGTTGCCAGATAGCAGCACTAGGGTTACCCAATCCGATATATAAAAGGCAACCCAGAGTAAAATAAGTACTTGTGTTTCGCTACATTACACTAGCTTTTTATTTGTAAGAAGCAAAAAGAGAGAAAGAATTAGAGGCACTCTGAAGTATATAATAAAAATAACCATTCATTAGTTACGTCATGAATTTCTCATTTAATTTAGCAAAGTTATTAATTAATAACAAAGTTATATTCTATCTCTTTTTATTATACAATAGCTGGACTGTGCACGCAATTATATTTCTTAAATAATTAATAACTTTTGTGTAACTGAGTGGCTATTTTCCTTACACCTATTTAATGCTTTAAAGATCCGGTTTTATAAACGATAAATAAATTACGTCATAAGCAAATTTTATTCTCTTGCAAATAACCATGAAAATAAATGTTATTTCAACAATTTTTTTCCAAATAAAAACTATTTTTATATATGTACTATTAGATTATATTTATTCCATATTTTAATTTCGAAAATCTACAAAGTAAATGCATCATTTACTTCTAAAGTAAATTTAACCAGCGCTTATGAAACCTGGCCAACAGCAAATTAAGTTTGCCCGACTTTTATGTTATATTTCGGGAAATGTTTACTTGATTTGTATTATATATAATAAGTGTAGAGCTTAAGATGTTAAAATTACGAATTGTTTACTTTAGTACTAAAAATAATAATTTAAACACCCATGTAATGATTTATTAAATAAATAACATTGTCATTGCGTTATTTAACTTATCATCAAAACACATAAGTCAACTTTTAAATTCTATGCATGAAGTAAAAATCATTAACATCGCATCCTGACAGCCAATATAAGTTTAATTATTTATGATAGTCTGTAACAAAATTGTAATACCGACATTATAGGCTTATATCCCGATTTTATTAAATCTTTTAGAAAAAAAATCAATAATTTTCAATCTAACCTAATTGTATAGACTTTGAAACTCGTATAACATTATGTAGAGAAGTGAGATTGTAATATTAGCTAAGTTTTAAAGTTATTATATACAAAGTTAGCAGTGGATGTGTGTATATTTCGTTGTGGAAAATATATTCTTTTAACCTTGATGAAACAAGGGTTGTAAAAACAAATGTACTCGCACAATGTTTATGGGCTATGGGTTGATCTGGCTGAATTTGCTTTACACCATATTTCGTAACTAAAATACGTACGGTGTACAGATTGTGCTATAAATTTTAAGAACGGTTATGGAGTGCGTAGGTGGCATGTACAAAGTGCTAACAACTAACATCGTTAGTTTTTTATTTAATAAAAATTTAACTTAAATAATTATTGTATATATATATATATATATATATATATATATATATATATATATATATATATATGTACATATTGAGTCCTAGTATGCTTGAACTTTTGACGAAATTTAATAGATATGACTTCATTTAAAGGTGGAATTATGCAGACTTACACTTACATTAACTTTAACATTAACACTTCCACTAACATTAACTTTAAAATTAAAAAGAAGTATTTATACCGACTTTCATTACGCTTATGCAGTTGATTAGTTTTAAAGTTTGACATTTACTCAAAATCGTAATATCTCACTAGTTTTACACAATCTGTTTTATTGGCATTTTTCAAAGAAATATTAGCTCGTATTCTCACCTCTTTTGTTTATGAAAAAGTGCTTTTATTTTTTACTTTAAAATAAATTTTCACTTCTATCTCTAGTAGTATTTCTATTTTTGATATATATTTTTATATTTAATATGTATTATAAAATTCAAGTAAACTAATTCAAATTGCTTAATAAGTAATTCTAAATAAACCTCAAAAGTAATTTTGACAAATCAAAATTAAAAGTCAGGTGAGAATACGGGCCAATATTTTTAAAATTGATGATAACATAATATTGACTATATTATTATTATTTACAACCAATGCCAGAATAAAAATTGTACAAACTTGATTTATTTAATTATTGCTGGTATGTCAATTACCAAATACTACAAAAAGACTTTAAAATAGAACATGTGCGCGAACAAATACAAAAATACAATCAATCACATAAAAATACACTAAATTACCACCCCAATAAACTTGCGGTGTGGGTGGTTTTTGCATATTATGTCTGAATAGATTTTCAAAAATAAAAAACAGATGTTTTGTAACTTTGTAGTCCGATATGTCGTTCTCCAGATATTTAACCGTTTCCATGCGGAATTTCAGATAATGTCAACTATTTTTTTTACTGTGAATACATAAAATTACATAATTTAAATAAAATATAAAAAATTTTATCGTTGATATTAATATAATGTTTTGTAACCATAACAAAAATTGTTATTTTAGTCAACTACATATAACAAAACAATTTGAAATATATTCAAAATAAGTTTTATATGCGGTTGAAGGTTTTAGGTTAATATTTTTAGCACACTCGTTCTATTATATTATCCACTTGATAGTCAGGAGAAAATAATAGTAATAGTAATAAGTTATACAAGGAAAACGGAAACGGGTACTTATAAGCTGCACGCTGTCGGCGCGGCAGTTGGGTTTTAATCTCATACAAAATTTTGCATAGCGAAACTTCACGCCGGTTATTTCCAAAGAGATTAAGGGATTAAGATTTCTACCTAAAATCAGGTAAAAATCGGACCGCCGCTTGTTAATTATTTTGTATATATTTATTATTATGTAAGTAATAGCTAACAATAAAACTATGTTTTCCACATATTTTTTTTTATTTAACACACCATTGCTATAGAATCCTGTACCTATCCTAACCTATTGTCTATTTTCATAATAAATATTTGGTTATATTAATTTGTAATCTTGCTTATTATTGATAGGATAATACAATATTAATTTCAAGTTTATATATACGTTTCAAAATGCTATAATTTTTAAAATATGCTATAGAATAAACAAAGATATATTTCAAGATCCTTATAATCCCATAATCAGATGGAGTTGACTGCCGTTACACGGCGTGTAGTTTCGTTATTCAAACTTGGAATTGTCGACCACGGCGTGCAGTTTATGTGCTCCGAAGGAAACATATGACCTTTAAAAGCACTAAAAGTTATTATTACTTTAAACATGTTGAATTAATAATAAAGCAGTTTTTCATATAATTTTAATTTAATTAGTTGCATTATATTTTCTAGTCGTTATCAGTTTAGTAAATTTTCATGTTACAAAAACTACTTGAAAATTATTAAATATTGTTATGATTTATAATAATTTAATATAATATATTAATAATTAAAGTATTTTAATTATGTAACAATATTTAATGGTTTTCATTAAATACTATGTTTATTTTTCAATAAAAAATATTTGTTGTAAAATAAATTAGTTTTGATAATATATTGTCTATCTAAAACAAAATGATAAAATTTATTTGCTGTCGTTTCGCAAATAAATTTAATAAAAAATAATTACAAAACTAGCAAAAAATGCAAGCCGGCATCATTTTTCAATAGTTTGCTGTAGTTGTTAATAATTACACAATAATATAATTACGAATACGTCAAAAATTCAAACGTACAATTATAAAATAGCGCATCGCGTTACACGTCATGCTTCCAAAAATAAATATTCGCAAATTTTTGAATAAATAAATATTGAGTATTTTTATTTAAAAATGCATCAATATGGTAATATTTTTTATAAAAAATTATTAAAAATTTTAATAACATTTTACTGTTTCATAAATTTTATGTAAACGTTGATATTTTTTACGTGAATAATTAAAACAATTATTACTTTCAAAATTAAAATTAATCAATACCTAAAAATAAGTGACAAAAAACTTGAACAAAAAAATTTGAAAATTTAGCAAAGTTTTGTTATTATTAGTGAAATGGTGGAAAATGCAAAAAAAAATGGTTTGTTGCGAATATATCGCTACCTGTCACAAAAACAAAAAATGTTACAAATAAATTCTTCATATTTTTATTAATTGAATCTAAATATTATATGAATTATAAAAGGGAAAAACGGGTGGTTTGGACCACTCTGTATATATATATATATATATATATATATATATATATATATATATATATATATATATATATATATATTATAATATTGGATGTACTAGTCAGAAGAAAGACTCATTTGTAGTTTTATATCAAGCTTTCTATAATTTTATTGTTTTTATCAGGGTTCAATTACACAGAGTTTTGTATACAGTTTTGCATAGTTTTCATTTTTAACAGATAATAATTTATTTAAAAAATATATCAGCCCGATAGGACTCGACACTCTACAAGCTCAGCCCGGCCTGGCCCGAGCCTGGCGACATTATCTAATTCTTTAGCCCGGCCTGCAGGCCGGACTGACCCAAAACCTGAAGTTAGGCTCGGATGGAGCAGGCAAATTGCACACCGCGGTTATAAATCCTAAATTTGAGTAACCGAATTGCACACCGGTCAACCGCTGAATGACCCAAACGGATTATCGGTTTATAGGGTCTTGAACCTTTACGCAAGTAGTTTTTACAGTGAGCGTTTGTTTATTCTATAGCATATTTTTACGCCGGTCATCTGCCACTGTTGGTTTAGGCTAGGTTAGGTTATAGGTTTGTGGTACTATTTTTGATTCGGTAAGGGGTTAAAACCCAACGGCTGTGTGTAATTGGTATGTACCCGGCTCGGACACGAGCAAGGTTTCTAATATAGAAATATACCTGCTGAAGTTGATGTTTCTACAAATACTCCTAATGCTAGTTCGTAATACAAAATTATTTTTACGTTTAAATTAACATTATTTTGCAACTTTTTTTCAGTTAAAATAATAGTGCAATAGAAACATGTACATGAATTTTGCTCTTTTATTTTTCCAGCATCTTTTATAAGTTAATTATAGTTAAGGGTTTATTAGTAAAATATTTAGAAAATGTTGTGCAATAGAAATTAAACGTAAATAATTCTATCCTAATTTACACTATGTATTATATCACTTGAATAAAAAGAAGAAGAAGAAGAAGAAGATGAAGAAAAAAACACACCGATAGAGTCCACTTCTTCAAATCCTTTATCAAATTTCTTGCTCGAAAAATCTTTAATTAACTAACAAGCTACGCAACCGTTCCATCCCGCCTCGTCCCAACCAACCAGTTCATCAAATTACATCCGAACCACACGCAGTAACAATATCTTCTATCTCGTATCTCATCTTTGATTAGCTGGCTACAGCACAACAATTTGTATCTGCTCTTTAAATAGTTCATATATTAAATAAAATATATTGATCCTTAGGTTCGTTCAGGACAAAAATCAATACGACAAATTTTATTGTAAAAAAATTTATTCGATAATAATTTTCGATTTAGATATTATATTTTTTGTTATTTGATTTTTATTGAATATTAAACTAAAAGTATGCTGACTTATAAATGACTAAATTGAATTTTTGGTTTAAGTAACTCTATTATTAACATTTTATTTATTTTTTAAATCTTAAAAAAATTGTTAAAAAATAAAATTTATTACAATAGAACTATTGTAGACTTATTTTGTGTAGGCATATCATACTGTACAAAAATATTAATAAACTTTTTCCAATATAAATAAGTGCGTGTGAAAATAAACTTCAGTCAATTCAATAGGAAATATTGTAGATTTGCTGAACTGACTATAGCATATGTATACTTAGCACCCAAAATAGCCAGAAATAGAACAATTGAAAACACTTTGGATCGTTTTTCAATTTATTTATTTCTGTTCTGTTTAATATCGACATTTTTTTTTTACAATCTGATAGCAATGGTAAATGAACTCTCAAGACGCATATTTTTCTACAGTTTTTCTCTATGTCACCCAGGGCCGTATTTCTAGCTAAAATTTTAATTAAAAGACCTTACTTTTTGAGCAACCTTTCATCATAATTATAATTTTCTAAGAAGAAGACAACCATATTCAGTTAGTTGCAAAATTTAAATTATACTGCAATTTTCCGCAAATATTGTACTGTAATATACCTTGATATTTGCAAATACCTGTGATATTTGCACCATATGAATATGAACACGTGTACGTAACCTTATCCTTTGATATTTAATATATATATATATATATATATATATATATATATATATACATATATATATATATAACAAATTTTCTGTTCAAATAAATTGTAAATTCAGGTTAAAATCGGTTTAAATGCAGTTCAGTGCAGTTCAGTGCTTTTATTCATCTATGATCCTTCATGTAAATTTAATTTCTTTTCTTTGTCTCTTTTTTTAGATTTCGCTTTTTGGTTAGAAATTAAATTGAAAGTCAACAGTTGACATAAGCTAGTAGATTTGCATTGAGACAAAAAATTAATAAGTTATTTCAGCGTTAAAAGTCACATTGAACTGATATTTACGAAGAGTTTTTAATTTTCTTGATATAATTTTAAAACTAGCAGTTTTAATTGTATTTAAAGATTATGGGTCAGTTGCATAAAATGTTTTTAATTTAATAAATGAGATAACTAAGTTGAAAAACCAATCAATGTTGTTTAGTTATCAGCGGTTTAAAGAACTAACCTTATATTAAATAATTGTATTGAAAATAATATGATATATTACAATAAGAGGAGCAGAAAACTATCTGTTTTATTGCGTTAAGCTCAAATACTTGCGGCCGAGGCTAAACCAATGTCAATCAATCTGGATTGAACATAAAAAAGCTTTTTGCTTCGACTGATATATGCTGTCTTTTCTTCGAGCGTTCTAAACGAAACTAAACTATAAATAAATAAAATATATACCAAGTAACCCTAGCTTTACTAACAATTGTAAAACTATAAGTATATGTATTTGTTCAGTGGCGTAGCGAGGGGGGGGGCAAGGGGGTCTATCATGCCCCGGGCGCCACTCGCAGAGGGGCGCCAAATGGTCCCCAAGACAAAGAGGATTTTCCGGAAAATTAAAATTTTAAAAAAAATATTTTTCTTGTCATAATAAAATTATTTTGAATCGTTATGTAAAAATATCGTAAAATTTAACATTATTTTGTTATTCTTCGAGCAAACTTAAAAATGCAAAGGCAATTTTTTATCTTTGTCGTCATTCATTCGGTTCCACAACCCCGCTGCAAGGAGGCCAGACGCCAGACCCTATTTACTAGCGGTCGGCTCTCGGCCGGCTAGCTAGGTATCTGCTATTGTACGTCGCCAATAAAAGTAACATCTGGAAACAATTTCCTCTGTTTTGCGAATTTTATGTATATCTTTAACAACTATAGTTATCTACTTTTAGGGATCTTTATAAAAATTCTGTTTTAAATAGTAGTTGCAATTGCAAACAGAAGACTGCGTCAGATTCAATTATAAATATTCAAAAATATGCGTTTTGTCACGTACTGATTATACAATATAGCAGATATTCAACATTTGCGACAACATAAAATATAGTTTCTTTAAAATTTTTTAGTCCAAAGTTTTATTGCTTTGGGAAATGTTTATTTATTTCCGCTTGTTCTCTAGTACTCTTTAAGTCTGGGCACCCCACCCACCCTCTATGGAAAACTGACCAATTAGATTATCTTGCTGTAGTAATAATTTTTTTCTATCCAAAGATGATAGATTTTAGAAATTCATCACTTATCAGTCATCCTCTTGTTCGCCAAGTTGAGTTGAAACTAATTTTCTTAGTAATCCTCGTTTGCAAGTTTTAAGTTTTTATTTAATTGTGAGTGATTTAGTTTTATTTAGCAGCCGACAAGTTCAAAAGCAGGTGAATCAAGTCAATCAGTGCGATAGGGATGTTGGCACAAAACATCTACTAGACAATTCTATTATTCAGTAAACTGTGTATGAGTGAAATTATAAACATTGTTCAATAAAATAATTGAAGAAATAGACAATATTCAAATTTTATTAGTATATTGTTTGCAATTTGCAATAAAGTAAGTTCTTTTTTTTATATTTTCAGGGTTACCACTGGTTACCAAAATCTATTTTTCTCGTATTTTTCCTGTGTTATTATCACTTTTTCCTGTTTTAAATTTAGAATTTTATTATGACTTATACTCTTGCATTGGTAATATTTATTTTTATTTTCATAATAATTTCAACTAAATGGCTCGTTATATGTTAATATTTTTTATTGAAATATATATTATAAAATCTAAATAAGATAAACTACATTTTTTGTTGATCACATTTGTAAATAATCACAGTTCATTAATGATTTTATTAGGTATACGTTTTGAGTTATTTTTCCATCAGTTTTTGTCAGAACGTCTGAATAAATTAATATAAAATTATTTTTTGTTGATAAATACTTGAATCAGTTCCTGTGTTTATAAGATATTATTATCAATGTGTTATTAAAAATTGAATATTTTTTAATTAATATAATATTAAAATTATCCAAATTAATGTATTAATCTTATTTTGAAGTTTACTTAGAATTTCAATAAAAGTTTATACAATACATATAAAAGAGTTATTTTGTAAAAAAAAAAACGTATGTGATCAGATTTAAATAAATATGTATGCTTGAAAGAATTAAACAATTTAATTATTATGCAATGTTGCCAATTTTCCGTAAAAACTATTCAAAATTTATTTTAAGCATACTATTTGTAAGATTTAAAACAAATTTTTAAAATAGATTCTTTTTATGCAAAATAATTACAAAATTTAAACTTTGCAAAATGCTGGCTCTCTTGATGAAACAGTATAAATTGTTTATTCTCATTTCTTAGTATTTTTGTAATAATGTCAATGTATGGGTTTACCCATATGCTTCCTAGTCATGTTATTCTAATTTTTGAAATGCTTGAAGAAAAAATAGCATGTCACTCGGAGCAGAATACTGTTTTTATAGTAAACATTTTTTTCTTTTCTTTGTAACATGATAATCGTAGATACAAATAAACCTTTTTCCTATTTCATATAAAATTAAACTTAAATATTTTAAAAAAAATTTTATATATAAAATACATGTAAAATTATAAATTACTTTTTATTATTATTATGAAAAATTTGCTTTGAAAAATTATTTTAAGCGGTAAACCTTAGTTATATTCATCTATTGAATATATCCATTGTATTTTCTGACGTAGAATTTGTAATTAACTTAATTAAAAATAGTTATTTAAAGATGATTCTTATAATTAATAAATGTTGTATACATTGCTAGTCTGTAACTTTGAATAAATTCGGTAAACCATAGATATATTTTTATTTCGAAAAATGCTTGGGCACTTCGATTATTTTTGTTACTTTTTAGCCCGTTTTAAAAATGTACTATATTAAAAATATTTTTTTTTATTTAAATATTTTACTGCGTATTTTTAAAAAGCATATCAAATTATTCGTAACTGCCAAATTTCAAATTTTTATTTTTATTTTTGTATAAGAATCAATGAGTGTAGGTTTAATTTCCCCCGAAATAATTAGAAATGTTCAAAACGAGTTTCAATCCCGTTTAGGGAACTGTCAGATAGTGAATGGACAGCATTTTGACCATTTATTGAAATATGTAAACTATTAATGTGATAGATGTTTCTTATTATTTTCCAATTAAAATTAATTTTTTGTTTAATATTTTGTAAATGACAAGAAATAAAAATTTTAAATTTGGCAGTTACGAATAACTTGATATGTACTTTAAAAATACGCAATAAAAAACAAGGCTACATTTAAACAAATTAGTGATCACGTTGTATATCAAATTTGGGACACATTGAATACTACTTTTTTTTTATGAACAATGCCCTCAACTTAAAATACTAATCAACGTGTCCGAACATTTTTTAAAATAAAAATAGATTTGTGATTTACTGAATTTATTCCAAGTTAGCACTGTGTGCATACATAAATTAATGCCGCCAATTCAGAATAATCGATAGCTCCAATACTACAAAAAAAAATTTAACGTGAAAATTTTTTTCTCTGTGTTTTGACTAAATATTTTCTACGATTCAAGTTCCCTGTATTTTTTCTGTTACCCTGAGTTTTCCAAAAAGTGGTCACCCTGATTTTATTTACAGTTGTTGTGTTGTTCAAAAGTAATATCTTAATTAATACAATAAAATTTTTTTTTTATTTAGACTATGTCAATGCCAGGAAAAAAACTTAGCGGTTCTCAGAATCGGAAAAGAAAACTAGAGCAAGAAAAAGAAGCTCAGAAATCCAGAACAATAATGGAATCATATTTAGTAAAAAAATCGAAAATGGAAAAACCAGAAGATAAGAAGGATGAAGAAGTAAAATCAAAGTCAGAATCATATTCAGGTTGTACTCCTACTGCTGCTAAACTTTTATGCGATAACACATCAAAACAAATACAAGAAAATGAAGATGATGAAGATGAGGGTCCAAGTACAGCAGAAGTTCTAAATCCATGTCCACATCTATTAAAAAGTACAGAAAATGCAACAGAAACCCTCACTGTAATTCCGGACGTTTTGGAGTTCAAAGATGTTGCTTATTTAAAATTTAGTAATAATCATCCAATAATATCGAACCAACTTCGCACAGAAATGATTATTCGTGGATTCCGCATATTTCAGAACAAATCCAGTCTAAATGCAGTAGCAACATCAGCTAATCGTCTAATGCCAAAATCTTGGTTTTCTCGACGGGTCGGTAATGAAGAAGAAGGAATAGAAATTACCCGATCTTGGTTATTATATTCACCAAAAAATAATGCAGCGTACTGCTTTTGTTGCTTACTGTTTATTACATCAGATTCCGATACACAATCATCTTTCGTAACAGCATCTGGTTTTAATAAATGGAAGAAAAAAGATAAATTGATTAGCCATGAAAAAAGTCCAAAACATCGGAAATCGTTTACAACGTGGAAAGAAACAGAAAGAAGATTAATTAATAAAACGGGAATCGATGCATCATTAGAAGCAAATATACAGTCCGAAAAAGAACGGTGGCGAAATATATTGCAACGAATATTAGCTTGTATGAAGTATCTGATTATACAAAATCTTCCTCTACGTGGTCATGTTGAAAATCTAGCGCTTCAAGATAGTACAAATATCGGAAACCTATTATCTTTACTTAAACTTGTAGCTCAGTTTGATCCTCTACTAGCAAATCATCTTAAAAATGCAATAGAAACGCCAAGAACTGTCTCATACCTGTCACCACAAATTCAAAATGAATTTATTCATCTTCTAGCTTCCACAGTTCGAAATCAACTAATAAATGATATCAAAATAAATAAATATTATGGACTTTTATTTGATTCGACTCCTGATATCGCTCATCGAGAACAAATGTCACAAGTTTTTAGGTATGTAGATATTGATTTTAAAAACAGAAAAGTTTCTATCAAAGAATCTTTTTTATGATTTATAGAAATGCATGCTAAAGATGCAGCCTCAATTGAAAGTACAATTTTAAAAAAATTAAATTCCGATCAGATTTTATTAACAAACTGTAGATCACAATGTTATGATAATGCTGCCGTGATGTCAGGTCACATATCTGGCGTTCAACAAAGAATTATGACAAAAAATAATAAAGCATTATTTGTAAATTGTGATAACCATTCATTAAATTTAGTAGGAGTTACTGTAGCTAAGCAAGATCCAGTCGTTGTAACATGTTTTGGCATAGTTGAAAACATATATCTCTTTTTCTCACGGTCAACATTGCGATGGGAATTATTAAAAAATGCTTTAAAAAGAACTGTTAAACGTGAATCTGAAACACGATGGAGCGCCAGAGCACAAGCGGTTAGCGTTATTGTCGATGGGCTGGATGAATTAGTAGAACTGTTAGAAAAATTAGCAGAGGACAGTACTACCACAAGTGACACCAGAAGTGAAGCTACAATTTTGTTGCAAAATATATTGAATTTTAATTTTATAACTTTAATTCATTTCTGGCATGAAATCTTGAGGAGAATTGATCGTGTGCAGCTCAGATTACAAGATCCTAAAATGAATTTTAGAGAAGCGTTCCATGATCTTCAATCATTAGCGACTGAACTTGCAGAAATTCGAGACAAAATCTGTGAAGGAGCAATAGAAAATGCTAAGTCTTTTTGTGACAAATGGGGTATTGATAAAACAATCCGTATTAGAAAACGCCGAAAAATGCCCGGAGAATTGGCTAGAGATGTTGGCCTTTCCGCAGAAAGTGAAATTTCTCGCATTATGAAAAGCGTTCTTGATCGTCTGCAGCAAGAAATAAGTACAAGATTTTCACGACTGAGTGATCTTAATTCCAAATTTGGATTTTTACTAGACGTTGAAAATTTGTTAAACAACAATAATGTTGATAACGATCTTGAAAAGAATTGTAAAAATCTGGGTGAATTTTACAATACAGATTTTAATGGATCAGAACTCTATATCGAAATATGTGACTGCAAGATGTTACTCCGCAGTAGAAAAGAAACTAAACCTAAAACTCCGTTAGAGTTTCTTACTTTTATAATCTCGTATGGAGAAGATGTTTTTCCAAACTTAAGAGTCGCACTTCAAATACTCCTGACTATTTCAGTGTCAATTGCTAGCTGTGAACGTTCGTTCAGCAAATTAAAATTAATTTTGACATATCTACGATCGACTATGGGACAAGATCGCTTAAGTGACCTAGCATTTTTAAGTGTGGAAAGAGAAAAATTTGAAATGATTGACTTTGATGAAGTAATTGATAAATTTGCTGCGTCGAAGGCAAGAAAAATGTATACCTAATAATTAATTGTATTATATTATATTATTATTATTAATAATAAATACATCTACTTATATATAATATACATTAACTTTTTTCATTGTTTAAAAATAAAATGCATAATATGTACTGAAATCCTGTTGAAAGCGTTAACGAAATTAAAATAAAATAGTTTTTTCTTCCTGCTGAAAAGTTTTGCAAAAATAAGTTGTCATGTTGCTTTTTAGACGATGATATTCTAAATATTATATTACTATATGTTATTCGGGGGTAGGGGGGGGGGGGCGCGAAAAAGGTATCGTGCCCCGGGCGCAAGTTATGCTCGCTACGCCACTGTATTTGTTAACTGATTTGTGAAAATTAATATATTCTTTGTCAGATATGCAATTTCTAATAAATCTGGCACATTTTCAATAATAAAATTCGAATTTAAGCGAAAATAAACAATGCAATTGTCACTGTATAATTTTAAATATGGCCGCCGGAGCTGTCAGTTTAAATACATTTGATCGTGTAATCATCTTTAGTGCTGCCACCAGTGACATATATAGTAACTAACTGCTGTATATTAATGTATATCATTTTACTATTAACAAAATAAGCTCTTTCTATATAGGCAATATAGTAATGTACGTATACCAATACTTTTAGATTTTTTTTAAAAACGTTAGAGCTAAATAAATTTTACAGAACTTTTAATATAAAAGTTTCCACATTTGTACTAATCAAAAATTGAGTATTCTGTGCATAATAAATATATAAAACAATACAAAACAATAATTCTATTTGCTGATAATGTACTAGATTTTATTGAAAATCTCAGTTAATCACACTATCAAAATATAAATTGGTGTAAAATTAGCATTTATGGTCATTTATAGCGGGCATTTAACAAAAAATAGAGTCAATAATACCTACTAATAATATAGATCGAATGAATTTCCATATTTAATCACAGTGATAAATCTAAATTCCGCAATTATTCTCGTCTAATGCACATGCGTTGTTCAACTGTTTTCCGGAATCAACATAATTTGAATAAATACAATAGATTCGGAAATGGTATAGTACACGTATAGTCAGTCAGTGTCGTTTTGTATTCTAGCGCTACGACGACGCTGCAGCCACCACCACCGCTACCGTAGTTATATAACGAAATCATTATCCCATCCCATGCATCGTTCATTTGCACGAAGGACGAGCGACGCCCGACGCGACGAGGTAATAGGTAATAGATAGCGAATGTGATTTATACGGCTTACCGTATTAATTTATACGATTCCATACTCAATATAGACTCAATTCGTGTTTTGTTTCCTAATCGAAATGCCCCGAAGAGTTTCCAAGATACTATATTTTAAAACCTCAATACAAATTCAAAATTTTGCTGCAAATATTATGTATGATACGAGAGTGTGGACAATTACTTGCTAGTTTATTCTTGTTTGGGATTTATCTACATCGTGATAAACGTTGCTAGCTTTATCTCATTTACCTAATTTTAAAATTTAATATCAAAAACAATTTCTTTATTTCATACACAGAATACTCTACCATTGTAAGTTTTACATGTACTTATTATAAATTAACAAACTATCCATGTATTTAACAATAACATTTGTATTAAAATAGGGCCTGAAGAAGGAAAAAAATAATTTCCGAAAGTCTCGTCCACAATGATTGAGTTAGTGATTTTACCCCTGACCAACACAATTTTCAATTCCAAAATCAAATTTTTTTAATATTTGATTTTTCATTCTTTCTGCAGAATGATTTTTTTATTGAAAAAAATCCCAAAAAGGTTTCTTTTATTTTAAAACCAATTGGTTCCGATCTATGATTTCTTGTAATTTGTACATATCTAATAACAATGCTTAATTGGTCAACTTTTGTAATATCTTGGGTAGAATCAAGTAAAATTGAGTAGCACGGGCTTAATTTAATATTAGTAATTAATTTTTCCAGCAAATTTTTTCCAATACATTGAATTATTTCATTTTGGATTGTTAGACTTAAATATTTAATCAAACCAGTGGCCATTTCTAATAAGTTTTTTAAAACGTCATCATATTTGGCTAAAAGTTCAACTTCAGACAAAAAATTTCCGTTGTAAACATCTCCAATTAACTCATTATGTCCACGAAATGATGAAGAATTTCTCGCAAGTTTCATTGTTATATCAAATAAACCTTTTAAAACTTTTCTCCAGAAATGTTCATAATTCCTTATTTGGTCTTCAGTTTCATTGTCAATCGTTCTATTTTTTTTTCCATAATCATGTATTTGACATTAAAAGTACAATACGGAAACACACCGAAAAGACTGGCCGGACTAGTACACTAGTGGCGCCACCCCAAATTTTTAGACAAACCGTGGCACGCTGAAACTCACAGTTGCATAGGCCTGGTTATAATTTAATTTTAAATAAATAAATGTATTTGATATTTTAATATTTCTGAACGATATTTATAAACAAAAAACTAAAACAAAGTACTTAATTAAATACATGATATTTTTTATATATAAATAATAAATAAATAAATTTTTAAAGGGGCCCCCTAAAGCCGGGGGCCCAAAAGCGTTGCTTCCAGTTGCTTCCCTGTAGCTACGCCACTGCAACTGCATAATAATGTTTAGATTATTATACTAGTAACATAATGACATTCTTCTACATATGCAATATGGTAATGTAATATCAATATTTTGATACGCATGAAGAAAAACTTGTTTATTTTATTAATGTAACCAAATTACATGTTTAATATTGAAGTGGTCTATATATAATTTAATTGCAAATATTATAGCATATTTTGATGTAAATTTTAAATATATAAAAATATATTTTTAATGATATTTATATCACACTTTGTAGATTTATATCTCCGGTGTCTGATTTATAGATATATAAATTTTATTGCATTCATTTAAAGTTATATTTTGTTACCGGTACTCATTATTATTTTGTTAAGTTTCATTAAGGAATATTTATATATAATTAGCAATAAATTTTTCGAATTTTAATGGTATCATTTGATTAGCAATTAATTAATAATGATATTTGCTATTTTTGAAGAGCATTTTACACCCAATATATATATATCATAGGATACAATTCTGTCTTGTCTTCTATCTGTATGGTTTGTAAACAATTTAATTGGTGTTATTGACATCAGTCATAAATGTTAAACACAAGAAACAATATAAATTATAAAGTAATAAAATTAGTCGAACAATGCTTGAAAATATAACTCAAATCGAAATTAGAATAGATTCGCTTGCAAGTGTCAAATATATCATATTGAACTGCTTAACTGTATATCTTACGATTAGATGTCATCCTTGAAACACTGCACATATTGTACGAGTATGTACTTGGTAAGTGTGTCTGTTCGTTCACAGCATACAATCAAGTTGAAATTTTTTTTCGAACTTTAAAACGCAAGCGTACGATACGAATGAATCATCTTAGCTTATTTCGCTGACCTTGCCTCCGGTTATAATGCTTGCTTGTTTTAAAGGATTATTTGAAAGGTAATAAATTTTGGACAATAATTTGGTGTTTGCTCGTTTATAATGTGTAGTGGAATGATCAGGAATTGTATTTTTAGAAAGAATTATGGCACGTTTCACGTGTTATATATGCTTTGCTTGTTTGATCGTTCAATATACAAATGCGTTATTATTATACTGTTATAAAAATTTATTAATACACGACTAATTTTAATGCAAATTGCACAAAAAATAAGGAAGTTAATGTGATTTGATAATTATGTATTATTAATATCTTTTTATGATTCTATGTTCAATTGTAAATTTTTGACATGACGCTGGAAAAATTGGGGGGTTTTTTTTTTTAATAGGTAATTTATAAATTAAATTGAGGAAATCGTTTTTATTTTTTGAATTCAATTTTTTGTTCTATATTCATGAAATTTTTTATACTGTAAATTTGAAAATATCATATATAATAAGTTTATTTTTTTTTTAAGTATATGTTAGCAGTTCTCAAACTATAGTATGTGAAGGAAAATTGTGCAGATAAGTTTTGTTATATATAAGTATATACAAAAATCTAAACATATTTTTTTTATTAAGACTTCGATAGTAGTGTTAATTATAAAATATTTATTGTTTTTGTGAGAAGTTATTTTAATTTCTATTCAGTATACATCAGGGCCGGATTAATACTTTGACAGACCCCAGACAAATAGTCATAATAGAGTCCCTATTTATAGAAATTTCGGCTGGCCGCCCTAGTGCGGATGCACCTTTTGCACCCCCGCCAGGAACGGCCCTGTGCACAGGTACAAGCGTTGTCAAGCACACATACCGCTTGACTATGTGCCTGCATCTGGACATTTAAACATTATTGTTTTTTTTATTATTTTTTATACTCGTAAATAAACCAATTATAATCAATAATCAAAAATCAATTATTATATAGAAAACAAAGAAATATGCTTACTGTGTGTACAAAAATTAACGTAACGTTTCAATATCTCGTCTTTTGATAAGCTTACAAAGTTTCAAATAAAAGAATCAGGCAGTAACTTGGACTATAAATTTGAAATATTGTTGAATATAAAGAGCGATTCATATGTATGGAGTGTGTATTGTACAAAACAAAATCGGTAATTTTCCATAAAACCTGGGGTAACTAATTTACACCAATTTAATATGTAAATTTACAGACGTCACAGGAAAATTTTTACATTATATAAATATGAAATACGTATATTTTACGTAAGTTTATCTACTTTTTCGGTAAAAAACATTTATAATATGGTCAATTATTTATTTTACTTAAAATTACAAAATTATATTATTTTTCGGACAATTTAGCGTTTTGCTGAAATAATATGTAATTTTTTTACTATGGTTTTTTATGTAAAATGGAAACCTTTTTACAGTGTTGGATTTTATATTAAATTATAAATTGAATTATAAAAATCGCATGTTTCTAAGTTTATTTGTGTGAAAATAACAGGCCAAATATGGAATTAAAATTTTTACAGAAATACTTCAGAAACGCAAGTAATTGCTATTTTTCAATATTAACAGTAAGAAGCATCTTTGACGTTTTTGATTATTTATTGTAATTCTGTAACTGTGTGTATAGCTTTAATTTAATTTAATGGTAGGCACTTATGAAAAGATTAGTGTATTTGTATGGTATAGAAAAAAACTTATTTAATGTTTTTAATGATTTTGAAATATGTACAATTTGTTAGAATTTCATAGGTTATAATGCATGTTTTTAATTTTTCTCGCTTATAAAATAATATACAGTCATATCTTGCTAACAAATGACTCAGATAACAAATAATTCGGCTAATGAATAATTTAATTCGTTTCTGTATCGGTTAACAAAGTAACATTCGACTAACAAACTTACACGGTATAATTATTTTGTTCCCTGGGTGGCGATATCATATGGAAATCATAACGAAAATTACACGATCAATTCAGTTAAATTGGCAATAATATAAATTGATATTTTTTAGTAAAAATTATAACGTATGAAACGAAATTTTCACAAGTTTGAAATTAATTCAGATAACTAACACAAGGACAACTGAAATCTAGTCCTTTTTTGGGAACGTGGGTTAAAAGGTTTTATATATTTAAACTAATAGAAAACTGTTTTATGTTTTATGTTTTATTGTCTTGCTGCTTATTATTAGAAATAAAGATAATATTCTGTTAACCGTAAGCAAAACAAAATTATATTATTTTTAAATAATGTAAAAGAATTTAAATATAGTTTTTAGTTTTACGAAAAAAGAAAAACTTGTGACGGGAAACAACAGATTTATTTATGGAATTTCAATTTTTACTGTAAATAAATAATATAAATAACAGATAAAACAACTTATTTTAAAAAAATTTAATACTCATATAAAAATTACCACAAGACATTTGCACAGTAAAAATAAATTTAATACTATATGCGTGTTTTTTAATCTTGCAAAATATTTGTAATTCAAATACATTACACTAGATTCACGATTAGCATAGTTGCATTAACTGGGTAGTTGTAAAACTGAGGTAGGTTGTACAAAATTTGAATTTTTAATAATTTTACGAAATATTATGAATATAAAATGTAAAACCAATTTGCATAATATTAAGTAAGTACTAGAAAATAAAATTGAAGAAATAATCGTACTTTATAAAAAATGTTAATTTTTAGTTTTTGTTTTTTATTTTTGTATTTTTTACGAATTTTTCTTGCGAGATTATCCGTTTATTTGGTCCTACTAATTTTTGATCGTTTTGTAAAATTTTGAAATGCTCTTCCGTTCCTAAATATATATAAATATACAGGACATTTTCTAAACATTACTAAGAGTTACACAATTTTCATTTAAAATTCAATACCGATAATTCGAAATCTTGAGAGACTATTTAAATAAAAACAAGTACGATTAAAATTTAAAATTTAGCATTTTATGTTTACAAAATTTGTAATTAATTCTTTTACATTTATTTAAATAATGTTCTTAGCTCATAAATTTACGTGAATAATTTTTGATTTTTTTTTAATTTAAAAAAACACTAACAAGAAAAGTTAAAAAAAATAAATAATTTTAAGTATAGTTAATATTGTACACAATTTCTTCTAAAACTAATTCCCAGTCATAACCATTTGCAGGGGAATTATTTAGTAATAAGATAAATCTTTATTTATTACAATAAATAGAATTTTTTAGTGTTCAAAACTTATCTTGGATAACGGGCTCCTTTGTTTGGCAACCCCGTTCTCGCAATGTGGGGTTTTGCGTCCAGAACATACACAATTAATTGTACTGTATTGCATTGTTTAAATTTGTAGTATTTTTATTCAGTACCATCTTTTAACCACTATCTGATGTACCTTTGAAGCTGCATTATCTCTGCTTGTGAAATACAATTAATAATGAAATAAAGTGATATTTTTTAGACAAATATAAGAATTGGTGCAGTTACAGCAATTGATAAGCAGCAAAAGTATGCACAGGATTTTTCAATTATCTATTTCTTATCTTTATCATGAAATCAACGGTTTTTACCACTTTGACTGCAAGGAAATGTGGTATAGCGTTCGGTACGGTATCATTTTTAAAAATTGATATATATATATATATATATATATATATATATATATATATATAGATACTTCATATAGCATCTAGATGACGAATCTGAACTTAGTTTATGAGGGTGTATGTGTGTGCGCCGTTCGCTCAATCTTCTGCTCGGACGTTCAAATTTTGTAGACGTATCTCCTCCTAGTTCATTCATCCGCTTCAGAGCAGGAGGTTTAGTTAGTGCCGATGGGCTGATGTTTTTTTTTTGTAGTGTTGCCAACTTTTCGAGAAAAAAATACTAAAGTTTTGAAAAATTTGTTATGACCACATTATTTATCTGAGATTAACCTAATTTTTACAAAAGACTTTTCTAGTGTAACAAAAATTACGTAATTTTACTGCTGTACTAGTGCACATGAAATTGAATGCAGAACAATGAATAAATGTTTCTGTTTTTATTTGTAAAAATAATTAATAATAATTTTCAAGATCACAATTTTTATTAACAAAATATTTTATTATTTTTACAAAATAATAGATTATTTTGTTTTCATTTATGTAATTTATTTAATAACAAATAATATGTAAATATGTTCAAAATAATTTGTTTATTTTTCATTGCTATGATTATTTTTGAGGTAATTTTCGATATTTCCTAATTTCTTCCGTTCCGTACCAGTGCACATGAAATTGAATGCAGAACAATGAACAAATGTTTCTGTTTTTATTTGTAAAAATAATTAATAATAATTTTCAAGATCACAATATTTATTAACAAAATATTTTATTATTTTTACAAAATAATAGAATATTTTGTTTTCATTCATGTAATTTATTTAATAACAAATAATATGTAAATATGTTCAAAATAGTTTGTTTATTTTTCATTGCTATGATTATTTTTGAGGTAATTTTCGATATTTTCTAATTTCTTCCGTTCCAGAGTATGCAAAATTTATTTAGTTTAGATTAATTTAGATTTAGATTTGTAGCTTTTTTGTCTAAAATAATTAGAAAAGATGGATACCTACGTTGATGTATGGTATTGGGTGTTAGGTTTGACTAATATGTATAAAAGCATAAAAGGAAAATTACTGCTATGGAAATGAGATTTATTCGCAGGATAATTATGTGGTGTAACTAGAAGTGACCGGGTACAAAATGAATTAGTGTATAAAATGTGTAAAATTGAAAAAAATATGTTGCAAGTTGTTGTTAGTCAGTTAATATGGTTCGGTCATAGTGAGTGACTGTTTAATGAACATTTGGTTAAAAGATTAAATGTGTGTGATATTGAAGGTATACGTCTGCTTGAGAGTGTTTTGCGTAAACATGTATGAACGGTATCATGGATGTGGATAAAGCAAAAGTTACTTGTTTGGATAGAAATGTTTGGAGGAAACTAATTTCGGCATAGTGGAAAGAGTTTGTACCACAACCTTTTAGGTACATAACGTAATTGTTTATGTATGTATGATTTTATGTTAAAATCACCACCCTGCGTATAAAAATTAAAATTTTATTATTCAGAAACTTTAAATATTGTTTAAAAATATCAGTTAAGTTCCTAGCCCATATTAATGAATTTATAAATGAACTTACCAATAATAATACATTTGGAACAAACAAAAAGACTACGATTACTATTTTAGGATTTTACTAATATGGTTACTGAAAAATTTAAATACACATTATGATTTGTGATACAAGTTTAGTTTATAACTAGTTGGTTAATTAAAACTAGTATGTTTAGTATTGCTGATCCACTATTAATTTTAATAAATAAAATTTTTGAAACTGGCATTTTTCCTGATGTATTAAAACTAAGTAAAGTTATACCGCTGCGCTGTTTAAAACTGGTGATAAAAATGTTCTATCAAATTACAGACCACTTTCATTAGTACTCTGGTTTTCAAAATTAATTGAAATGATATTAAAAGATAGAGTAATCTCATTTTGTCACAAAAATCAAATATTGTCTGACTGTCAGTTTGGATTCAGGAAAAAAAAATCGACAAATGAAGCTTTAGTTAAAGTTACAGATGAAATTTTTAATTTATTGAATATGGGACTATTGCCTAATTTAGTGCTTTGCGACTTAACAAAAGCCTTCGACTGTATTTGTCATAAACATTTGAGAAACAAATTAGATATTTATGGTATTAGATTTAATGTAAATAAATTGCTAGCATCTTATTTGTCAGATAATAGACAACAATGTGTAATTGTAACCAATATAAAATCTAATTATAACCGTGCAAATCATGGAGTTCCACAAGGATCTGTTATAGGTCCTCTACTTTTTATTATTTACATAAATGATTTACCAAATTATTTAAATATGTGTAAACCGACATTGTTTGCCGATTATACAACATTATTCATTGAATGTTTTAAAAATGAAGACAGCTTAACATTGTGCAAAAATATATTACAAGACGCAAGAAATTGGTTCAACAATAATTTGCTTCATCTCTATGAAGAAAAACTAAAATTATTAATTTTTCCGGTAAAAAAGATGAAAATGCCTGTTCAAGATTTTTTGGAATTTTGATAGATTCTAAACTAAAATGGAATGACCATGTTCTTAATATAATAAATAAAACTGCTAAATTAATTTTTTTATTTAATAATTTATCGAGACAGGTTGAAATTAATATAGTATAGTATAGTATAGTATAGTATAGTATAGTATAGTATAGTATAGTATAGTATAGTATAGTATAGTATAGTATAGTATAGTATAGTATAGTATAGTATAGTATAGTATAGTATAGTATAGTATAGTATAGTATAGTATAGTATAGTATAGTATAGTATGGTATAGTATAGTATAGTATAGTATAGTATAGTATAGTATAGTATAGCATAGTATAGCCTATTTCAGTCTGTTTCAATCAATTTTGAATTACGGTATCATGATGTGGTACTGGAGCACTGAGAGGAATAGATTATTTCTAAATCAAAAAAAGAGTTGTAAGGATAATTGCAAAAGCAAATGTTAGAAATCATTGCAAACCAATATTTAAAAAACTTGGAATTCTAACTTTGGCTTTATTTTATATTTTAAACTGTGTTCTGTATGCTAAAACTCACATTGATTCGTTCACCAAAAATAATAATATACATTTACATTTACATAATAATTAAAAACAAACTAAAAAAACATACAACACACATAATATATTAATATATTAATATATTAATATATTATTAAATTTAATAGTATTTTCCTAATCAAAAAATTTTATTATTAGAAACAATACGAATATAATATTTCTGTAATAAAAAATTCATATGGTAAAAATCATATTTTTTTGATAAAGTTATCAATGCAAATTATTTTGTATAAAACAACAAATTTATCTATATATTATGCTACTCATAGTGCAAAATTTATTATTATATATTCTGCAACGGAGGTAAGCAATATCTTATATCTGTAATTTTTATATGCACCTGAAATAAAACAATTTATTATTATTAATTAAATTAATTTAAACTATTAATTAAAAAATATACATATATAATAAACAGAAATGTATTAAAATAAACAATTTTTACAATTAATTACTTACAGTTTTTCCTTAAAGTATCCAGCTTATTCAGTGAACACATTTACAAAGTAATGTAACCTTATCTAGCTTAAGAAAACAAAATCAATTTTCAGTTACATTGTGAGTCAAGCTTCAATAATTGCCTATACGGGGATTCCCCTTTTATTTGAGAAATTTACTACGTTGCTGTGTCAGCCTGAAACTAAAATCAATATTGGTATTTATCAAGGCTACATCTCTACCTCATGTTTTTTTTTTTTGAATAAATCCAATGCTCGATTTTGGAACTGCTATTAAAATATAACAATTGGACATTGCTGCAACTATAAGTTTATTTTTTAGATGAAATATACTTTTATATTTATTTTAATGTCATCTACATGTAAGTAACGATTGTTTGTTTATTTTATATTTTTATTTTATTATCATATTTAATTTATTTAATATATTTACATATTAAAAAAAAAATTACAACTACTTAAATATTTATTTTGTAAATGAGAGATTTGATACTATTGTTACATTATAAAGTGATATCTAAGTAGTTAGTTCACTATCATGCGACCCATTTTTTTGTAATAAAATCTTGAAGTGGTTTTATTCAATATAGTGGATTTTTACTTATTTCATTAAACAACTACTATTGTTTCAAAATATAAAATAAAGTTATTTATATTTTGTAATTAATAAATAGAATTGATTTAATACAAAATTAAATAAATATTACTCTGGAATTCTGTATATTTTCTACAGGTATATATTTTATATAAAATTGGAGAAAATCGTTTTATATTAAATCGAAAAAATATTATTGTCATTTATGTGATGTGATTTTGTTGAACTTTATAGATTAATAGGCCTACAGAAAATGCATTAGTTATTCATTAAAATTCTTTGTGTGTGTGTGTGTGTGTGAAGTGAAGTGAAGTGTATTAAATGTAATACAAATCGAATTCTATACAAGTTCACGATTCTAATCTGTAAATTTATTAGATTATACCTTTTCAAAATCTTATTTTAAACAAAACAAAAATTAGAGCCATTTATTTTCTTGGGTATTAAAAATCTATAAAAATTTATAATTTTAATAACAATTTGAAAATTTTCCAACTGTTTAATTTTATTTTCCTTAAAATGAATAATAAAATAATTTTTGATTAAGTTAGGAAATTTACTGCTAATCTAAATGATAATATTTAAACAATAAAATTTACATAATTAGTAAATTGTAATTAGACTATAGATATTATATAATATATTTTTTGTAGCTACTCAGAGAAATATGTCCGAAGTTCTTATTCCAAGCTTTAAAATAAAGACTGATCAAGATTCAGTAAAATATATTGGTAATGATGAAAAAGTAATTTATCCTATACATAGATCTCCAGTGGTACTCAAACAACAATTAAGAGAACTGACGCATCATTATTGCGACATTTTTACTAAATATGTACTAGCTCCATTGCCAGAAAAAGTTTATATCGAAAATGAAGAATTTAACGTTAACAAATATTACAGGTATTCAAAAAAAATTCTAAAAATTTTATTATGTTTTATGTCAATTTGTTTTTAAATTTTAAATAAAAGGTATATATAATATATATATATATATATATATATATATATATATATATATATATATATATATATATATATGTTCAACTTCTGAACTATATAATATGCTGCACATATAATAGCCCCTTTGAAAGCACTTTTAGTTAAAACCAATCAAGATTTCAATATTAATTTTTACTTTTATTATGTATCAAATATAAGCTATTTTTATAAATCAAATACTTAACATTTTAAAATATAAATAATGCTAAAAAACAGTTCTAGTATTTTTTAAATAAATACTTTAAAATATACGCACTTTTCTCTAAAAGTACTCAAAAAGAGATTATGAATAAATGAAAAATAAAAAAAAAATAAAAATTTTATTATTGTTGGAGCTTTTGTTATTTAAAAATGTTTTTATTAATTTGAAAGAAATTTATTGCGCAATACCTTGCAATTTTTATAAGCACAGCAATTACGTATGTAATTACTAAAATTATCGACTTTTACCGAAATTAGTACTAATTATAAAATTGTGTTACGTAATATGTGTTAGTTATTTTTAATTTTAGTCATATTTGTTTATAAGCATGAACTAATTATAAACTAAGTACAATACATACAATTTTATTACAAAAAATTATTGATAATTATTTGTTACAAATTGGAAATTAAAATTTTGTTATATTCAAATAAAATACATTTAAAACTATGCTATACGAGTACAAAATATTAAATATTTTTCAATAGTTCATTTATATTTCAGACAATGGATAGTTTTGGGTATACAAATAATATCATTATTAGTTTATTTAGAAATGATATTATTAAGAAAAACATCAAATTAATAAATATATTAAATTATATTCGAATTCAAAATATAATTTTAAAAAAATATGTTTTTTACAAAGATAATATTAATTTAATCTATAGATTTCCGTTTAGGATAAAAAAATATTGACAATACATTAATAACATATTACATTAAAATACAAATTATTTATGAAATTTTAATAACACATTCAATTAATACATTAAACAAATGTTATAAAAATTAAGAATTCTATAAAGAATGAAAATAAATCGGATAATATCAATCAAATTCAATATTTTAAGACTCTTCTAATATTTGAAAAAAATCAATAAAAGTATTTGAAAAAATCAAAACAATTCGAATGCAAACGATTATAGTTAGAGATGCAAAGTTACAGAAATTAGAAATGATTGAATAAGTACATAATTTGGATTTTTACTGAATATACTGCATCGAAAAATCTATCAATAGTATTTGATCAACAAGCATTTTCCAAATCGCAGATATAATTTCTAATTCCTTCTACATAGTTTCATAGAGACTATGAAACCAAGTATCAGAAATTAGAATCTTCTGCGAGTTTAGAGAATGCTAGTTATCCAAATACATTGGATAGATTTCATAGTGAAGATGTAGCATTGAACGAAAATGTAAATTATATATTAATTCATTCATAATTTTAGTAACTGGCATCTAAATAATCAGTTGTATGGAAAATGTTCCGATTTTAAAAAAATACTGTAATTAATTTTTAAAAATAATAAAAAAGTACTGAAACCTTCAATTTGATTAATATTACCTGATTTATCTTGATTATTTATTAATTTTTTCAATAATAACTAAGTAATTTATCAAACTTTTTAAAATAATTTCCGAAATAGTAAAGTTATTGTTAAATTTCTTCTTCATTAACAATATAATGAATTTAAACAATTTTGCATTTCTTCAATTCTTCTGGATATATTTTGTTCTTCATATTTGATTAGTGGCGGCTCATGGGTTGAAGATTTGATGGGTCAAATTTCTTGTAAAATACACGACCGAATACTGACAATTTTATTCATAATTTTGAATTTTTCGCTCACTACATCATGATCGTTTGTTACTGTTGATGGCAGAAGCAACATATTATATTTTTGATATTTTTCTATATTTTCTTTTAGAATATACGGTGATAAATGAAATATAATATATACAAATTTATAACCGTTTGGAGATTTAAATTGAGATTATCGGGTGTCATGCAGGTATCTTCATTATTTGAAATTCGTTCATTTGGTATTTCAGTTTCTTTTCTCAATTCTGGCATTGTAGGTCTTGATTTCATAAACTTCAAATCCAAAATCTTTATTAAAAAATTGTTCGAACATGATGTATTAAATTTCTTGGTCGTTGAATATAGTTGAAATGTCGATATTTATGTAAAATTCTTCATGTAATTCAGCTTAGTTTCTTTTTAGTGCGTTATATTCATCGTCATAATAAAATTTCTTGATATAAAATAAAACTTGGTACAAATAATTTAACGAATTGCTGCCAAATGAGTGGAACGGTGTGAAAATTTTTCGACTTTGTTTATCAAAATTGTAAAACAACTAACGTTGTCCTTGGTGACATTGTTCATGTGTTTGGCCATTGCCTACGTTAATGCTTAAAATGTGTCAAATAAAACAGTCAACTTTTTAATATTATTTAATATTATTTAATATTATTTAATATTATTTAATATTATTTAATATTATTTAATATTATTTAATATTTAATATTATTTAATATTATTGTTAGCTGCAATTATTTTGACCTTTGCAACTTTTCAATTAAAAATAGGTTCATGCAAAGTGTACACTCATATTTTTTTTTTATTTCTACAGCAGGTGCTACTTTACACAGTGCTTCTTGTGGAAAATATTTTAAATTAAAAAATTCAATTTAAAATTGAAATTATTGCCACTAAATATCTTAGTCGCGATAATTGTATAATAATATCCAAAACTTTAAACAGAAAGTATTAGTTGTATTATTACCTACATACATACATACACAATCACGCCATATATCTAGAAGGGTGTGGCACAAACTTTTTCCACTATCCCGAAATCAGCCTCCTCCAAACATCCCTATCTAGACAAGCAACTTTAGCTTCATCCAAATTTACAATTCCTCTCATACATGCTCTTTATAATATAAAATATGTATTAATTTTTTTCAGAATTCTAATAGTTAGCTACGATGGAAAATTGAATTTATGGCAATGTGCTCCAACATTCAAATCCAGCAAAAATTACCTTTCCGGTACTCCACTGCTTGATTCTTCCGGTAATGTAGTTTCTATTATTACTGGAAGCAAAGATGGTTACTATGCAATTTCCAGTTTCGATGGTGTCGGCGGTAAATTTGAGACAAATCGAGAATGGATAACAATAAATGGAACATCGAACGGATTTATCTACGGAAACAGATCGTTTTTATCGCGCGAAGAACTAAAGAAATATATTAGTAGGCGCAGATTAAATAATCTTAATAGTAAGACGTTTGATTTTCAAGCTATTGTTGTAAATGCGCCAGTTCCACGAATCGTTTTATTCGATTTAAAAAGTGGACTCGAAGTCTCGCATACTTATGTCCGGGGAGAATTTGAACTAAAAGTTTGTGATAAATACCATTAAATTATATTAATAACTTTGACGGAACACTACCAGTGATAGATATTTACGTGTAAAATTCAATTGTCTACATTTTTTCGAGTTTTGATAATTTTTATTAATTAAACTATTAGTTTTAGGAAAAAATGTAAAGTATTGAATTAGATTTCTTTTTGCACGTTACATAACCTTCTTAAATTCGTTTTTTGCCAAATGTTTCCAGTTAAACTCCATATAGGTGAAAAATTGGGAAAAAGTAAAAACTTGCTGAATTTTAAGTGTGACCATATGGTTGTGTAGCATTTTTCAAGGGCTTTCCAATGAGACCTCACTCGATTAGTTAAATAAAACCGTCAACTTTTTAATATTACAATTCATTGTTTGTATCTCAGGCCCTGTAATAACTTTCACGTATCTGAATATAGAACATAGAATCATCTGGGAACAACATTTTGTATTAGTTTTTGACAAATATTAAAAGGTTAAACATTATTATTATTATACTGCTGTTCTGTTCGTTTTCCAAGAGTTTCATAATGACAGAATGCAAAAATATTATATTTATTAAATTAAAATATTTTATTTTGTAAGTTAGTTAATGTTAATTCGATTACACAATAGAAACGAAATCTGTACACATGTAACATAATTATTTGTTTTGATTTAATTATCATATAACTTTTAATATATTTACATTGTCTTTACATTTATACTAAATTATTGTTTTCGACGTAGACAATTGTTATTGTTTACACGTAAATAATAATGTGAAATATCGCTGGACTTAATTCGAATTAATGATATGCTATTAAATTACGTAATTTTAACTAAATTGAACTTATTTCTGTGCGGGCTCGGGTTTGAATCCCGCTTGGGGCATGAATGTTTGTAATGTCTTTGTATCGTCCAAATACACTTTATCTAATAAAACATCTACTGGATTGATGGTCTTTGCTACCGAGTCCATTTTTGTAAAAATAAAAAAAACTTATTTACATAATTTAATTATAAAATTTATATTAAACATATATATATATATATATATATATATATATATATATATATATATATATATATATATATATATATAGGTCATTAATTCAAATTTATTTATATACTTATTTCGGAGAGTGGAGAAAGCGCATTTTTGGTACCAAAAAGTTGGATAAGAGCAGAAAATCAGCATTGAATAACGCATTAAAATATTAGGTTGGCTTAGGGTAGATTAGGTTAGGTTATGTTAGTTTAGTTATGTTATTCAATATAATCATGATGCGCTTATTCTACATAGTTTGATGCGATTATGGAATGTACACAAAAAAAGGCTATATGCACTTTCTCAACACTCCCATAAATTTATATGACTGGACTTAATCCGGATTAACGAGATGCTATTAACTAACATAATTTTAATTAAATTTAATTTATTTACATAATTTATAAATTAAACTTGTAATTGTCAAATGAGAAAATTACATTTCAATATAAAATGTCAAAACATTGATTTTTTTAAACGCACATAATGAATATGTATATGATAAAAAATATATCTATATTTCTGTAATAAAGTAGAATAAATAAATAACTTAAGTAACTTTGTTGTGTTTGAATTAGTATTCTGAGTTCTGGTAATGTAGTCCCATTTCTCCCCATGGACTACTCAAATTTTCGTATTTCGCTTCGCTTCGTATCAATGATAAAATTATATATATTACATGAGATATTGTTTTGTAAAAAAAAGACTCTTAAGCCAGAAATGTTTATAAGTTTTATTTTTTTTCCTTAAATAAAATATCAATTACAAATACAAAATTAAATTAAATTTAATTATAATATTAAAGAATAGTTAGCGTTGAAAAAAACAATACATTATATTGGGTATCGGGCGTTTTTTGTAGGCGGGTTATTTGCGTTTTTTTGATGTTTTTAATGTTTGATATCTTTCTTTTACGTCATTAATTCGTTTTTGTACATTATCTATTTCCATAACATAATATTTCTGAAACCATCCGATTTCGCCGTTTTTTACATGTTGACCAAAATACCAACCTAACAGAAATTAAAATAAATAAAATTAATTAAAATTACATAACTTTAAATAAATAATACATTTACCATCATCTGTATCTTGTATGACATTAATTATATTTCCCACAGTTAATGATATTTCATCAGTATTAACGGCATTGTAATTTTTTTGTACTATAACCTGAAATAAATAGTAAATAAGTTTATTTTAAAAATGTTTATCTATAATGACCTTTAAAAATAAAATTTACAAACAAATAAATACATACAAAAATGTATAATAACAGAAAACAAAAGTAATCACGAGTAATTGCCTCGAAATAGTAAAAATGTTTCTCTTAGTAAAAGCATCGTTTGAATTCCCATGTTCTTTAAATGGAATTAAAACGGGTTGACCTTTAATTGCTTATTGCAAAAATATGAAAAAGCTTCAGGATCCGGCATAACATGTTTCATATATTGTAAACATTGTATTTTTATTTAAGAATATTTAAAATACAAGAAACAAGACGAATAACATGTATTTTTATGTTAATATTATAAGAAAATTTACTACCATTTACGTACTTGCTATAGATATCATTCAGTAAGCACATAGTTTAGCATGGAGTATTAATAGATATGCATTATATAATTAATGTTCGCTGAATGATTTATCACAAGAAAAATGGTGAGAAATTGTCATAATTTTTAACATAAAAATACATGCTATTCGTCGTATTTCTTGTATTTCTAATAGTTCTACATAAAAATGCTATGTTTACAAAATATGAGTCGTATAGATGCAAAACTCACTATTTGGTAAATTTTATTTTCAAAGATATTTGCAAAAAGCTGTTATTGCTGGGTGTAATTGTAATTTGATGATAAAATCTTGTTACTAGATGTCATTACTTATTTAATAAGTGCCATCTAGTAACAAGATTTTATCATCAAAATACAATTACAGCAAGCTATAACAGTTTTTTTGCAAATATCTTTGAAAATAAAATTTACCAAATAGTGAGTTTTGCATCTATGAAAAATATTATGCTGTGTCTTAAATGTTTTTCATATATTTGCAATAAATTTTAACTCTATTTAAAAAATTTGTTACTCATTACTTTTGTTACCTATTGCTTGTTTAATAATATAGAATAATAACGAATAATCAACTTACGTAAAAAGCCCTATTTTACATTTTTATTTTCGATGATAAATTGTCTTTTTTTTCAGAAAAAATTATTTATATACAAAAATCATCAAAACAAAACTATATTTACGTGAAATATAAAAATAAAATCAAAAATTCAGTAGTAAAAATCATAAAATTAGAAATTTTATGTCCGTAGAAAAATAAATAAATCTAATAATTTATTTATTATGTTTTTTTTATATATAAATATATACGAAACAGTAACTAGCTTAGAATCCATTTACTCTGCTAAAAATGTTGTTGCTCCAAATCAAATGGTTTAAAATCCTTCAAATCAGGATTTGGTTTTTGTTCTTGATAATAAGTTGTATCATTATTACCATGACCACTTTTGCGTGCCATCTCATCCCATGATTCGGAAATAAATTTGATTGCATTACCATGTTGTGCACAATTAGTTTTTCCTGACGATGAAATTATTTGTATTCGATTTGAACGTTCATTACCACCATTCTTGTATTTTGATGACGGAATTTTTGTTGCACTCATATTTAGGCAAACGAGAGAGCGGTGAAAAATTTTCCACAAACAAATTGTAAGTGAGTCTAATTTAATTCGTATTATTGCAAAATATAACGAGTGTAGTATTCTTTCGCTCGTATAAGAAACAGAATTTTGTCTTTGTGATGACAAAATCCTCAAACTAATTCTATTAATTGTTTTATTAATATTATTGTTGACACCACGACATTCAACTGACAAAACATTCACAGGCATCCTTGATCCATATTGTTAATTAATAGCCGATAAAACAATAACAAATTTTATCAAAGCGACGATCATTCGCTATAATGCTTCTTCAATAAGTTGATTCATTCGCCATTATTTTTTAAAAAAATTTTAACCTAAATAAAATTTGATTCGGAAATCTAAAATACTTACTTTGCCTTTATTTTCGAATAAAAATAAAAATCTAATCTTTTATTTTCGAAATTAAATTTTGACATAGTTGCTGAAGAATCAGGTGGATCTAATAATTCACACCATCGTGTTTTATCCGTTTTTGTTTTACAGACAAAAATCTATTAAAAATAAATAAATCTTATAATTAAATTGAAAACAAAAATAATTTCTAAACTTGTAGACGAAAAAATTTACTCAATACAAGTTCTACTATATTATTTTTTTAATAAAAATTCAAATACGTACTAACTCTGTGGGTTGGTTATTATGATTTTCTTTTATTTTTAAATATATTATGTTTTGTTAGGGTTAACGTTTCCAAATGTTAACTGAATAAATAACATATCGGTTTCTATTTCAATATTTATTCGGTAACAATATTCAAATACTGAGAATTTTTTTGAACTGAAAGTAAAATATATTTAAATATTTAATAAATTTATTGTAAGAGTATAAATCCACTAAAAAATAATTAGAATCCTTTTTGGTTATTGTATATTTAAAAATAGGCAAATTGAAACTTATAATTCAGAGCCGGTATGTTCAATGTCCAAATGTAGAATAGTATAAATTTTTATGTTACATTTATATTATGGTTAAGTATTCCATATTTCGTTGAAAATACCGGCTCTCGCAAAATAAATAATAATAGAGGGTAATCGCACTTTACCTTTAATGGTTAAGCCCACATTTACAGGACAAAAATTATTCTAAAATAGAGGCTTTAGACTAGAAGGGTCAACAGAACCCAATATTTTTTTGGGAGCACATATTTTTTTAAAAAAACTACAATTTTTTTGTACGGATAGGTAAAAATATTTCTTTATTAGTTCCTATTTACTTATTTTACTAATTTATTACTGAATAATTTTATATAAATTAATTAAATACCAAACAGTAATTTCATTCTTCTATATTTATTTAAAGTGGCAAATTTATCAACTATTTTATTGAGATTTATTAATTTATCTATGTCTCTTTCTATATTTAAAATGCTAATATCACTGAATCTACTCTTTCACATTCTCGTTCTTAAATAATTTTCAATTCTTTTTAAAATTACACAAATTCAGTCATTCGTAACTGGCTACAAGCAATTGAAGAACCTGTGTATATAATTATGTCAAATCTATCAAAATTTGAACGAATTAAGGACAAATATGTTTAGCTAATTTTGATTTAATTTGTAATCTAAAATTTTCTTTAAAAATAACGTATAAGTTGCGATAACTCTCCAATATTTTTCAAAAAGTTTTCATATTTATTACTAATAATTAGAAATATGTAATAACAACTAAAAAGTATTTTATTGTTTCTCTGTTGGACTCGTACATCATACTTTCGTACCATAAAATATTTTATATGTAAATAAATAATAAGTACCTAGTTTTTTGGCAACTACCAGTAAATCGTTGAAGAGAAAAATATGTACAGGTTTTTGAACAGGTTTTTTTGAAAATAATGTATTCTTCATATGTATTATTTGGACTTCGTCGCTTTTTATAAATGTTCGCATCATATTATCAAAATTTACGGGTGGTATGTTATATGGAAACTCAAATTTTTCAGCAAACTTTTTTGTTGCTAGCACTGACTTATTTTGCCTCATTTGCTTATTGATTTCATCTAGTAACTGTCATGAAATAATTTATTTTATATATATATATATATATATATATATATATATATATATATATATAGATTTGTTTTAGTGACTGGAAAAAATTTATATTTATTTGTTTCTTGGAATTTTCAGTCAGGCAGAAATAAAAACAATTCAATTCATTATGCAAGCTTTCAGAAATATTTTATTTTCTTCTTCAGGCCCTATATTATAACACAAAATAAATAAAATGTAATTACAAAAACAAATTAACTTACAATGGCAGACTTATCTGCAAAGTACTATTAATTATTATTCGAAAGGTTGGTGTCAAAAAGTCCCAGAGCACTGCGGCCTAGTGGCCTATTGTACTGTCTGCAAAGTACTAAGAAACCATTTGATAGAAAGTCCTAATATATTAATAATATTATTGAAAAAGTAACAGATTTAAAGTTGAAATAACAAAATTATTACAACGTTTTGACATTTAAATAAATCTGTTACTTTTTCAATAATATTATTGATATATTATAACTTTCTATCACATGGTTTCTTAGTACTTTGCAGATAACTCTGCCATTGTAAGTTAATTTGTTTTTGTAATTACATTTTATTTATTTTGTGTTATAATATAATAAAATATTTCTGAAAGCTTGCATAATGAATTGAGTTGTTTTTATTTCTGCCTGACTGAAAATCCCAAAAAACAAATAAATAAATAAATAAATATATATATATATATATATATATATATATATATATATATATATATATATATATATATATATATATAAGTAAAAAATTTTTACATGCATCTTTATACTGATTATAAATTTAACGTTTTTTTCCATGTTACAGAGATGAAATTTGAACTTAAACTTATCTGCTCATCTCATACGTTATCTACTAAGAGATTTGGAAGATACTCTATTTATTAAAATTATTTTCATATATTCTTTAATGTAACACCGAATGCAAAATTAATCAATTCGAAATTTATTGTAATTTTTTAAAATTATTTTTAGTACATTTTTAACATGTATTTTTTTTATCTTACTGCTTCAATTTTAGTAATAGCTTTCTGACAATGCTGATTTTCTACATCTTCTGGTGGAATATATTTTAAAATATTTTTTAATAATTGTGGAAAATTATTAATTTTTCTTATTGGAAGTAGTAGATATGCATGGATATGTAATCCATTGCAAATGGGATCCAAATGAATGAAATCTAAATGTTTTTTAAATTCTGTTCGGTTAGGATTACTAAAAAAAAGAAGATATCATTAACTTACCAACTGACCAATATATGAAGCGCTTTAAAAACAGTTGATAATCAAATACCTACTAAACTCATTGATTAAGTGAACAACGTTTATTCAACTGGTCCTATATATGTATACTTATCTAAGTATTTCGCCCAATTTATCTTCAGCAAATACTTGCTTACAACAATAATCAAAATAAACATGAAAATTTTGATAAACCATTTCACAAAAATTTTGGAAAAGTAGATCTTCTTTCCAACAATTTTCCATACTATTTAATAGTTCCCTAGAACAATGGATTACTGTAACAAAAATATCGTTACTGTAACAAAAATATATTTACAAAAGTAATATGTATACATACTTTTATCAATATTTTTAAATACGAGTAATATATCATATTCAGTTAGGTTTAACATTATTACTATTTTAGATATGAAATGATTATTTAAAATTTGTAAAGCATTAAAATATGACCATTCTGCGAAGATTAAATCGAATTTGGCTTCCTGTAATTTTCTTTGGTTATTATTTACTGTATCTACAAATAATGTAGTATTATTTAATATAGATTAATTTCTAGGATATTGAGTACGCTTACTCAATACATTAAACTGAAATTTCTCCATAATTTTATGCCAAGATAATGATTGCAAACTAGAATCTTTTAAAATATCCAGTAATAATATATTTTGATTATTATTATTTTCTAGTTTTGTGTTTTTGTTATTACTTGATTTATGCCATTCATCCGAATCATAATCGTCTTCTAAATATTCGTCAATCATCTGTAAGCACATCGTGATATTAATTAAATAAAATCGTATACAATTATTAGTTTATTTATATAACTTTAATGAAATGTAACAAATTGTTCAATTATATAACCTACCAAACATTTTGCAAAATCCTATAATATGTACGTTTTATGTATATTCGCTGGCTTTTTAAAAAAATATGAGTATGACGTGCTCTAGTATGTATCACTGTTATTGAATTTTGCAAATTTATCAAGAATATCAAAAAAAAAATGAATAAAAAATTACATTATTTTAGAAAACTTTATTTTTAGAAAAATGTATACGTATTAAAGAATAATTTAAAAATATTTATTTAACAAAATTTGTGGATTAAAATTAAATCAGGTACTTTACCAGAAAGAAAGAATCTCTAACGGGTCCTTGTAATTCACTATCGCCAGAAATACGAATATTAGTTCTATGTTGCGTTTTCTTTCCATTTATAATATTACTCATAGTTTCTTCTATGCTTATAGAATTTTCATAGGCTGGTCGAAATTCTTCATATTCAGAATAATCATATTGTAAATTTTCTTTTACATCCATTGGTAAAGTAACAGATAAAATTTCTTGTTTTTTATTTTCAAAAACATTACGATTTTTAATACTGGAATCATTTTGATTGTACTTAGCAGGAGTTTTTAATTTGGGTAAATTTTGTTGCTTTTTTAAATCTATATTAAAATAATTATTATTAAGCTTGTTTTAGATTGTCATAATTTGTGAACAAGATATTAATTTTACTAAATAAAATAATAATTTACAAAAACGTAAACTTATTTAGTAATAATTATATATATATATATATATATATATATATATATATATATATATATATATATATATATACTAAATAATTTTAATTCTTTTAATTTATTACAAGAAAAATTACAAAATAAATATTGATAGAGCATTGATATATTTGAATTATCAATATGCGGAATCAATTATTTAAATACATTTTTATTGATAAGTAACTTAAATAAATAGCATATTTTCAAAGTTGCTGATAATACTACCTAATAAAATTGCAAATGAGTATATTTCGTTACACTTATATTTTTCTTTAAATGCCTAACATAATACTCCATAAAGAGTTTATTAATTATAGTTGTTTACCTTTTGAAATATTGCTGTAATCAGGTAATATTTCATTAGAATAAATATTAGAATTTTTAATTTTTTTATAAATTCTTTTGGTGTAAATGTTAACTATTTTTATTTTTTTGCATTAAACACCATTAATTTTATATTTATTTATCTAATTAAACATTAGACAATTTTTAAAATAAAGAAAAATGCATTGGCCCTGCCGGGGTTTGAACCCGGGACCTTTAGGTTTCGCGCCTAATGCTCTACCAACTGAGCTACATGGCCACTACGACATGTCAATGCATTTTGTTTATTTGACTGGTCATGATAAACTCATGAATTTTATCCAGGCAAATACGATGTTGAAATATTTTACATCTAGCAATGATATCATTGCTAGATGTAAAATATTTCAACATCGTATTTGCCTGGATAAAATTCATGAGTTTATCATGACCAGTCAAATAAACAAAATGCATTGACATGTCGTAGTGGCCATGTAGCTCAGTTGGTAGAGCATTAGGCGCGAAACCTAAAGGTCCCGGGTTCAAACCCCGGCAGGGCCAATGCATTTTTCTTTATTTTAAAAATTGTCTAATGTTTAATTAGATAAATAAATATAAAATTAATGGTGTTTAATGCAAAAAAATAAAAATAGTTAAATATTAGAATTGTTTTCTTCCTTTGTAAATATATTTTCTTCTGATAAATCCATGTTACCCTCACATGATGATGATGAATGAATACAACTTCGTTTTTTCCCGTTATTAGGAACATCTTGTTTTCTTCTTAAATACTAAAAAAAAGACAATAATAGTCTTAGTAGTCTTAGTTTGTTTTTTTTTAATTTGGAACGGTTATTTCAAACGATTTAATTTTTGTATTTCAAAAATATTTAATTTTATTATTAAAATTTTAAATAATAGTGAACTAATTCTAATCTATTTTTAAACAATATTTAATTAAATATTAAAAATAATATTTATAACATTTATGAAGTTTTTTTTTTTTTTTTGTAAATTGAATAAAGATTTCTAAATTTAACTAATAAGTTTATTGATCTTTAACACTAATAAATAATTTAATTTAACCTATCAAAAATATTATTGGCATTAGCTTACTTGTTTTTCTAATTCATGATCTGGTTCCGATAAATTCGTACTTTCTTCAGGTTTTTCCAAATTTTCTTCTCTCATAGAATTTGTACTTGCATTTTTGTCTCGTTCTTTTATGATAATGATTTGTTGTTTAATTACAGTTTGTGCCTTGTTTTGTGTATGAGAAAATTGTTTGCTTCGAATATGTGAATTATCGTAACAGGGAAGATTTTTGATATCATTATTTGCTTCATCTTTGGTTATATTTTGATTGGATAGTTTCTTAATTATATTTTGTACATTTGAAGAACTGGAATTATTTTGAAGATTTTGATCATCATTTTTAATTGGTAAGCTATTATTAGAATTTGATGAAAGTTTGGAACTTGGTAAATAACTTTTTAGTCCTACTAATAAGTTTTCTGGAATAATACGAGGTGATCTTGGATTATTTAATGATGTTTTGTTCATTTCTTGATTTTTGTTCTTTGATAAAGTTTCAGAACTAAAATTTGAACTACTTATATTTTGACTATGGGAAATTTTTAAATTTTCGTAAATTTCCTCTTGTTGATGTGTAACTTCAGCTTCCGTAACTTGTTGGATGTTTTCCATAATTATTACATTTTTATTTTTTGTTTTGAAACTACATGCTTTTTGTATTTGTTGTGAAATTAGCGTTTTTTTCTCTGAAACAGATGATTGTTCCATATATTGCTTTGTTTTGGAAACATTGCTATTTAAAATTCGATTTTTTGAAGTTTCTTGATTATGAAACATATGCGCAAATTTTCACACACAACCTTTCTTGAATAGTACAATGTAATTTTTAAGATTATTTGTATTATATATATCTTATCTATATTTTTTTTTTATCAATATTGATAAATATGTGCTCTATTTAAAAATATATATTGAAGTAAATTACAACTTACCGGATATATTATTGAGATCATTTTTGTTTGAATTCAATAAAATTTGACATTTTTTTTGCATAAATTTAATACTGCAATTAAACTTCTCAACATAAACGGTAATAAATGACAAATACATACAGATAATACTTTGGTAGTTTATGCAAAACTAAATAGCAATATTTACATTTAATTATTAACCACAGACCATATACATATAAGATTTGGATAAAATAAATGAGGTTAGATATATATATATATATATATATATATATATATATATATATATATATATATATGTATATATATATATATATATATATATATATATATATATATATATGTATATATATATATGTATGCTAAAAATATATTTTTATTATTAATTAAAAAGGCAACTTAGGCCTGTGGTACCATATTGGACTCAGATTTCAAGAATCCTTGCTTCGTGCAGAGCTCACACTAGAATTAATGAATCATTTTATTATTTACTACATAAACAAGTTTATTAATATTTAATAAATAAAATAACTATTAAGAAAATAATGTTCAATATAAATGACACTTTATATTTTTTTTTTCTAGTAAATAGTTTAATATTTTTTATTGGGCAAATTATGTTCGACTTGTAATAATTTTTAACGTAAACGGATGATTTAAAATTAATTCCAGTTTAAATGTTTTTGGAAATAGGTAGGAGAACAGCTTAATTACTTATTTTTTTGTGTGTATGATCAATTATTTTTGAAATTTTTAAATGTTTCTGAAAATATAATATGCCATATTTTTTCTTTAATGCAATAAATAATAATATGCAGCATATTATGTAAAATCTGTAATATATTATATATATTATTCTAAAAAAAATTACTTAATTTTTGTAACATACAACAAATTATATGTAACAATAATATAATAATCCGTATTGACAGTTTTTTATTAAAGCACTATTTAACTTATATTTTAAGTTGTGTTTATATTTTTTAAATGGAACGTTACTAGTAATTCTTTATTTTTAATAATATTGCTATATAATAGTTCTAAATCTACACTAAGTTAAATAGAACTTTTGAAATTAATAATAAATAATTTGAAATATTTTAAATAGTACTTTTTACTAAAAGTACTTTTAAAAGAGGCTATGAATACAGGCTAATAGTTTTAAATTATTTTTTTGTTATTCTGAAAAAACAGACATTTAAAAATTATATTAAATTTCTGTAGCATCCAGTATTTTATTTACTAGATAAATATAATATTATTTGTTTATAGAATAAATCATTGTCATTTCAAAATTAGAAAAAAGAAATAGAAATCTTTTATTATTTCTCGATATATATATTGATTATCTGTATTTTTTCTAGAATGTATTTATGATATTCATTGTAACACGTGCCGTTAAAAATGTATATGTTGTACTACTGAAAAGTGTTATAAATTAACAAAATGCATTAAAAGAATTGATCAATTTATTCTTAGAATATTTTTAAGCACACATGTAAATTAATAAAAATTGCCCGACTCAAAACTATGTATTTAAGTAAAATTATTCACGGGTCACTAGGTCATACGAAAAATTAATATTCTTTAGAACACAATAAAAATAGAACAAAAAAAATTGTATTTTTCTACGGTAGTTCGAAAAGATGACCTGTACAACACATAACTTTTTATATATTTACAGTAATGTATTTCGTATTAAAATATAGTTTTTTTACTACTTTAAACTCATTTTAATTTAATTGCAGTTTTGGTCAATTTTTATCGTTTACAGCGTTCACCTGCGACTCACGCTGCATTGCCTTATAGTAGAATCTTTCTAGAAAAAAGATTCAACTATTAATAAAACTCCTGTCAAAATTTGTTCCGCGATTGTCAAGTTACAAGCGGCAAGAGTTTTTAGTAAATTTTTATAGTTTTCATCATTGTCCCATAATGAAATCTTTCTTAAAAATGACTCAACTATTAATGAAATTTTCATCAAAATTGGTTCAGTAGATCTCAAATTATAAGCGAATAGAATTTTTGATCAATTTTCATCGAAAAACGACTCAACTATTAATTCTGTTTCGTGAATGGCTAGTTATAAGCGAACAGTTTTTAGTCAATTTATATAGTTTTTATATATGTATATATATATATAGTTATTATTCCATAGTAAAACTTTCTTCGAAAAACGACTCAACTATCAACAAAACTTCCATCAAAATTATGGATCTCAAGTTATAAGCAAAGAGAGGTTTCAATTTTCATCTTTACATCGTTTGCCTGCGGCTCACGCAAACTAATTCTCATTTTTGGATTTTTTCCATCATGGTGGTAGTAGTATTACACAACTCTGTGCTAAATTTCAACTTTATAACTCACTTCCAAGTTGCATTACAAATCCGGACAAACATACATACATACGTATTTACATTAGTATTATTATTATTATTTCATTGTGCTTTATATGTTTAGATAATATTTTAAATTTTATTTATTTTTAAATAACTGACTTTTTACTGAAAATTAAAAGTACATAAAATAATTTAAGAAATTTGATGAAAAATAAATTTCATGAAAACTCGTAAATACAAGTATTTTTGTTGAAATTGAAACTAGAGTTTTGAAAATAAATATGAAAATTATTTTAAATAAAGTATCTAAGTTGTGTATGTTACAGTATAACTGAATTGTACAATTTTGAGTGAATATGGACGAACAGGTTTTTAGAGAAAGTTAATGTAGTTGAAGAATTTAGTAATAGATAGTAAATTGTTAGTAAATAGTTCTTCAAAAAAAAGTCAATATATTGTATGTGTTTGGTAGTAGGTTAGGTAAAAAAATATTAGTAACTTATTTTATTTAAATTCATAGTATACATTCACTGATAACTTTAGTGAAGTGTATTTACACTATATGTATAAACTTATTATAGAAATCAAAATAAACTATTTAACATGTTTAGTTTATTATTTATGAAAATAAGTTCGATTACTTGATTAGTTCATAATTTCATATTATGAAAATAATTCTTGTAAATTAGGCAGCTGGATTTATTTATTTATTTACTTGGTAACTCGATGGAAAGCTAACGGCTTAATCGATTCAGTAATAAGAACTTATGAATTAAATATTATAGCCTGTTTAACCCATATATGTATGTATATGTATGTACTCATATATACAATAGATTTGCTTAGTAACTTATGATTTTACTATTAGGGCAAAATATAGTTAAATAAAAACATAAATTATTTTTTATTTTATTATTCATTGTAATCGATATTGCGTGGCATACTTACAGGGTTACTTATACTCGAAAAAAATAGAATAAAATATTAAAATAAAACGGCTTTAGGTTAGGTAAATGTCATTTGTATTATTTTTCCTGATAAGGATGTACATTGAGTACGTCGTAACGTCCATCATTAATAAATATTAATACAGAACTGCAACCTAAAGCCGTTTTATTTTAATATAATGTTCAGTTCTAAATGATTATTTACTATATTACAATAATACATTTACACTTTTTTGATGAATTCTGTCGTTTAAGTGGAATTTTCGAAATAAAGCCTTTTTCGAACTGTTGTTTTTTAATTTTACCCACAAGTACAAGAATTTGATCAATCCAAACACTTGATATTAAAACTAAAATTGTGTCAAGTGTTTGGATTGATATATCTGAATAATATAGTAATAATTTTTTCTTTTATTCTTTTTATAAATAACAGAATTAGAACACAAACTACTAATCTATCTACAGGGTGTAACAGAATAACTATTCCTAATTTTCAAAAATGATAGAGGGCACATAAAGAAACATTTTTTCATTAATAAATTAGTGTCCGGAAATTTTTTTTTTTTCGGCAGTCGATTGTAAAAAACACAACTTTATGTTATAACCCAAGAATTAACGGAGATTTATAATATCCGTTAAGACCATTTCATTCTACTCAAAAAAGTGTGAAATTATTTTCATCTAATTTAAAAAACCATCGAGATATCGCCATTTATCAAAATATGGAAAAAGCGAACTTTTCGCCATAACTTGAAAACAAAAGACGATAGCTAATTTTTGTTTTCATAATTGAGTTTCTCTCAAAAAAAGCGATCGAGGATGCGCGGTCTATTTTTCCATATCTTTTATAGTTTCCGCGTTCCCCTATGAAAACGTACAAATTTGCCCACCCTGTACATCGTTACAACTTGTGTATCGAAAATGGTGGTCGTAACTTCGAACAATTTTTATAAAGTTTAATGCAATATTATTTCTAATAAAATATTCCTTAACTTAACTACACTTTGACGTTGTAATAATTAAAAATGTTTTTAACGATATCTAGAGTATCTTGACACCGAAAAATTTTCGGACACTAGTTTATTAATAAAAAATATTTCTCTAAGTGCACTCTATCATTTCTGAAAATTAGGAATAGTTATTCTGTTACACCCTGTATATCCACCTATATCCACGTTTTACGAATTGCAATGATAATAGCTGAAATCTATATATATATATATATATATATATATATATATATATATATATATATATATATATATATATATATATTTGTTTTACCGCTTATACAAGCCCAAATTAATATAGTCTACCGACGTTGTCAATCCAATTGTGACGTTGTCAGACCCGGAAAATGGTCTGACATCGTTTTACATGTTATTTTGGGTTTTTGATATCTACATGTTAGGTAGCAATAACTGACAAAATTTAAAAAATGGTCGGACTTTGTTGTTCATATATATTTTTACATACACATTTAGTTCACAGATTTGCCGTGTAGAGCGCGCGCTTATAGTATATGTATATAATAAAAATTTATTGTTCCAACCTTTTCAGACCTGCATGATTTTATCGTCGTTGTCGAACCATAAATTTGACAACACTGTGCCAGATAGACAAGTAAAGACTTAAACACTAGTATTATGCAAAATGGAAATATTTTTGAAAGAAATTTTAATATTTGCTGAAATATAATTTGAATAAAAACTAAATTTTTGATAAAAAGAAAACAACCTATAACTAATTTATTGCAAATTAATTTAAATATAAAATTTTGGAATTTACACATACTCAATATTATCTCAATATTTAAAAAATCTATTGTAAATAATACAATTGTAACAAATAAAAAAAAGTCTTTTCTTAGCATATTATTATCAATTAATATACATTTTTAGTAATATTTAATTTTAAATTATTGTGTATATATCTCACAGAAAATACCTCTAATGTCCTTGTCAAAAAAAACAAAACATTCATATTACAAACTTTTTATTTATTAACAAAATTATAAAAAATATAAAATATGTATTACAAATATAGAGTTATAGAGGAACATAAAAAAAAATATATTTAATAATAATTATTATTTGCAAAAAAAAATACATGCTACTTCATGCGATATGTATTAAAAACTAGAGTTTTAATGCGAACCCAATCAGTAACTTTGAATAAATTAGGATTTTGTGAAATAAATTTCAAACATTCCTGCTTTTTAGGTGCTACTTTATTTTTAATATGATTTTTGAAAAAATTCATCACCAATTTTTTCTCGTTTTTGCTCCACCTGACACGAGTATTTTTTTTTAGTTTATGAAAATTTTCATTTATTCCTTTTTTATTGCTGTTTAAGTTTTTTTCTTCATTTACATTTTTTAACTTTAATACATTGGTATTTCTATTTATTATTTCCGTGTTACATATTTCTGTTGTTTCGTTGCTTTCTTGTTTGTCACACATTTCTACGGCACTGTTTTCTTGATTTTCAATATCGCTATCATAAACATTATCATCATTTTCAACAATAACATTTTCTACGTTAATATCTGATAAATTTTTTCCTCTTAGTTCAGAACCTTTACCATCATTTAAAAGAAGCAAAACTTTAGCAACTTTAGCTGTTTGATATACGTCTTCTGTGAGTCTATAGAATTCTTTATGTGTCTTTTCAGTATGACCCATAAACCGTGCGATTTGTTCTATTTCGTTTGTTTCAAAATGCATAATTTGTAAAATTGTAGCTATTTGCTTACGAAATCGTGTACTTGTCAATAATTCGGGACGTTTAGCACCACATAGTTGTGAAAATTTTCTAAGCACCGATGCTCCATTAATCCACTTATTGTCGGAGCCCGGATTGGCAAAAACATATGAGTTTGATTGAGGAAAAACATTATTTGTTTTTCTAATTTTCAATAACAGTTCTATAAAACTTTGCATTTTTTTATTGAATAAGATAGGTACGGGTTTGCTACCTTTTCCAAAAACAATTATTTTTTTAAAGGATTTACTAATTAATTTTTCTGTTTCGGACAGTGATCTCAAACTCTCATCTTGATTTGTGTCAGTAGATTGATTAGTATAATTTTCTAATTTTAAAAATTGCACTTCACCGACACGTTTTCGATTAAAAACAAGTACAATCGCTAATGTAGTTTCAACGAGAATTTTGTAGTTTAGAGTAACATCTTCAATTTTCAATAATTTTTGGTATGCATTTTCTGCCATATTTAAAATATAATTATTAAAAATTAAAATGTCTTCAGTGAGGGGTAATAATTTTGGTTTTTCCCATTTTTTTTCATTTAGTACTTTATTAGCTAGACTTGAAATATCATTACACCAATGGTTATTTATAAGTTCACGTAATACTGTTATATTTTCTTGTGATTGTTGTGTGTTTGTGTTTAAAAATAAAGGATTTTTTGTAATAATGGTTTTCCTGGCAACGTCGCATAAAAACTTTAAGCTTGTCCCTAGGTGCAGTGCCAAAGAAGATGCTGTAAATGTTTTGTTTTCAGGATTATACCCGCTCACGAGTTTTGTCGCTGCTATTATATGCTCATACATTTCCGGTTTTAATATTTCTATAAAATTTGTAAAAGTAACTGATTTCTGAAGGGCTAATTTTAATCTAGCTAATTCTCTCATTTTGCTTGACACAACAACGCTCATTTGACATCTTTTATGCTTGTTCAGATATGATTCACCGTATAAGCAAATTAATGGATCATTTTTTGCTGTTAAACTAATCATGTCAGGTTTCATGATATCTAAAACTTCTTCTCGAAGTCGACTTTTATTCAAATAATTGCCGAGAATCCCAGTCGTAGCTAAAAATGTCTGAGCTTCTGACAGATGTGATTTTTTAAATTTCTCTTTTTGGGTATCTACGTTTGCTTTGCATATTTTTTTAGGTCTCCACAAATAATTTTTTTTATAATAACCCAAACAGAAAACGCAGGGAAAGTAATTATCTTCTTCGGGTTTTTCATTTTCTTTTTGTTTTCTCACTGGTTTTAATTCCTTTTTTTCTTGGTTTAATATAAAATTTCCTTTTTTCCTTAGTGCAATTATTGCGTTTCTTCTCTCTTGACTATTAAGAGTCATTTTTAAAATTTTTTTAACTGCTTCATCATCTTCGTGCTTTGTCAATAAATGACGTGAGAAATGACCTACATATTCAAAACAGATTGGACAAAAATCTTTTTCGGAAATACAACGTTTAGTTTGAATTTCATCTATGCTGTGTAATTTTTCAGGAATATAGACTTTATTCTCACTTTGCTTATGTCGAATTTCATTTTTTTTTATTTTGGTCTCATTCTTGGGGGTCTCCAGAAGATTTTTCAATATTAATTCATTGTCATCAGAATCTTCAGAACTTGTGTTAGGTACATAAGATGATTCTGAAGAATAGTAATAGTCATTTTCGTTGTTTGATAAATCAGAAAACTCATCGGAAATAACATTTTGATTTAACAAAGTATTTTCCAAATCTTTATTATACCAATTTGTTTCAATATTTTTTGTTTCATTTGCTTCCAACTGTGTACTATGATTTTCGTTCGTGCTAGTTGATCCGCAATCATTTGATATTTTTTGGTGTATATGAAAATTTTCTGTCGAGCTCATTGGTTTATAAGCTAAAATTCAAAATACAAGAGTAATTAGTAAATAATTTTTATAACCAAGTATCTATGATATTTTTTAATTGCTATATATTACATTAACAGCAAAACAATCTATCAAAATGTAAAACATAAATTTCAAATTATTTTATTACTCAGTTTTACTTATGTTCCTATTATAAATAAACATAAAAGTGCGTTTATTCTTAATATTTATTAACTTGATTAATTCAGATTATGTACTATTAAATTACTATACCATTCAAATTTGAGTTAGGTACATAAGATGATTCTGAAGAATTGTAATAGTCATTTTCGTTATTTAATAAATCAGAAAACTCATCGGAATTAACATTTTGATTTAACAAAGTATTCTCCAAATTTTTATTATTCCAATTTGTTTCAATATTTTTTGATTCATTTGTTTCCAACTGTGTACTATGATTTTCGTTCGTGCTAGTTGGTTCGCAATCATTTGATATTTTTTGGTGTATACGAAAATTTTCTGTTGAGCTCATTGGTTTATAAGCTAAAATTCAAAATACAAGAGTAATTAGTAAATAATTTTTATAACCAAATATCTATAATATTTGTTTAATTGTTATATATTACATTAACAGCGAAATAATCTATTAAAATGTAAAACATAAATCTCAAATTGTTTTATTACTCAATTTTACTTATGTTCCTATTATAAATAAACATAAAAGTGTGTTTATTCTTAATATTTATTAACTTGATTAATCCAGATTATGTATTAAATTACTATACCATTCAAATTTTAACAAAAATATAAAGTAAATGCGTTTTTGAATTTATTTAAAACTGATTAAAATATTTTAGAAAAAAATTAAATATAATACAACAATTTTTCCAGCAAATTGTATGAATCAAATATGTAAAAATATGAAACGTCACGAAATAAAAATATAGTTCGTAAAGATAAATTTTAAAATATAAATAATAATCAAAACCTATAAATGTAATTTACAAAAAGCAAATATTCTCTTTTATGTTTCGCATAAAAGTTATTTTATTGTAGCAGATTCTTCAATACTGATATATGAACAAAAATTAAGATTTATTAGCTGTTACGAATAGAAAGATATTACACCGAATATATATATACAAAGATTCCTCGCTTATGCGTAATTACGAAAGGTTAGAATTTTTCATGCTAGATTTGATTTATGATTAACTTATAAGTTACTTACCTCGTTCATAAATTTCAGTCGCCAATTCCGCAAGTTTTTTACCACGATTCATTTTAAAGCACACAATAATAATAATATAACTTTAAAGCACTCGAACTGAAAGAGTCGGTTCAAATGTTTTAAATTTGCAAAACACGTTACATACACATATTAATACATGACAACGTCGCAGGGTCTGAGAGCGTCGATTAAACAAAATGTTTTTATACTCGTTGGACTGAAAAGGCTGTTCTATTTATAAGGTCTGATAACGTTCACTAGATACATCAATTATATTTTTGTTTTAAATTCTTACCCCTCTCAAGTTTTTCTATGAGTTATAATTGAGCACATTGTATTTGTAACAAATATACACTTAAAAACCGTTAAATAATGATAGGTCTGTGGTCTGTGGTTGTCTGTTAGATACATTTGGTCTGACAACGACGATAGAATTAATATATATATATATATATATATATATATATATATATATATATATATATATATATATATATTAGAGTGACCGTAAAAAAATATTTTTTAGTAAGGCTAAAATCGATAATTTTACATCGAGAAAACATCAGAAATAGTATTTTTTGCTTGTTTTTACGAAAGTAACAATTAATACATATATCGTTTATATCGCGTATGTATATTAACACGCGTTTTTCGAAACGCGGACACTCTAATATACTTATATATATATATATATATATATATATATATATATATATATACCGGGTGTTCGTTCGTTAAGTTCGTATGGGCGTTTAACATGCAATTTCGATAATTTGCGATATACTACTTTCTCGAGCTAAATTTGGAGAAATACTTAGAATACTTTTTGATAGACAATAAAAAGTTTTATAATTTGGTTTTAGTTTTAATTTGCTAGCATGTGCCGTTTGGACGCTAGAAAAAATTAGCTACATAATAGCTAAATAACTTTTTTCTCAAACTCATGCTGGTTTGGCAGGAAAAATTATTAAAAATTCTAAAAAACATTTTAGAATTTTCAGTAAATTTTTCCTGCCAAACCAGAATGAGGTAGAGAAAAAAGTTACTTAGCTATTATGTAGTTAATTTTTTGCTCTATTTTACTAATTTATTTTCAGATTTTTTTTGAGCAAATTTTGAAAAAAATCTTATTTTGAAAAAATCCCAGGGGTACCACTCCCTTGAGAGATTTTCAAAAATTCAGTTTTTTATTTTTTTCTACTAAACGATGCATCCTAGAATAATAGTTTATTCACTAAATTATAGTACCCATTATTCCGCATATTTCCATATCATGCTTATTTTCCTACACCTCATAGATTTTGAGGAAAAAAATCAAAACCAAAAAATCAAAAAAAATTTTTTTAGCAAATTAAAACTAAAACCAAATTATAGAACTTTTTATGCCCTATCGAAAAGTATTCTAAGTATTTCTTCGAATTTAACTCGAGAAAGTAGTATATCGCAATTTATCGAAATTACATGTTAAACGCCCATACGAACTTGACGAACGAACACCTGATATATATATATATATATATATATATATATATATATATATATATATATAATTTCAGTTTTCCTGAAAACAAAAAATAGTATAAAAATTGTAAAGGATATCAATAATACAATAAAATACTACTTATTTAATCTGTATCTAATCAAAATTTATCCAAAAATTATATATTGAGACTGTATTTATTTCTAAAATTGAATTCTCCGTATATTTTGCAGATATATTGTAATAGCGTGGTAGCTGAGCGTCAGGTACTACCGAATATAATACTAAATTCGATTGTTCGTCGTAAAATAAAAAAATAAAAATGCCACAGGCATTAACTAAACAGAATCGGACACATCAGTTTGATCAACTACTTGTCTTAAAATATCAGTAGTTTAGATTATTAGCCGGAATTCGTCTCTGCTCTATACGAACGCACGAGTTGCAGTTTCGCAAGGTGTCTAAATGAATGATCGCGGTACAAGTACTTTGCTACTTGCCGTTAAGGTTGATTTTACTAATTTGATAAATGTACAATAATAATGTTAATTTTGAAAATAAAATATTTTGGAATATACTTTTTTTGCTATAACTCATTAAGAAAATTCGATTAGCATTAGTAAAACAAATTATTTATAATTATAATAAAAATTATACTTGTTAAAAATATATTAAAAAAATGACAGAACAGTTTTAAATCTTAATAAAAAATAAACAATATTGAAAATGTAGATAAATAATATATTTTCCTGACTAAGTTCAACACACATAATAGGTATATAATATTCACAGCCTTATAATTATAATAACAAACATTTATTTTAATACAATTTGAGAGTAAAAATAAAGAATTTTGTATCAGTATTTGTAATGTTTCTCTTGTTTTTCATTCCATCTGTTATCGGCAATTTCTGCTCTGCTGTATTATGATGCGATATCTGTAGGTCCGTTTGTGTATCGGTATCTACCCACCGTGGGGTAGGTTACCCCTTTTTGATGTGCATTTTTTATGGACAGACAGGCCCAGGCTTTTCAATGCCTAAACAATATAGAAAAAAGTTTTAAAATTTTCATATTTCTAAAAGCGAACCTAATTTCAATATTAAAACAAAAATTCGACAATTATAAAATAATAAACAGATTCATTTGAATATTTATGAAAAACTGGGATTACAATCATTCGAGGAAATTTACATTTTTAAAAGCTTATTGGTCTTTGATTGTTTCACCAATATGAAGTTCAAATGAATAAAATTGTGCTTTTTTTCATACAGTAATTACTGGTTCGCGTTTACGTTTTTTTTTGCAATACAATGATTCATTTTCTTAGAATTAATATACATATATATTGAACGTTATTTAGTTATTAACAACGGTTTTTTAATAAACAAAATAAAATCAACACAATTTTGAAAATTTCAGTAATTTTTTTTCTCAGAAAATCGTCAACCCTGTGCGGTAGTAAAATGGTGTAATTTTAGTCGTCACTAAAAATATATTTTGTAAAAATTTGATTAATTTCGGATAAATAGTAAAGCCAAAATTAAATTATTAAAATTTATTAATTTTTTCTCGGACAGTTGGCAATGCTCTTTTCTACTAAAAATACGTAATTTATGTGGGCAGCAGAAATTTTTTTTGTGAAATTTTAATTAAAATCGTATAAATAATATAACCTTACTGAATTTGTAAAAATTTTAGCAATTTCTTTCTCGAAAATTTGGCAACAATGTTTTTATTAAAATTATATAATTTCTACGGGCACTAGGAGAAACTTTTGTGAAAATTTGATTGAAATTGGATAAATAATGCAGCCATAATACATTTTTAAAAACTTTAGTAACTTTTTTTTCGGAATGGCAACAGCACTAGAAAAAAAAAATCCACGTGCCCTACTGCACTAACTGAACTCATTCTGAAAATTTGCTGCAAATCGGATGAATGGTCTAGTCTAGGAGGTGATGCTTTCACAAAATTTCAGCGAGCGACGCAATATGAAAGATTTATATATATATATACAGACACAGTACCAAATATTATACCATTTTTTCTTGCAGTTAACACTGTAAAAATACACTTTAAATAAATGATTTAAAAACACTGCATTGTGGTTAACTTGCTGCGACAGCATTTTGTGAGTCCAGGCTTGAATAACAGATATTATATCTATTTTAATTTAAATAATAACAAAATTAAAATGACTATATTTTAAGATAATAAAATACTTAAAAATAGCTAATAATAATTATTTAAAAAATAATAAATATTATTGCTATTATTAGGTTAGTATTTTACTATTTTAAGATATAGTCATTATAATTATGTTATCATTATATTTTTGTTTAATTTTGTAATTGGACATAGAACCTGGAATCCATAAATATTCATAATAAATAAAGAACATACTTAATGCGGTCTTGCTAGTTGTCATAAATATTAATAACTTCAAATAATTATTTAAAATGTACTTATTAAATAATAATAATATACGTAAATATAATAATATACATACGTGAAATTTCACTCAAAATAGAAATATTTTGTATATTGTCAATTTCTCATGTTAATCCGCTATGACAATCTTCCAAACGAACATCCTGTATAGTAATTATACTTTAATTCTTTTAATATGTTTTGCCAACATACAAATAATTAGTATTATTGCTAACTAAAATAACTCTAATGTTGAATGTTTCTATAATCAGTAAGGTTGGTGGAAGAACTAAAGCTGTTAAATAAATAAAGTTTGAAAAGAAAAACATACTCTAGTGTATCAAATATACGTATTTGATACATATTTTAATAAGAGCTAACATGTCACTATTTTGTTGAAGTAAAAAATAAAAAATATTTAACAAAATCTACGAAACATGTAATTGTAATGTGTGTAAATTTATAGTACTTTTATTATTTATTTCACAATATTTTACAGAAATATTTCGAAAATAACAACACAATTGTTAATATTTAAAATGTACACAATATCTGTGATAATATCGGTATTTTTTTACATTTATTGTTTAGTGGACCTTTTTATATTTATATAAATAAAATGTCATATTATTTTCTACAACTACAATATATTGAATTTTTATTTCAACAATAAAATATAAATATTTCCTATATAAATTTAAGAAAAATTCTCTGATATTCATAGTTATAAAAGGGATTATTTGCATTTATTTAAATACTTACGATTACTTAACTTTAGAATTCAAGTTATAAAATATTACGTTTTTATTTTTCTTACTTTTTATAGATATTAGTTTCGTAAGTCAGATAGCAATGATTCTATGCGATTTGCGACTAAATTTTGTATTAATAAATACAAAATTATGCAGGGAATATAATAATTTATTTCCAAATAAAATTAAACAAATTTTTGACTTGTATAGTTTATGTTGTGAAAATAGTCGAAATTTAAATAAAATGTTTAGTTCATATATTCTGTTCAAATGTATCAATTCATTATTGTTTGTGGTACTTATTGAGTATTTATTATTAAGTTTTTGTATCAGAAAGAATTTTATTAACGAATACATACATATATTTTTTAAATTTTTACGTCTGATATACAATATAATCTATTATTTATCAATGTTATCAAAAATCTTTAAATAATGTATCTGCTATATTTTAAAATATTAACTTTAAACTATTATAGGAAAATGAAACATTCAATTATTTCATAAAAATTCGAAATAAAAACAAAAATAAAATATTGATAAAATAAGTTAGTGTTTGCGCTAAAATACAATTAGTTAATGTATGTCATACTTTATTATTAAATATTGATCATCAATTATCATATGTTCTAATTTTTAATAAATTTAATTTATTTATCTACACCATAACAATTTACAGAAGAAATTTTTCAGCAACAATTCTTAACACATTTAATAAAATTGTATTGTTGTAAAATTAAATTTATAAAAGATAATTAAATATTAAATTTAAAATAAGTATATAATGTGCCAGTTAATTCAATAACGATATTACCATTCTAAATAACATTTTTATTTATAAAATATAATGTTACAGAATTTTACAAAAACAAAACAAATTTTACAAAAATAACTCTCCCGGGTTTATCAGCAATAATATCAACTTATAAATTTTAAATAGAATACTTTATATATTTTCATATATTTGCTTATTATAAATTTGTTTTTGACTATAAAAATAGCACTAAAAGCAGACTTATTGCATATTTGAAATTTAACGTATAATTCAAATATATAAAAATGTATAAGATGCTCTATTTAAAATTCAAAAGTTGCGATTATTTTCAGTAAAACATAAAATTTATGTTACTTTGTGGCATTCATATTAAATTTTTCATTCAAGTAGAACATCGGCAACCGTCAATGTTTATTGTAAAATTTATTTTTATTTATTTTTTTCTCGAAAGCTCTGCATTCTGGAACAAAAGTGAAACTGTACGGATACCTTCTCGTTTTAAGAGCTATCAACCGATAGTATTTTTTTTCTATAAGATTTGTAAAAGTACCATTTTGCACCCTTGACATATATTTTATTCCATATTTAATTGTTATGTAATTTTTTTAAAATTTTATTAAGATAGCCCAATTAAAAACAAAATTGATGTGTCTAATTTTTTTTAATTATTTATTGTTTTAAGAAGTCATCTATTTCTTATATAGAAACTAATATGTACTCATTAGTAAGTTTGATTATTTATAATTATAATTTTTTTTTGTTTTATTTACATAAGAAATTCTATAAAATATTTAAAAAATATATTTATTAATTTTAATTCGTTTCATAACCGATCAGTTTTTTTTTATATTAATTACATATACATATATAAATATATATATATATATATATATATATATATATATATATATATATATATATATATATATATATATATAAATATAATTTATACACTTTTTAATATTAAATGATTATTATTTTCTTTTCAATTTATTTAACATAAGAAATTCAGTAAAAAAAAATTAAAATTATTTATTGTAACAAATACATTTTCCGCATTTCCAAAGTTTTCAAGTATATACAGGGTGATTTGTAAGTAATTGGAAATATTTTAACTGGAGTATCCTGGGCTCAGAATATGAAGATTTGTCCCAAAACACTTAGATAAAATGTGGCTCCTTACTGAGCTACAGGGTGTTTTATTTAAAAATTTAAAAACGATTTTTGCCCAGTACTTAAAAACTATTTGACGTATCCTTATCATACTTGACAGAAAGTGTAGGTACCGTACACCATACTAAATTATGTTAAATAAAAGTTTCTGGCTACTGCCAGTGGCGTACACAGGGGAAAGTGCGAGGTTGATTCTTCCTAAATTCTACGCCACTGGCGAAATTGTCATTTTAGCACAATTTTTAGATTCTACAATACTTTTTATGTAAAAAACATACTCTTCCTTTGTAACGATAAAGTCACTATTTTTAGAGATATTTAAGAGATAAAAATAGTAACTTTATCGTTACGAAGGAATAGTATGTTTTTTGCACAGAAAATATTGGAAAATCGAAAAATAATGCTAAAATGACAATTCCGCCAGTGGCGTAGAATTTAGGAAGAATCAATCTCTCACTTGCCCCTGTTGTACGCCACTGGCAGTAGCCAGAAACTTTTATTTAACATAATTTAGTATGGTGTACGGTACCTACATTTCCTGCCAAGTATGATAAGGATACGTCAAATAGTTTTAAAGTACTGGGCAAAAATCTTTTTTAAATTTTTATATAAAACACCCTGTAGCTCAGTAAGGAGCCACATTTTATCTCAGTGATTTGCATTAAATCTTCATATTCTGAGCCCAGGATACTCCAGTTAAAATTAGGAATAGTTATTCTGTTACACCCTGTATATGTACGTCTAATTCGAAGCAGAGCGAAAGCACTACTGAGAAGACCTGAAGATGGCACATGAGACTGTGCCGAAACGTCGTCATCAAAATCGACAACAGACAACGCGGAGCCAATCCCAAAAACCAGATACGTCATATATATATATAAATATAATTTATACACTTTTTAATATTAAATGATTATTATTTTCTTTTCAATTTATTTAATATAAGAAATTCAGTAAAAAAAAAATTAAAATTATTTATTGTAACAAATACATTTTCCGCATTTCCACAGTTTCCAAGTATATATATATTGTAACGCGGTTTCTTTGCATAGTTAACTTTATAACTAATTTAAAGAAATATTAATTTTGACATACTTAAAGATCGACCGTGTTCTACTGATTTTTTAACCGAGAATTGTGTATCGCTTAAAACAAATAATATGTGGAATGGAGCAGGGACGGCGCCAGGGGTGGGCCCGAGTAGGCACTTGCCCGCCCGAAAATAGGTTGTGCCCACCCGCTACAAATTAGATTTTTTGATATAATATATTAATATATTTCATATACATAATTAAATATTTTAATCACTGAAAAAGGCGAACGGAAGATAGATGCGACTAATTTTTTGAAACAATTGAATTTCATGTTCATATTTAATCACACTATAATTATGATTATTTACAAGAAGTTAATTCATATGTATTTTATGCTTTATTGTTAATAGAAAGAATTAAAAATGTATTTAGCAACCAAAAAGACACTTTTCACACTTTTGATTCAAAAATTCTGTTTTCAAATTGCTTACATAGAAGGAGTAGCTATTGATGACGAGAATAATATTAAACTGTAAATTTCTCAAAGAAAACGACTGTCGATAGTCTTTAAAAAAATTTAAAATTGATAGACAGCATTTTAGTTGAACTAGAAAATAGATCTTTTGCTAATAAAAAATATTTTAATGAGTATTTGCATTTTGAATCTTGAAATACCAGAAAACATTTAAATTATACGTAATACTATAATTCTACTTGTAAAATATGATTCATGTGATTTAAATTTACTAAAATCAGAATTAAATACAACAAAACACAAAACACAATTTCAAATTACGAAAAACAATATAATATAAAAATTTCAAACATGCTGCAATTAATTAATAATTAATTAATTAATTCGCAAAACTATGCGGGGGCAGAAAACACAAAATTTCGTCGAAAAGTTTTCATTATTTTTATAAACAAAATATTTTACTCAAATACAGTTTCTCTACTGAAATAAAGTTTTGAAATATTATAATATTATTTAATATTATTATTATTATTACTTATTTAATATTATTTATTATTTAATATTATAATATTATTTTGAAACTCTGAATATAGAGTTTTCTTATCAAATATGAAGAGTATTATTTTTGATATGTATTTTTATATCTAATATTATAAAATTTAAATAAACTAATTAAAATTACATAATAAGTAATTTTTAAATAAACGTCAAAAGTAATTTTGACAAAAATTACTTTTAAAAGTGAGGTGAGTACCTATATACGGACCATAGTTTCTTAACAATTATACTTGTATTGTCAATGGTGCGGATCGTTAGCATATAGCCAAACAAGGAACCTATAGCTTATAATGGGTTCCGAATCACTCAAACCTAGTCGATATCAGAAACAATATTTAATTTTTAAGTTCTGATGTGAGCGTAGCGCGAACCTGAAACCTTTGGGGTTCGAGTTCTACACGCTACCACTGGCTTACGGCTGCCTGTTGTTGATAGTGTACATAAAAAAATTCCTAAAAGTTGAGATTAATTTACAAGGAAAAAACTTTTGCTTACACAAAAGTGTTTGAACAAGTATTATGTTTTGTTTGTTTATTATTTATGTCAGTTGTATAGTTTTTTCCTAATGATGATATACGTAGAGTATATCGAAATGCCGTTTTTTAAATAAAATATACGCAGAATTTAATCCGAGAGCATTTTTAATTTAACATTATTTAGTGTTTTAATATTTAGTAAAATATTTATTTAAATCAATTTTAACATATAATAATAGCAAGTTTATTTAGCTCAAAAAGGCTATACAATAAACAACATAAAAAAATTTATACAAAGTTTGACAAAATTTCTACTTATTTTACATATAATTTATTTTAATCTTTATTTGAATAATATTTCTTTATTCTAATTTTAAAATATCTTAATTCTAAATTTTTATAATTATCAGGTAACTTATTGTACATTTGTATCCCGCTAAATAGCAATGTAGTCTGTCCTTGTTTAGTGTTTTTTTTTTTGAGTAATATAAAATTTATTTTTTACCTAATGTCATGATTATGCACATTTTTAATTTTTACTAGTTTACTTTCAAAATAATCCGTTTGTATAGATTAAAATTCAACGTTTCGATATACTAAATTCCAAATTTCAATATAAAACCGAGAATCAACCCAAAGATTTTTTACTATGTTATTGTTCTAAATCTCAAAAATTTCTTCAAAGAGAGAACCACCTTTAACAGAACCTTTTCATGATTAAACCAATCAATAACCATCATCAATGAATGAATGAAAATAGAATTAAACCACACACAGCGTTAAACCACACAAATCGTCAAACCATTTAGGGGCAAAACCAAATCGAATCGGAAAACGGAATCGAAATTTAAATCGTCGCTAAACTATATATATATATATATATATATCAGCGGCGGACCCTTTCTTCCACATCCCAAATATCTTCCATCTTTATTCACACCGTGACGTTGCCCGCCCCGGGCATTCAGCATTCGTTCGCCATAACATATTATCACATCTTACATCATATTGTCCGCACCGAGCGAGTCGAGAGCACACCGCACAGAGTCCATTCGGAAATGAAAATGCACTGACCAGATTGTTAAGGGCGGTGCCTTGCTCTAGCGCGGCCGAGAGGGTAATCGCACCCTTACGATTACGAGGTGAGCTATCATGAACATATGTTGTCAAAGAGGGACGGGGTGAGGTTGCGGGGGATGTATAAACTAAGTAGTTACTGTGAACTAGAAGCCGAAGCACTGGAACCAAGGGTCTTTGCACAATCAATTTGTTTGTACGCGCGGCTGCTGGCTGCTGCTGCTGCTGCTGCTGCTGCATGTTTACTTCTGCATGTGTGGCTGCGCCTGCACTTTTCCTGGCAACTGACAAACTGTGGCGATGACGAGGGAGTGCTCAATTTTGACTGATTGATTTTTGACAAGAAATTTTCGAAATGATTGAATCTTCGAGATACTGATTTGATTAGAGAATGATACTTAATTGATACTTTCTAAAAAAACTGAGATAAGTGCAGTAAATGGATATGCATATAATGTTGATGGTAAAGGAACATAAGAGATTTCGTACACTCTAACAAAAAATATGTAATTTTACCTACAAACCATGAGACACTATGATGTCCAGTCATGTATTTCTAAGTATAATTATATTATACTCAACTGCTGTAATTTAGAACATAATTATTTAAAAATACATAATATCGGAACTATTACAAATATTATGTAATATGATATATTACCAACGGAATGGAAAAATTCATTTTTATGTAATATTAAAGTTTTTTAGTAAAGTCTCTTTTAATAAATTTACAGAACTTCAGTAAATTTATTGTGTTTCTGTAATATTATTGTTTGTATAATTACATATATTTCTAAATGTACATAAAGAATGTATTTTGAAATGAATGAATTACAGCTTAAAATATTTTATTAGTATTATTATTAATATGCAAGACTGTACTATTACATTATTTAATAAGTTATACCAATAATATGTAATTTTACATTAAGTATGTGATGCAATTTGCAGAAAGTAAGCAATTTTACAAATACTTAATAGTTTATTTTTACCAGTGGCGCAACCAAGGGGAGGCCGACGGCCTCGGCCCGCCCCCCAAAGCTAGCAGAATTAGCACAATTTTTATTCATTAACACTTATATGATTATTGTACATACATAAAATATTTACTTTTACTTATTTTATTTAAAATATACTTTATAACAAAGATATTATTATTAGAAATGATTTTAAAAATTTCTGTGAAAGGACAACCGAACGAGTTATATTTTATTGATCAAATATTTTTCGTAAATTCATTACTGCGTAATTGTCAAATTTTCGCCGCCTGGATTTGGGTATAAAAAATTTACGAATAATTTTTAGTATAGAAACACCTAAACATAAACAGTTATTTCGTTACCAAGTTACTAAACTCGTTGTGACAACATAAATGTAACGAAAACACTATTTGGTAAATTCAACTTTTTTAGACATTTGATTTTTACATTGACATTTTTACGCAGTTTTAACAAAAGTTATTTGTATTACAGACAGAATATTTTCTAATTTATATTCAGAATGGCAACGACAAGTAATATTTGTTTGACAGAAAGTGAAAATAATCAAAATACTATTGTATGTGATGATAATTGTGACCAAATTGCTGAAAAACCCGATTCTGTTGTTGAGTATGATGACGATACTTTCGAGACAAATAATCAAAATACTATTGTACGTGATGATAATTGTAAGCAAATTGCTGAAAAACCCGATTCTGATGTTGAGTATGATGAAAGTGAAAATAATCCAAATACTATTGTATGTGATGATAATTGTGACCAAATTGCTGAAAAACCAAATTCTGATGTTGAGTATGATGGCGATACTTTCGAAACAAATAATCAAAATATTATTGTATGTGATGATAATTGTGACCAAATTGCTGAAAACCCCGATTCTGATGTTGAGTATGATGTCATTTCTTTCGGGACAAAACCTCTAACTGATTCCGAAATTAGAGAAATTGAAAATTCGAATGCGGTATTAATGAAAAAGGTAGAAGCACAAAAAAATCGTCGTTGTCAATTTAAAACTGAATCGCCGCCGATAAAAGTGTCAAGTGCGGAAATTAATAGAAAAAGGGCACAGAAGAAAATCGATCGTGAAAATTTGGTAATAATATATCAATATTTGTTTATTTTTCTGTAAATTTTAAAATATATTTTCTTTTAGCTTATATGGAAGAAAATTGAGTCGATTAAATCATTTGGCTTGAGCAGAGGTGGTAAACGTAAATAAATTAATAACAAATATATTATTTGAAATATTTATACAAAATTTAAAATAATAAAATTAACAACAAAAATAAATCTAGTTAATTTATTCTAGAGTGTGTTATTGTTTTGACCTGTATGAAAAATTATTTTAAAAATTCAAAGTTTAAAGCCCCATTCAGACTGCCGTTTTAGTTTTTGCAGTGGCAGTAGCAGTAGTTGTAAGCATAAGAAAATACATGTAAGCTTATGAGAATACAATGCGCATGCGTGGTTTTTGTAGTAAGGAATAGCAATAGTCGTAAGCAGCCAAACCACAGATAAACAGCCAAAATTTCTGGTTAAAATTTTGCATAGTCGTAGGAATTGGCCAATCAGAGTTGAGTGAAAAGAGATAGCACTATTTTCATTTAGAAACGTCAAACAAACGTCAAATTCATAAAATATATTAAAATGGCGACTTTAGAAAGCAAAATTAATCAAATAATATTTAATTATTATTAAATTAATATTTTCACTAACTCGCGCCAGAAAAAAAATATAAAAGTTGTAACCGCACGCATTTTCGGCTATGTTTTCTTTAGAATAAGAGTGTTTATTTTCTACAATATATTATTATATTATATTATTATATTTAGTCTGTAGTCGAAACGACAAACACTTTTCAAATTCGACAAAACAAATTGAAATGTGAAAAACTGTTAAAATTCGAAAATTTAATTATAAAACACTGAATGTCAATTATAAAAATTTAATATATTTGTAGTTGAAAAACGAAAAAGCAAAAAGATCAACTGTTAGCACTATTTACAACAGCTGAGTAGAAACTCACACCGTACATGCTTGAACTTGCCGCACGCAGATAAAGGAGGGTATGGAGGGATTGTCGATTAAAATCTAATTCAACAGCTTTATCAGTCCATGTACATAAAGAGAATCATAGCTTTTATTTCCATAAGGTTTCTGTGATTGAATTGAATTGAATGTAAATTATAAAATCTTATTTTCGTGTTGCAAAATCTTTGTTTTAACAACATAAATGTCACATTTATTTCTGAATACTTAATTGATGATTGTTTGAGTAATTGGCATTGTTTTCGTGCTAATGATATACATATTGTAAGAGCAACCGATAATTAATGTTGTAGGTAAAGATATGAATCTTTTGTTGAATGTTGATAAGTACAAAGGAGTAGTATTTGAGAAGAGTGATTTAGTGACTGAATGTAATGTATCTGTTGATGGTATACATTTCGAGCAAGTAAATAAGTTTGCGTATTTGGGTAGTTTATTGTCTAAAGATGGCCGATTTGACTGAGATATAGAAAGAGAAGTCAATACTGATTGCAAGGTTTTGTGTTGGACATATTTGCTAAAAACGTAAATGTATTCAGAAAAATCCGTTTGAGTATAAATAATGTTTGGTGTCTATATGATAATGTATAGTAGCGAGTGTTGACTTTGGCTGTAAGAGCATAAATGGAAAGTGAAAGCTGTGGAAATGAGATTTTTGCGTAGGATATGTGGTTTAAAGAAAAGAATAATGTTTAAAATAAATTGATACATTAGTGTAAAATTGGTAACTAAATATGTAGTTACAAAAGTCAGTTAAGATGGCTTGGTCATCTCAAGCAAATATCTAATAAATGTTTGATTAAAAGAATATATAAAAGATTAAAGAGTGATATTGAAGATGCACGTCTGCGTGTATGTTAGGGAAGTAGATGGTGAGTTATGCTTGAGAATGTTTTTCGCGTGAGCGAATATTTCAAAGTGGTAAGAATTAAAAAGTTGCTGCTCTGGATAGGAATATTTGACGGAAACTAATTTCTGCGTAAACGGAAATATTTTGTGTTACAACCTGATAGGTAAATGGCGTGATTGTATATGTACATATGTACTAAATAAAAAAATCCAATTTAATGTTGCCTGATGATAATAATACAAAATTGACTAATTAGATTTACTTTAGTTGTGATTGTTTAATGACTGAATGACTCAGCTTCGACTAGCTTATCTGCTAGTTACACTTGACTGTTATTTTATCAAAACTTACTATTGCCAAATCCTTCTAGATAAACTTGGAAAGAAGATAGAGTACATCAAAATAACGATATTGTTCCTATTTGCAGATCACATTAACTCAGAGTTATAAAACCCCACCCAACATATTATATACAGGGTGTAACAGAATAACTATTCCTAATTTTAACTGGAGTATCCTGGGCTCAGAATATGAAGATTTAATGCAAATCACTGAGATAAAATGTGGCTCCTTACTGAGCTACAGGGTGTTTTATATAAAAATTTAAAAACGATTTTTGCCCAGTACTTTAAAACTATTTGACGTATCCTTATCATACTTGGCAGGAAATGTAGGTACCGTACACCATACTAAATTATGTTAAATAAAAGTTTCTGGCTACTGCCAGTGGCGTACAACAGGGGCAAGTGAGAGGTTAATCCTTCCTAAATTCTACGCCACTGGCGGAATTGTCATTTTAGCACAATTTTTCGATTCTCCAATACTTGCTGTGTAAAAAACATACTCTTCCTTTGTAACGATAAAGTCACTGTTTTTCGAGATATTTAAAGTTAAACATAAGCTGCACCCTTGGAATTTTTTCAAAATTTGCTCAAAAAAATCTGAAAAAATTCAGTAAAATAGAGAAAAAAATTAGCTACATAATAACTAAGTAACTTTTTTTCTAACTCATTCTAATTTGGCTGTAAAAATTATTGAAAATAAAAAAAATAAAATGCAAAAAATATTAATTTTCAATAATTTTTCTAGCCAAACCAGAATGAGTTAGAGAAAAAGTTACTTAGATATTATGTAGCTAATTTTTTTCTCTATTTTACTAAATTTTTTCAGATTTTTTTGAGCAAATTTTAAAAAAATCCCAAGGGTGCAGCTTATGTTTAACTTTAAATATCTCGAAAAACAGTGACTTTATCGTTATAAAGAAAGAGTATGTTTTTTACACAGCAAGTATTGGAGAATCGAAAAATTGTGCTAAAATGACAATTCCGCCAGTGGCGTAGAATTTAGGAAGGATCAACCTCTCACTTGCCCCTGTTGTACGCCACTGGCAGTAGCCAGAAACTTTTATTTAACATAATTTAGTATGGTGTACGGTACCTACATTTCCTGCCAAGTATGATAAGGATACGTCAAATAATTTTAAAGTACTGGGCAAAAATCGTTTTTAAATTTTTATATAAAACACCCTGTAGCTCAGTAAGGAGCCACATTTTATCTCAGTGATTTGCATTAAATTTTCATATTCTGAGCCCAGGATACTCCAGTTAAAATTAGGAATAGTTATTCTGTTACACCCTGTATATCCCTGTTATATGAGAATGATTTGATTTCTAGATTAGAAATAATTTTGTTAGAGTAACAGAATGGGCAATTATTTTATTATTTGTTACTCGTAATTTAAGTACACAATTATAAAAATTATTGTACAAAATTTTATATAATATATATTGCAAAATCAATATAATTCTATCCACTTCAATAAACTCCAAACATCAATTAGAATAAAACACGTAATTAATGAAAATTGTTTTAAGAAAATGAATATCGATTTTGTAATTCAATTCAACATGAAACATAAGTATCAAAGCACGTTATATTTTTATATGCCTTTATATTATATTTTTAAATTTTTCGCAATTGCGCCATATAGTATAGTTGATAAAAATAATCAAAAACATTTTGCACAAAAAAAAAGTGATTTAGTTTTATATATAATTCAATGTGTTTTATTTGTTTCAATATATTTGTATAATTTCTATTATTATCTACTGTTTTATGAAATACAATCATTAAATGATATCTGTAATTTTTGTATAATTTTACAATCAGCGTTTCAATTCTTTCTATATATAACTTATGGAATTATTTTCGCAAAAAATATTGCAAACTATTTTGAAAATATGCAACATGTTGATAAAATTTTACATATATTTCCTGAAATATTTTCACAAACAAAATTTCAACATTTGACGTTCATGATATGTGTGTTTAAACAAATCATGAATTTGCTATTACTTGTTTACAAGTCAGTTAATCGTAATTCTAATATTAATTCCCTGTATATGTACGGATTATATTTGTGTTTTGATATTTCAATTGAATGCTATATTATATTTCTTGTACATAATTTGAAAATTAAATTTAGAGCTTTAAATTCTTTAGTTAAACTGAATATTAATATTTTAGAACCATTAATGATTTTCTTCAATTTGTGCACAGTTGGAAGAAATTTAAATAAAATGTGTAATTTGTATTTGGTTAGTAAAATTTTCAATACTTTCTTATATATGGTATATGCGATATATTATATTACCAACACAAATAATATCTACGAAATTTCTTTTACTATGTTTATATGCGTTGGATTTTATTGGGTATTTACGATAAGTTTTGGAATTGTATTTATTATTTATTATATGGATTCTATTGTATTTGAGGTGATCATATTTTTTATATTAAATTAATTCTGATAAAGCTATATTTTATTATTATTATTTTCAGAGCAAACGAACATTTGATGTCGTATCAGAGATACAAAGAAAGCGTTTTACTATTAATGACAAGGTAAAAAATACATGTTTTGAGTTCATACGGTTCATATGTTCAAATCAGCACAATCAGTATATCTTTGCGTCACAACAATTTTTGGGTTTCTAAATAATTCTTGAATTTCATTGTTCATTCATGTTTTATATTCATTTTTATTTATTTTAATTGATTTAAATATTCTGCGTAGTATTCTCCTATTTAATATGCTTTGTCCCTTTTGTTCATTTTGTGTAAAGTGTAAGAGTCCTGAATCCATATGAAATGACTGGTTGCACTTGCACAAATGTCTTATATACTTTTATGCTTGGGATACACGGCAATATTTAATAATAATCATTAAACTAATTCATACTGCTGTTTTAGCAGTAGCAATTGAGTGGGGATACAATGGTAGCTATACTGTTATTGCTAAAATCACAGTGTGAATGAAGTTTAATGATCATAAAATTTTACCGTATATCCCAAACATTTACTTTGTTGTTTTACTTATTATTGTAGTTTGCCTGCGTTATCTATATACATATAAGCATTTGATACCGGAGAAAAGCATTTGTTACTGGCGGACAATCTATGTTGAATTTTTTTTGCTGATATTAATTTTTATATTTATTGCTACACTTAAGCAATTTCAAAATTATATTCTTCAATATTTTTATGACTTAACTTCTTGATTAATCATAATTTTAGTTTTCTGTTCATTAATTTTAAGACCACATAGTTGTGCTTTTTTTCTATGTTTAGGAATACGTCTTTCTTTTGGTTGAGGTAAACTTATGAACATTTTTATCAATTTGGTCTATATTTCTAAAAACCTTAGCTTTTTTATTGTAATTTGTTTTTTTTTTATTAAATACTCTAAAAGTAACTGTAAATTAAACAATATTGTTACTAATGCGTCATCTTGCCGTACACGCTGAGATGAAACAAAAGATGTTGATTTTGTTTTTACTGTTTTATATACAAGTAGTAAGTTCATACATATTTACTAATTTTGTGAAATGTTGAAATTTTATAAAGCTCTCCGAGTTTTGCTCATATCAATGTTATTATAATTTATTTATTTTTTTGAAGTATATAAACAAAATTATACATTTTTTCTCAAATTTCACGCATTTTTTTTTATTATTGCCTAAGTATATATTTAATATGTGGTAGATCTTTTCTTTCTAAATTCACTTTGGTAACTGCTTATGAAATTTTTAATATATGATATCAAAAATAATATATGATAAAACTTTGTATCAAGACTTTAATAATGTAATTTAAATTATTACAATCCAAATGCATTAGGTACCATTTTTGTGCAAAAAACATAAAATAGATTCCTGTCATTCTTCAAGGATCCATATAACAGTTATAAGCTTATAAATGTTGTCATGCAGCTTTGATGCTCCAGCTTTAATTAATTCTACCCTAGTGGCTTCATTGTTTTTAACACTAGGTGTATAGTTTTTGGTACAGTGTCAGTAATATTTTCAAAAATTACAATATATATATATATATATATATATATATATATAGAAATCTTTCATATAACCTAGATGACAAATCTGAACTTAGTTTATGAGAGTGTATTATATGTGTACGTCGTTCATTAGCGCACTCGTTTGGTTGTTCAAATTTTTTGGACGTATCTTCGTCTTACAATTAGACCATTCATACGATTTGCACCAAATTTTCAGGAAAGGTTTTATTTCAGATATATTATTTATTCAATTTCAATCAAATTTTTAAGTTAGATTTTTTAATTTAAACAATAATTACATAAGTTTATTTTTGGACAGTGTTACCAATTTTTTAAGAAAAAAATATTAATGTTTTAGTTTAGCTACATTTCATCCTATTTTAATCAAATATTTAAATAGAATTTCAAAATGCTTTAAAGAATTTAATTTTTTTATTATTGTACAGCGTTGTCAGTCAATTTTCCGGAAAAAACTATTCAAAATTAATTTAAAAATACTGTTTATACAATTTAAAACAAATTTTTAGAATAGATTTTTTTATATGTACAATAATTACAAAATTTTACATATGAACAGTTTTGGCAAAATATAAACATTTAATCTATATTTTTTAGTATTATTGAGATGATATCAAAGTGGTCTATATATGTTTCTAATTCTGTTTAATTTATTTATTGTTGCAGTAACTTCTATTATGGTGGGTATAAGTACTTCTTCATTATTTCCTTGTATGTTATCCTTGTTATCTCTAGCCTCTTGTACAACGTTGAGAATTGATTTAAATTTAATTGAATTTAATTAAAGTCTCTTTTTCTATCCGAATATATTTCTAGCTATTTGTTTTTTTTTTATATATTTTTGTTTCGATTTTCTTTTTTGTGGATTTCTTTTGTAAGCATAGTTAATCACTCGTATTTTCTTATTATGTACATTCTTTCTCAAGCTATGACGCTTGCGCAATCTACCTTTTTCCAATTATTCCAGTTACCATTTCTCTGATAACTATATATGAATTCATTTCACTACACTATTTAACTTCCTTCTAAGTCGATTGACTTTTTATAATGTTAATTATTCAAGTAATAAATAATTTTCTAACTCTTTTAGATTGTAGTTTGTCTAAATCCCATCTGGACCTCAAGTTATCATTGCTTTTTTTAAATTTATTTGAAGCAATCTTTAATCTTAATTTAAATTTTACCATAATACAATCCAAATTTATTAAATGGAATGCATATCTTGCTGACACAATTATGTGCTCAATTTGATTAAAACTTTTTTCCATCTATAGAAGTTTATGTTTTTTTTTTTTTGGCCAGTACCTATATTTCTTATTGCTAGAATTTTTATTTTGCATAATTTGGCGATTTCTCATATTTCTGTTATAGCTCTTGCTCTAAATAAAAATTAACATTGCATAATAAACAAATTAGAATTTTTGTGGATACTAGACGAATTTTTTCTGAAAACATAATTAATTTCGAATAAATAGTAAAACTAAAATACAATTTTGAAAATTTCAGTAAATTTTTTTCTCAGAAAATCGTCAACCCTGTGCTGTAGTAAAATAGTGTAATTTTAGTAGTCACTAAAAATATATTTTGTAAAAATTTGATTAATTTCGGATAAATAGTAAAGCCAAAATTAAATTATTAAAATTTATTAATTTTTTCTCGGACAGTTGGCAATGCTCTATTCTACTAAAAATACGTAATTTATGTGGGCAGCAGAATTTTTTTTTGTGAAATTTGAATTAAAATCGTATAAATAATATAACCTTACTGAATTTGTAAAAATTTTAGCAATTTTTTTCTCGAAAATTTGGTAACAATGTTTTTATTAAAATTATATAATTTCTACGGGCACTAGGAGAAACTTTTGTGAAAATTTGATTGAAATTGGATAAATAATGCAGCCATAATACATTTTTAAAAACTTTAGTAACTTTTTTTTCGGAATGGCAACAGCACTAGAAAAAAATAAATCCACATGCCCTATTGCACTAACTGAACTCATTCTGAAAATTTATATATATATATATATATATATATATATATATATATTAATTTTTTTAAATATTACAGACACAGTACCAAATGTTATACTATTTTTTCTTGTAGTTAACACTGTAAAAATACACTTTAAATAAATGATTTAAAAACACTGTTGTTAATTTGCTGCTACAGCATTTTGTGATTCCAGGCTTAAATAACAGATATTATATCTATTTTAATTTTAATAATAACAAAATTAAAATGACTATATTTTAAGATAATAAAATACTTAAAAATAGCTAATAATAATTATTTAAAAAATAATAAATATTATTGCTATTATTAGGTTAGTATTTTACTATTTTAAGATATAGTCATTATAATTATGTTATCATTATATTTTTGTTTAATTTTGTAATTGGACATAGAATCTGGAATACATAAATATTCATAATAAATAAAGAACATACTTAATGCGGTCTTGCTAGTTGTCATAAATATTAATAATTTCAAATAATTTATTTAAAATGTACTTATTAAATAATAATAATATGTATCTACATACGTGAAATTCCACTCGAAATAGAAATATTTTGTATATTGTCGATTTCTCATGTTAATCCGCTATGACAATCTTCCAAACGAACATCTTGTATAGTAATTATACTTTAATTCTTTTAATATGTTTTGCCAACATACAAATAATTAGTATTATTGCTAACGAAAATAACTCTCATGTTGAATGTTTCTATAATCAGTAGGGTTGGTGGAAGAAGTAAAGCTGTTAAATAAATAAAGTTTGAAAAGAAAAACATACTCTAGTGCAACGGTGGGCAACCCCCGGCCCGCGGGCCATCTACGGCCCGCGAAAAGTTTCTATCCGGTCCGCGAGATTTTCAGAAGAAATTATATATAAATATTTTTTTGATGTAATTCGTCTAGTTTATGCTAACAAAATCTTTGCAAAATCTTTTAAATAAATACTTTTTTATTTATACATGTATATTTATTGTTTTATGATTAATAGGTTATTTTTATCTAATTCTTTGTAATTTTTCGAAGACGATATGAGAAATAAATGTAGGAATTAATTTTTTTTTTTTTATTTATTTAATATTTGTAGACTAAAAAATTACAGGTCACAAAAAGGTGTCAATTAACTATTACGGCCTGCGGAAAAAACGTAAAATGTATTCTGGCCCGTGTTATAAAGAAGATTGCCCACCCTTGCTCTAGTGTATCAAATATACATATTTTAATAAGAGCTAACATGTCACTATTTTGTTGAAGTAGAAAATAAAAAATATTTAACAAAATCTACGAAACATGTAATTGAAATTTGTGTAAATTTATAGTACTTTTAATTATTTATTTTACAATATTTTACAGAAATATTTCGAAAATGACAACACAATTGTTAATAATTGAAATGTAGACAATATCTGTGATAATATCGGTATTTTTTTACATTTATTGTTTAGTGGACCTTTTTATATTTATATAAATAAAATGTCATATTATTTTCTACAACTACAATATATTGAATTTTTATTTCAACAATAAAATATAAATATTTCTTATGTAAATTTAAGAAAAATTCTCTGATGTTCATAGTTATAAAAGGGATTATTTGCATTTATTTAAATACTTACGATTACTTAACTTTAAAATTCAAATTATAAAATATTACGTTTTTATTTTTCTTACTTTTTATAGATATTAGTTTCGTAAGTCAGGTAGTAATGATTCTATGCGATTTGCGACTAAATTTTGTATTAATAAATACAAAATTAAGCAGGGAATATAATAATTTATTTCAAAATAAAATTAAACAAATTTTTGACTTGTATAGTTTATGTTGTGAAAATAGTCGAAATTTAAATAAAATGTTTAGTTCATATATTCTGTTTAAATGTATCAATTCATTATTGTTTGTGGTACTTATTGTGTATTTATTATTAAGTTTTTGTATCAGAAAGAATTTTATTAACGAATACATACATATATTTTTTAAATTTTTACGTCTGATATACAATATAATCTATTATTTATCAATGTTATCAAAAATCTTTAAAGGTTACTAATAATGTATCTGCTATATTTTAAAATATTAACTTTAAACTATTATAGGAAAATGAAACATTCAATTATTTCATAAAAATTCGAAATAAAAACAAAAATAAAATATTGATAAAATAAGTTAGTGTTTGCGCTAAAATACAATTAGTTAATGTATGTCATACTTTATTATTAAATATTGATTATCAATTATCATATGTTCTAATTTTTAATAAATTTAATTTATTTATCTACACCATAATAATTTACAGAAGAAATTTTTCAGCAACAATTCTTAACACATTTAATAAAATTGTATTGTTGTAAAATTAAATTTATAAAAGATAATTAAATATTAAATTTAAAATAAGTATATAATGTGCCAGTTAATTCAATAACGATATTACCATTCTAAATAACATTTTTATTTATAAAATATAATGTTACAGAATTTTACAAAAACAAAACAAATTTTACAAAAATAACGCTCCCGGGTTTATCAGCAATAATATCAACTTATAAATTTTAAATAGAATACTTTATATATTTTCATATATTTTCTTGTTATAAATTTGTTTTTGACTATAAAAATAGCACTAAAAGCAGACTTATTGCATATTTGAAATTTAACGTATAATTCAAATATATGAAAATGTATAAGATGCTCTATTTAAAATTCAAAAGTTGCGATTATTTTCAGTAAAACATAAAATTTATGTTACTTTGTGGCATTCATATTAAATTTTTCACTCAAGTAGAACATCGGCAACCGTCAATGTTTAGGGAGTAAAAATCACCCTTAAATTGTAGAGTAAAATTTATTTTTATTTATTTTTTTCTCGAAAGCTCTGCATTCTAGAACAAAAGTGAAACTGTACGGATACCTTCTCGTTTTAAGAGCTATCAACCGATAGTATTTTTTTTCTATAAGATTTGTAAAAGTACCATTTTGCACCCCTGACATATATTTTATTCCATATTTAATTGTTATGTAATTTTTTTAAAATTTTATTTTATTAAGATAGCCCAATTAAAAACAAAATGGATGTGTTTCTAATTTTTTTTAATTATTTATTGTTTTAAGAAGTCATCTACTTCTTATATAGAAACTAATATGTACTCATAAGTAAGTTTGATTATTTATAATTACAATTTTTTTTTTGTTTTATTTACATAAGAAATTCTATAAAATATTTAAAAAATATATTTATTAATTTTAATTCGTTTCATAACCGATCAGTTTTTTTTTATATTAATTACATATACATATATATATATATATATATATATATATATATATATATATATATATATATGTACGTCTAACTCGAAACAGAGCAAAAGCACTACTGAGAAGACCTGAAGATGGCACATCAGACTGTGCCGAAACATCGTCATCAAAATTGACAACCGACAACGCGGAGCCAATCCCGGAAACCAGATACGTCATATATATATATATATATATATATATATATATATAAATATAATTTATACACTTTTTAATATTAAATGATTATTATTTTCTTTTCAATTTATTTAACATAAGAAATTCAGTAAAAAAAAAATTAAAATTATTTATTGTAACAAATACATTTTCCGCATTTCCACAGTTTCCAAGTATATATATTGTAACGCGGTTTATTTGCATAGTTAACTTTGTAACTAATTTAAAGAAATATTAATTTTGAAATACTTAAAGTTCGACCGTGTTCTACTGATTTTTTAACCGAGAATTGTGTATCGCTTAAAACAAATAATATGTGGAATGGAGCAGTGACGGCGCCAGGGGTGGGCCCGAGTAGGTACTTGCCCACCCGAAAATAGATTGTGCCCACCCGCTACAAATTAGATTTTTTGATATAATATATTAATATATTTCATATACATAATTAAATATTTTAATCATTGAAACAGGCGAACGGAAGATAGATGCGACTGGTTTTTTGAAACAATTGAATTTTATGTTCATATTTAATCACACTATAATTTTTCATATTTTAATTATGATTATTTACAAGAAGTTAATTCAGATGTATTTTATGCTTTATTGTTAATAGAAAGAATTAAAAATGTATTTAGCAACCAAAAAGACACTTTTCACACTTTTGATTCAAAAATTCTGTTTTCAAATTGCTTACAAAGAAGGATTGCCGACGAGAATAATATTAAACTGTTAATTTCTCAAAGAAAACGACTGTCGATAGTTTCTAAAAAAAATTAAAATTGATAGACAGCATTTTAGTTGAACTAGAAAACAGATCTTTTGCTAATAAAAAATATTTTAATGAGTATTTGCATTGTGAATCTTGAAATACCAGAAAAAATTTAAATTATAATACTATAATTCTACTTGTAAAATATTATTCATGTAATTTAAATTTACTAAAATCAGAATTAAATACAACAAAACACAAAACACAATTTCAAATTACGAAAAAGAATATAATATAAAAATTTCAAACATGCTGCAATTTGTTGATTTACATTTTCGGTGATACACAAACATTTAATATAATGTTTATTTATTTTATGCCATGCTAGAAAAACCAGATACTAGTTATACCGAATGTATAGAGAATAAAAAACATTTTGAATACCATATTGCATTTTTAATGCAGGCCAGCAAGCAATGTCCACATTCGCTTACATCTAGGTGCCCACCCAATAATTTATGCGGCTAATTCGTGCACACCCATCAATTCAATCCTGGCGCCGGCGCCGTCCCTGGAATGGAGTCGTGAAATGACAGATTATTGGAATGTTTAAATGATCTGAAATTAAGGTACAAAAATAAACTGAGCCGAGTGGTTCATTAATTGTGTAACGTCTGTGGCTCACATTATGTATAGAAAGTTGTACATTATACAAAATATTTAAATATTATTTTATATGTATATTTGGATTGAGGCCGTGTTTGAACGGAAATGTGCAGGACCTATCCCTAAAACCATTATTATTGTCAGTACATTGTCCAAGAAACTTGTTACAAAAAAATAAATATAAAATGTCAAGAGTCAAGTCAGGTGCTAAATATGCCTATTTAATACAAAAATATTTTGCATATTTTTATACAAAATTTGGTAGAAAGGGGTATTTCGATATGCTCAGTCAAAGTAAAATATTTTCAATGAGATGCCACTTCCGATTTCTTATTTTAAATGGAATACTTTATTTTTTATTTTATCATCGAATTTAGGAATAAATTTTACATATGATGCATTAGGAACATTTCACTTTAATTTAACTGTTTTCCACATTTCAATCTTTTAAATCTTAAAAATGCGATTAAACAAAAATTAATTTACAAACGGGGTCTTATTATGAAAGCTTTGGGCTATCTTATTATAAAAAAAAATTAATTAAAACTATTTAAAATTGTGTCTGGAATATTGCTGTAAGCTTAAAGTTTAAAAACTTGAAAATCTCAGTTTCTTTTTAAATAGAAACCACACTGTTTACTATTTTAATGAATTTTATGTTAAAAACTAAGATTAGTTTCTGTCACACGTCCTATGTTGAAAGTTGGTAGATTTTTAGCAAAAGGAAAATATAGTTTGAATACGTTATCATTACTCTATTAATGTATAACTAAGTTAACCATAAAAAAACAAAATTACGCATTAGTGTATTACTCATATCGCTTTCGTTTATTTCAAATTCATTCTCACTACGATTCCAACTTGCAGAAACATAACGATTTGCCACATTATTGTTACCACCATATAAATTTTTTAAAAAATCACATCATTTATTTCTTACATCCGACTCATTGCACAGTAAATCACCACCTGCAAATTTCTTCACAATTTGCAAGCTTTCGGGCCGGTAAATTTTTTTTTTTTGTATTTTGTACATAGTAGATTGTTGTCTAAGATTGACTTGAACAATTAATATGAACATTTTCTGTATTTGCTTTAACAATTATAAAAAACAATTTCTTTTTTAGCTTGATACATATCTTCTCCATTTGCATTACAGTAAATTAACATTTACTGCTTATGGATTATTTTCATTAAATTTGAAATTTATTTTTTCGGTAGGTTATCATAAAATTAAATATAACAATGACATTAATCGTGTTATTTTTTAGCTATTGGGTGCTATATCTACATATTTTGTTGTACTACTGCAATTTCAATGACCAAATAGAATATAATTTTTTGTAATGCTTATAAGCTACATATTTAGAAATTATCTATAAGATTTCTGTAAAAAAATAGTAGAATTTGAATTGTTTACTGCTTTTATTAGAATCAGATATATTATTAAATCTAAAAACACTGCAACCTAAAATAGTGACAGTTCTAATTGATATCTATATTAGAATGGTATCCCACTTCACTTTAGTAATCCCATTCTGGAAACATTGAATACGCAAGGTCGATCGATGGAAGTGTCCTAATACCATGGTCTTCAAGCACTGGTGAATTAACAACATATGAGGCCCTGGGCGGTAAAACATAATTATTTAAAACAGTTTATTCAAATGGATAAATTGTTAACAAAATAAGATTATTATCAAGTTTTCTTCGAAATAATCGTTCGAAAAACCTTTATAAAATAAAAAACTAAACTTAAATCATTCATGGGCTTTAGGAGATTGCCCAGTTCGCCATCCGCTTAATCCGTCACTACCTCCAATAAGAATGTATTTAAAAACTGTAAATTTTACTAGTTAAAAATATGTGTAGATTAATTATTATTATGTTGAATTGGAAATATTAAAAATGTGTTTTTCTGTAATATTCTATCTATATATGTATAATTTAAGACATATTTAAATAAAGATTTTTTATTAAAAATATACGGTATATTTTTGTAACTTAATGTGCTACTATAAATAAACAATTTTACAATGTTAAATTAATGATTTTAAATTAAAAATATTAATAAATTTATATCAACATATATATATATATATACTCTCATACTCATATATATATATATATATATATATATATATATATATATATATACCGGGTGTTTGTTCGTCAAGTTCGTATGGGCGTTTAACATGCAATTTCGATAATTTGCGATATACTTCTTTCTCGATTAGAATTCGGAAAAATACTTAGAATACGTTTTGATAGACAATAAAAAGTTCTATAATTTGATTTTAGTTTTAATTTGCTAGCATGTGCCGTTTGGGCGCTAGAATTTTTGTAGATTTTTTTGGTTTTTATTTTTTTTCTCAAAAACTATAAGGTCTAGGAAAATAAGCATAATATGAAAAAATGCGAAATAATGACTACGATAACTAAGTAAAAAACCATTATTCTACGATGCATAGTTTAGTAGAAAAAAATTAAAAACTGACTTTTTGAAAATTTGACAAGGGTAGAGAAAAAAGTTACTTAGCTATTATAAAGCTAAATTTTTTCTTTATTTTACTGATTTTTTTCAGATTTTTTTACTATACACGGAAAAATAGTAGTTATTAAAAGTGCAACAAAATTTGTGATAATTTATTTGTGTAGATTTTAGAAACACTTACTGTAAAATTTATAATTCTGTACAGAACAAATGCAATATATTTTTTGTAAAAAAATTAACAACAAATTTAAAATAATAAAATTAACAAACCTGAAAAAAAACTTACATATTTTTACCACTTTGACCGAATGGAAAAGAGGTATCGTTCTCGATACGGTGCCTGTAACATTTTAAAAAATTAATTTTTTATATAAATCTTTCATATACCTAGTTTTTAGATGACAAATTTTTTTTAAAAAAAATCTGGTAGATTTAATTCTTATTGCGCCGTTAGTTTAAAGCGCAGGACTACAGAATTTGGAGCTTTAATCGGTGAGCGACAAATAAAATTATGTAAAATTTAACTTTTATATTTTACAGCAATAGCGTTGCATGAGCTGTAGTAACTGAGGCCAGGCCGGGATTCCATACTCCCAGGTTTAGTAATTACACTAATTACTAACTTGTGGAATGGGGAATTTCTAGTGTTAACAAATAGTTTTTGAAAACGTTATCCTACAGGAAATTTTCTGGTCGATCTGATGGTGGTGGGGAAGACGCACTTTTTATTTTTTGTATTACTTATTTCAAAAATCCATTTATTATTGTTTTTTAATTTTAATTGATCATATTTCTATTATTTTACAATTTATTAGCTTGATTCTTCTTTAATTTTACAAAAATGCTTGAAATTAAATTTGTAATTAAGCATTTCGTTTAGAAGATATTCTCAATTATTATGTTAGCGGCAACTAATCTATAGATAAGCTAACCGATAGACAATTGGATTTTACTGCGGCAATACTATATGAGAGGTATTTTGAACATTTTTATGTCATTTTGATATTTTTAAGAAAATGATTTTGAGAAAAAACATTATTCAATTTTATTCAAAAACAAGATTAGAAGTATATGGGTAAACCCATATATAGACAACTTTGACATTTCTCGAAAAGTTGGCAACACAATATTGTTAATAAAATTATAGTTTATGTGGGCACTAGAAGAAACTTTTCGGAAAATTTCAGCAAAATCGAATAAATAATGTAGCCACAATGAATTTTTAAAACATTTTGTGATTTTTTTTTCTCGATAAGTTGGCAACACTGTATTTTGTAAAAATTGCATAATTTATTTAGGCATTTTTATTTATTATTTAGAAACTTTTATAAAAATTTGAATAAAATCGGTTAAATAACGTGGCCATAATAAATTTTTTAAAACTGTAGTAATTTTTTTCTCGGAAAGTTGGCAACACCGGATATTAATAAAATTATTTAATTAATGGAAGCATTAGGGAAATCTTTTCTGAAAATTTGATCAAAATCGGATAAATAATGTAGCCAGTATAAATTTTTAAAAACCAGGCAAATTTATCCTGAAAATTACATTAAAATCGGTTGAACCGTCTAGGAGGAGTTGCGGCCACAAAATTTTGTCTGACGACCGAGCGAGCTGACGACGCACATCCATACAGCCACATAAACTAAGTTCGGATTCGTCTAATCTATAGGCTATATGAAGGATTTCTATACAATTTTTTTTTTTTTTTTTGAAAATGTTACAGACACCGTACCAAACGCTATACCAGTTTTCCTTGCAGTCAAAGTGGTAAAAAATGCAAATGCACAACGAAATATTTGTTCTCACGACAAAATAAAATGTAAGGAAACGACTTTCTAATAACATAAAAATCAAAAATTAATCTTTTACCCCGATCTATCTATAACAATAACTGAAATCAGAATCTTATTATTCCAATTTTTTTTAATTTGTTATGTAAACAAATAGTAAAATTATTAACAATTATCATGGTTTATTTTCAGAAAATCAAAATTTATTAATAGGTTAAAGATTTTTAAAATATCGGTTAAGGTTTCTGTTAACCGATTAAAATATTAGCCAGGTTATTTTATCGGTTTCATATGCCTTGGCTTCAATATACATACATTTTTTCTAACGTTCAATTGAAGCACATTTAACATCTATAATGCCACATGAACATCCAAAAACTTACCAGTAATCCATGGTTTACAATCGGGAAAACCAAAATATCCCGTTTCACATGTTCCTCCAATAACATTCGCTTTGCAATAATACTAATAATATATACATATAATAATAATAAAATATATAATAATAATAAAATATATATATATATATATATATATATATATATATATATATATACAGGGTGTAACAGAATAACTATTCCTAATTTTCAGAAATGGTAAAGTGCACTTAGAAAAACATTTTTTATTAATAAACTAGTGTCCGAAAATTTCTCGGTGTCAAGATACACTAGATATCGTTAAAAACAATTTTAATTATTACAACGTCAAAGAGTAGTTAAGTTAAGGAACATTTTATTAGAAATAATAGTGCATTAAACTTTATAAAAATTGTTCGAAGTTACGACCACCATATTCGATACACAAGTTGTAACGATGTACAGGGTAGGCAAATTTGGACGTTTTCATAGGGGGAACTCGGAAACTATAAGAGATATGGAAAAATGCACCGCGCATCCTCGACCGCTTTTTTTTTGAGAGAAACTCAATTATGAAAACAAAAATTAGCTATCGTCTTTTGTTTTCGAGTTATTGCAAAAAGTTCGCTTTTTCCGTATTTTGATAAAATAAATTAGATGAAAATAATTTTCACATTATTAAGGCACTTGTTTGAGTAGAATGAAATGGTATTAACGGATATTATAAATCTACGTTAATTCTCGGGTTATAATATAAAGTTGTGTTTTTTACAATCGACTGCAAAAAAAAAAAAAATAATAATTTCCGGACACTAGTTTATTAATAAAAAATGTTTCTTTATGTGCCCTCTATCATTTCTGAAAATTAGGAATAGTTATTCTGTTACACCCTGTATATATAAGTATATATATAATGTGCAATATTATATTATTCATATCTAGTGCACTTGAATGAAAATAAAATTCAAAATCAAAGTTGTTTATGTTAAAACAAAAAACAAAAATTGGCAGTTTAGAAAAATAAAGCATTTCTATCTTTGCTTTTTATCGTGTATTTAAGTGTATTTCATCAATTTCCACATTCAAAATGGTAAGTTTATTGATATGATGATAATAATAATGTAAATTAAGAAAAATAATAAAATTAATCGTTTTTTTCTTGATATTTCATATTTGAAGACTAACGGTTTGTCATCAAATACATGGTAAATATTGTAAAAACGACGGTTACGGCTACGACAGGTATCGGCTCTACAATGGCAGCCAGCGATTCTGCAGGGGATGATTCTTTATATCCTATAGCTGTTCTTATAGATCACCTCAAAAACAAAGATGTTCAGTTGCGTCTGAATTCTATTAAAAAACTTTCTACAATTGCACTAGCATTAGGTGTTGAAAAAACACGATCTGAATTGATTCCATTTTTAACGGAAACAATTTACGACGAAGATGAAGTTTTACTCGCCCTCGCTGAACAATTGGGCAATTTTATCACATTGGTTGGTGGTCCGGAGCACTCACATTGTCTTTTATCGCCATTGGAAAACTTAGCATGTATCGAAGAAACAGTTGTTCGCGATAAAGCTGTGGAATCTTTACGTAATATTGCACAACAACACAGCCCTGTTGATTTGGAAACACATTTTGTGCCACTCGTTCAGAGATTAGCGGCGGGTGATTGCTTCACTTCACGTACATCGGCTTGTGGATTATTTGCAATATGTTATTCGCGCGTATCAGCAGCAGTAAAAGCTGATCTTCGAGCACATTTTCGAGCTTTATGTCAAGATGATACTCCAATGGTGCGTCGGGCTGCTTTTTCAAAATTAGGTAAATTGGCAAAAGTTGTTGAAGTCGAATATCTTTATCCGATGTTCGTTAATTTAGCACAAGATGAACAAGATTGTGTGAGATTATTAGCAGTTGAAGCATGTGTAAGCTTCGCAACATTATTGCAGCAAAAAGATGTTGAACAACTCGTAATGCCCACATTGCGTCAATGCACTGGTGATACCTCATGGCGTGTACGTTATATGGTTGCTAATAAATTCACTGAACTGCAACGTGCTGTCGGACCAGAAATTACTCGTACAGATCTGGTGCCAGCATTTCAGAGTCTATTAAAAGATACTGAAGCTCAAGTACGGGCTGCTGCTGCTCAAAAAGTTAAAGATTTCTGTCAGGCATTGGATAAACAGCATCAAGAAAATATTATATTGACATCGATATTACCATATGTTAAGGAATTGGTAGGCGACATAAACCAGCACGTAAAATCCGCATTAGCATCAGTAATAATAGGACTAAGTCCTATTTTAGGCCGTCATAATACAATCGAGCATTTACTCCCACTGTTTCTCCTCCAATTAAAAGACGAATATTCCGAAGTACGTCTTAATATTATTTCAAATTTAGACTGTGTAAACGAAGTGATCGGTATTCAACAACTATCTCAATCACTTTTACCAGCCATCGTTGAACTGGCCGAAGACTCAAAATGGCGTGTACGCTATGCAATCATCGAATACATGCCATTGCTGGCTGGTCAACTTGGTCAGGAGTTTTTCGATGAGAAATTAAACGCACTGTGCATGACATGGCTGGTCGATCATGTGTTCGCAATTCGCAAAGCTGCTACGTTAAATTTGAAAAAGCTGGTCGATCAGTTTGGCGCTGAATGGGCTGAAAATACCGTAATACCGAAAGTGTTAGCAATGTCACGCGATCAGAATTACTTGCATCGTATGACGTGTTTGTTCTGTATAAATGTATTGGCGGAAGCATGCGGTCCAGAAATTACAACACGACTATTATTGCCAACCGTGCTGAGTATGGCAAATGATAATGTTGCCAATGTCAGAGTTAATGTCGCGAAAACACTACAAAAGATTGGACCACAATTGGATCATGCCGTTATACAACCGCAAGTTAAACCGGTGCTGGATAAATTATCTATTGATCCCGATGTTGTTGTTAAATATTTCGCATCCAAAGCTATCGCTGGAATTGCAGGTTGAGCATATACACGTTAGGAGTGGAACCGAACATTTATAATTCATAACCAAAATTTATCTAAGTTAATTAATTTAATCATACAATAATAAATAAAGTAAAATAAATCATCAGACCTAAACTAAAATACTACATACTCTGGTAGTTTGTCTGTCCTGTATCTGATTGTGCTGAAAAAAAAAATAGCTACGTAAAATAACTACGTAAATATAATGTTTCAAAGCATAATTATTTCTAATAAATAAGTAGATGTATGTAATATTTTTAAAAAAACTGGGACAAAATTGTAAACCGATTGTAACACCGGGACAAAGACTACAAACTAGGACTGCCAATAAATTATGTATAATGGATACTTTTTTATTTGTTTATATTATTCTACAGGTGTGAATAAATGTAATGTAATGTAATAATTGTATGGTTTTTTTTGTATAAAAATATTAATAATAGAAAATTGTTAAAAATTCTCATTCAGTGATTTTATTTAAAAGTTTATCTGAAGTTGTTTGTTATGGTATTACGCCATATAACGTTAACATAAACTAACAATCAATTATAACATATAATTATTTTTAATGTTAACATAACTAAAAATTAAGAATCAAAATTAAAATTCAAGAATCAATCTTCTTTTTACACAAATGGATTCGGTAGTGAAGACTATCAATCCCGTAGATGCTAGATATATATATATATATATATAATATATATATATATATATATATTTATATATATATATATATATATATATATATTTATATATATATATATATATATAATATATATATATATATATATATATATATATATATATATATATATATATATATATATAATATATATATATATATATATATATATATATATATATATAATATATATATATATATATATATATATATATATATAATATATATTTTGAGAAAAAACATTATTCAATTTTATTCAAAAACAAGATTAGAAGTATATGGGTAAACCCATATATAGACCACTTTGACATTTCTCGGAAAGTTGGCAACACAATATTGTTAATAAAATTATAGTTTATGTTATAGTTTATAGTTTATCGGTTAAATAAAATGGTCATAATGAATTTATAAATTTTAGTAATTTTTTTCTTGGAAAGTTGGCAACACTGTATTTTGTTAAAATTACATAAATTATATAAATAGTAGGAGAATCTTTTATAAAAATTTAAGAAAATTAGTTCAATAACATGGCCATAATATATTTTTAAAAATTTTAGTAATTTTTTTCTAGGAAAGTTGGCAACACTGAATATTAATAAAATTATATAATTAATGGAAGCATTAGTGAAATCTTTTCTGAAAATTTGATAAAAATTGGAGAAATAACGTAGCCAATATAAATTTTTAAAACTTTAGTAATTTTTCTTCTCGGATAGTTGACATCACTGGAAAAAACAAACCACATGACCATCTTGGGTACTAGACAAATTTATCCTGAAAATTTCATTAAAATTGGTTAAACCGTCTAGGAGGAGTTGCGGCCACAAAATTTTGACTTACGACCGAGCGAGCTGACGACGCACATCCATACACCCACATAAACTAAGTTCAGATTCGTCTGATCTAAAGGCTATATGAAGGATTTCTATACAATTTTTTTTTTTTGAAAATGTTACAGACACCGTACCAAACGCTATACCACTTTTTCCTTGAAGTGAAAGTGGTAATAAAAAATAAATACAAAACGAAAGTCCAATACCGGGAATCGAACCCGAACCGCCTGAGTGAACCATATCGGACTTGTCAAACAGTAGCTCTATCCAGTCAGGTTAGATTAGGTTAGGTTAGGTTAGGTTAGGTTAGGTTAATAGCTCTATCCAGTCAGGTTCTTTTAATTTACAATAATTTACATAAACCAATTTGAACTTACACAGTTACACAAACAAGTCGTTACATGTAAATGGAAGTTTAAAGCTCGGGTAAACTAAAAATTAAAAGAATACAACGACTTTTGCACAAATATGTATGCACTAGGCCATTTTTCGCAAATTATTTGAGCGTGTAAACAAACCATCACAGTTGTAGAGTTTCTGTAATTTATATAACAGAAGCATATCAATTATACTTTGTTCTATAATTAAATTTAACACTGATAAAAGAGCGTGCCGAGGGGAAAACTACTCCCTTAAATTTTGTACACCACATTCTACAATCCTAAGATTTTAGCATGATTTTAAGGAAGATTGTAAGGATTTTTTCGTTGATTTTAAAAACGATTATAAAAATTTCATATAATTTTAAGCAAGTTTGTAAAGATTTTGTATGATTTTAAGTGAAATTGTGAAATTGGATATTACATAATTTTAAGGATAATTATAAAGATTTTACGTAATTTAAAGGAAGATTGTAAAGATTTCACAAGATTTTCAGTGAGTTTGTAAGCGATTTTACATGATTTTAAGTGAAATTGTAAGCGATTTTAAAAATTCTACATGAGTTTTCGTTGATTTTATATGGTTTTAAGCGAGTTTGTAAGGATTCTACATGATTTTTCGTTGATTTTACATAATTTTAAGGATGATTATAAAAATTTCACATGATTTTAAGCGAGTTTGTAAGCGATTTTATGTGATTTTAAATGAAATTTTAAGAAATCTAGATGATTTTTCGTTGATTTTACCTAATTTTAAAGACGATTTAAATACAAAAAAATTCAAAAAAAAAATCTATTATTCTACATAGGATATTATATCTCAAGTATTTTTTCGGTACCTTTAAAATCGGCTCGATAGAAAATAGAGCCAGTTAAAATATATACTATTTTTTATTTTATCAATTATCAATTAATAATATTAAATTAATTATTGAATTATTAATTCAACATTCATTATGTAATTTTTAGAACAGTCAGTTACAATAAATAAGTTGTATTAAAGGATTAACTTCAACATGTATGTATTTGAGCTACGTGTCTGAACATAGCAATTACAACCGTGCGAATTGACGTTAATCAGATACATAGAAATATTAGCTCTTTTGAATAATAACGATCAATTTGATATTCAAATATTTCATAATATTGCTGCAATTTTTTAATAAATAAATATTTTTATATCTTTCAAAATATCAGAAAAATTCATGAACATGTAAGTTAGCTATGTAAAATAAATAACCGTATCTACGTTTTTCTGAATCCAGATTGCTTTGATTCGTTGTTTTTTAAATCAGCAGAAAAACAAATAACATATCAGTTTTGTTTTAGCGACGCGTTTGTAAACAGTCAATTTTTGCATTAAATTTTTTTTTGTATTTTACTTTCAATTAACCGTATTGCTTCTGCTTTTATTAAAATCAATTGTGTGAAGAATGAAAATGGAGAAGATATCAAATAGAAAACAAGCTGTTTTGGTTGTTGGGACTATTATATTAAATTATATTAAAACATTATATAATATTATTATTCTCGGTCTTTGTTCTAGAGGCTATATGAAAGATTTCTAGACACAATTTTTTATTTTTGAAAATGTTACAGACACCGTACCAAACGCTATACCACTTATTCCTTGCAGTCAAAGTGATAAAAAAGCTAAGAAGAAAAATGCGACAATAAAAGTTCCGCGTAAAAATAGCATAAACGTCTAATTCGTTTTTACTCTGAACTTTTTTTGTGTCTTTCTATAGTTGTAGTTGTAATGTCATTGCAACTTGTAGTTTCATTTTTACTCAAATAATACTACTAAAATCAGTTTTGCCCTCATATAAATTTTAACTTCTTCTTGCTTAACAAGGTTTTTTTACATCGATTTTGTTCTGGGCGCGTCATATCATAAATAGTTCATTAATATATAATATTATATATTTTTAAATAACATTAATGTATTCTAAAATAATTCGGAACAATCAACAATGTATATTTTCCAAAATTTTCAGGGACAAAATTGAATAATAAATAATGAATAATATTTATTTTTGCACAATACCATAAATACAGTTTTGCTTCGTCATATACAAGATACATTTTTGCAATAATTATAATAAATTTAGTATATATATATATATATATATATATATGCCAATTAATCTTAAAGTTGTTAAACTTATGTCCAATGTGATTATTCTTTTAACGAAGAACAATTCATAAATAATATGACAAATAAATATCAAATATCAAAGAACAATCAAAATGATAAAACTAAAACTTATTGTAATGACAATATAATAAAAATTTAGTACAAGTCAATATTTAAAAATTCTTCTATTTTATAAAAGCTATTTTGCAAAAGAATTTTTGTTTAAATTCTAATTTAAATTTTTTATCATCTAGTTTTTGAATACGTTCAGGTATTTTGTTATATAATGTAATACAGTTGTACTTACTTACTTAGGTCCCGTTTTAAATTTGCTTGAATTATGCTTAGGAACTGCTAATTTGTTTTTTTTCTCTAGTATTATATGAATGTATATTATTATTTTTGGTGAACGAATCAATGTGAGTTTTAGCATACAGAACACAGTTTAAAATATATAATGCAATTTTTATTATTATATATGTTTATATTTGTACAAAAATAAATTTATTATTTTATTCAAAAATACATAACAAATGTATACAAAAATTGAAAATTAAATAATATTAAACAATTTCTTTGCTTTTTTCTAATAGATTAGTAACATCTTCGAATTATTTCCCTATTTAAAAATTTTCTGAAGTTTTTGGTTCTAAAGGATTTACAAAAATTTCGTTAATTTCTTCATTCACATATCGTATATTAAATAATTCTGTACTTAGATTTGTATCGGATTTTGTTTTTAAATTTTCTCCGACATTTCGTTTATTTACTTTATATCGAATCTCAAACAATAATTTTTGTACCATTTCATTAAATTTCTCTAAATTTTTCACATTTATACTTTTCAAACACAAATGCTTCTGTGTTCTTTTTAGCATGCCAATTGGTTCTTCTACTCTTCGAAATTTTTACATAGTATGTATATCTTGATTTGCTCTAAAACGCAAAAGTGCAGTAGAGTGATCAATATCTGCAATATTACTTGACGGATTAGCTCAAGTATCATAATCTCTATATAAAATTCTTATTAAAATATACCAAACTAACAAATAATTTGTACTAATTTTTGATGAAACTGTTTGACACCCATTGAAAACATACGATATTTTTGTTATGATTATTTTGTTTTCATGGCAAGCTAACAGTTGAAAAATAGCAAGCTAACATCAAAATCATAGCAAGCTAACATCAAAATCCTCTCCAAATATTTCAATATATATTTTTTTATTTCGGAGACGCCATTGTGAGCCGTAAAGAGTTTGTTTATAGAAGCAACAACTACATATAATTGAAAAGCATGTTCTGTGCGAGTGTCGATTGTATGCGGACATTCGTGATTTGCATGCTATGGGAGTAGTTAGTTTGCATGATGGGAATTTGGATGTTTCTAATATGTTACAGGATGAGGGCCACTATCGAAGGGCTAAAGAATTTGCTGAGATGGCGTTTGGGCGGCGGTTCCAAATCCTGGCGGGTAGACCGTAAGTTTGTGTGTGAATGATGTGTGAATGTGTGAGTGCTGCATCCGGACAAACCGGTGTACTTGGCCAAGTCCGAGTTAGCCTTTGTGGCTGGTGTGGGTGGGGAGCCGATGGGTTTGTTTCTGTAGGGTTAGAACCCGCTGGTCCTGCAGGACGACCTTCCTCGGTGCGATGTTGCCTTGTCCCCCAGATAAGCCCGTTTTCTACGTGGATGCGGTACGGCGGGTGTCATGTGAGAGTCACATGTGGTGTTAGGTGGGAGGACATCTGGCCGCAGGCGAAACCAAACTTCTTGGTGCCGGAACGTTTCGGCCAGGGGGCGCCGGATGGATAAGCTACGTCTTTTCCAATGGAAGATCCTGGTTTGAGCGTGGTAGTGGCCGAACCAACCGTCCGGATAGGCTGGCGATACTTATGCCTTGTTATCAAGAACAGATTAAGGAGCAACCAATGCCATTGGCTAGCCTTTGGTATGTTGCGTTTCTTCAGGCAAATGCATATGCAAATGCCTAGGAATGCTACGTTCATTCCCGCGTGTGAGTTGCGTGACAAATCAACTCGGGCACTGACACTGCATAGCCAGTAGGGATAGTATCCCGCCTCCACCAGTAGGGCCTTCACAGCTTGTTTTCTGTGATAGGCAACGGACAGTGACGAACTGGAAGTTGTGTTTGTGTCTTGGCACAAATTCAACGAGATTGATTGGACTTAAGCAATCCTCGTACACGTGACGAGTTCACTGATCGCAATGTAGAAAGGCGGGAGCGAATAATAAAAAAAAAAAACCCCCAAACTGCTGTACAACTGTAGTCGATAGCCCAGAAGATTCATCCGCACGAGCGTCATCCGTACGAGGTTCATCCGCACGAGATTCCTTCACCGAGCGAGCGAGTGAGCGAGCGAGCTGACGACGCACATCCATACACCCACATAAACTAAGTTCAGATTCGTCATCTACAGACTATATGAAGGATTTCTATACAATTTTTTTTTTTTTTTTTGAAAATGTTACAGACACCGTTCAAAACGCTATACTACTTTTCCTTGCAGTCAAAGTAGTAAAAATAAAATATAGGTTTGGTATATATCTTATTATTTTGTGCGTTATTAGGTTTGTCACCAACATAATAAATAATGTGCAACGGAACTTACGATAATCGGACTATGTTTGAGTATTTTTTTAATAACAATTTATTTTGAATAAACATAATAAAATACTTACTTATTAACAGTACTCATTTTTGTTCCAAATTTCTAAAACGGTTATTTTCTGTCCTTGAACGAATTAAATTGTACATTATAAATGCTATCGGATACAAAAATTATGTGATCTGTTGTCAATTATGTATATTGATAATTATATTACAAACATCAATAAATTAAAATATGATCTAACTGTAACAAAAATAAAATAATATCCCTTAAAACAAACAAAGATCAAATATGCTTTTTGAAAGGTCACTTATAATATTTTTAAAAGATCATTAATATGTTTTTAAAGATCAAAACTTAATTTTTAAAAGATTTTAAATAAATATTAAAATATAAAATAACAATTTTTCAAAGAACATTTCATTTTTTTTAATATCGGTTGGATGCATACATAAGTAATATTGCAAAAAAGGTAAGTACTGCAGATAGTAGAGCAGGTCCTGGTTGTAACGCGGGTTTACGGGTTGGTTGTAAAACCCACCGGCGATATACAATAACCGCGCCATAACCGATGACTATAACTACGGAATATTGCTATAACTATTATTTATATAACTATTTGATTAGTCAGACGAGCTGCTTGAATCTTCACAATTACAATCTTCAGGTTTTTTTTTTCGATTAAAAACGTAATCTGCGCAGTCTTCGTCAACATAAGTGACCTTCCATTTTCGTACACAGCACTTATCGCAGCAAGGTTTCGGTTTGGCTGCGAGCTATAAATACAAACATTGAAAATTAAAACTCTAATATCGATTCATCGACACCAGGACTTATGTAAAAAATTAAAAACTTAAACTAAAGATTCGTTAAAGATGAGTTTTTGGGCTTAACTGCATTTTACGAAAAATAAAACATACGGCTAGTTGCTCGAGTCCTATCTTTTGAAACTTGTTCAAAGTACGGGACCATATCTTTTTATTAGCTTCTTTCATAATTTGATTTCTTTTTTGCTCACGTTCGATTTGAGCTAAATACTTGTCCCTTTTTTGCTTGATTTTAATAAGTCGATTCATTTGCTTCCAAAAACATGCAATTTTACTCTCGTCAGCTGGATGACATAGCGGCTCAAAGTTAAATTCCTGAAAAACATATATTTGAAATAATGTTTATACAGTCAACGAGATACTTCGGGAAAATAAACTTAAAATATAAAAATTTATTACAAAAATTTCTCAATAATGTAATAGTATATTATGTTACAAGGAGTAGAAAGCGACGATTACTGTGGTAAGTCCAGATATTATTATTAAAATTTTAAATTTAAAATTCGGTTGTATGCGACCGTATGCGTACTTGTAGTAAGAAGTTTATTACGAAAAAATCAGTAAAATTAATCATTTTCAGTATTCGATGATATCTGTTATAAACTTTAAATGTATTTAATTTTTTATTCTTAATAAAAATTAAGTCGTTAACATTATCTTTCAGTTCACCTTAATGTTCTATTTTAATTAAAAGAAATAATTCTTTATATCCTGTAAAAAATTAAATGACAAGTGTAGGAAATATTTAGAAATAAACATAGTGAACAGTGAAAAACAGTTGTATTATTAGTAGAAAATAATGATGTATAGCAATACTGTAATTTAATTTAATTTAATTTAGTTTAATAATAAAAAAGTTTATATACTATTTGTATTATTTAACACAAGTAAAAATTTAAATACATAAAAGAAGTTTAAAAATTATTTATTCGAAAATATACTGTAATTTATTTGTAAAACTATATATATATAAAAAATCATATACCAGAAAAATGTATATAACTGACAGATAAACAAATACTAATATTTCCATCTGGCCACCATATGGTATCATAATCACGTGTTCTAAACTACTAAATTCTTGTAGAATGAACGTTTTTAAGCCAATGTACGATATAATAATAGCTGTATTTTGTATTAAGATCAATTCATATTATCTGCTTTAGCTTCAGACAAAAAATATCTGATGTCATCATGTTTATAAGCGCTAGGTTGCTAACTGCTAAGCCTTGATTTCGAAAATTTTTTAAAATTGTATTTTAAAACATAGAAAATTATCAACATCAGTATCATGGTAAAAATATAACAAAATGTAAAAAAATAATTATTTTCCAAATCTATCAAATTACTCCGGAAGAAAACTAAATGTTTTTGGTAGACACGAGAAAGCATACAATTACGAGAGACTCCCGGCTATTTCGGAAGAGTGGTCAATTCTATATTATAAAAATATAAGTAAAGCTTGCAATAATATTTCTATTTGAAAAGAACAGAACTGAACGGATAATATAAATTGCTCTTTAATCACAAGATTTTACAATAGAAGTACATGACATTGCTATTACTATTTTAAAACAAGTTTTCTACAATTATGATTTATTCTGTACCTTGTATTGCGGTTTCGTAAACGTACTTTCATATGCAGCCTCTGAGCTTGTTTCGCTCATAGTGTTGCTGGTAGAAGCAGTATCTTTTGAGCTTGTTTCGCTCATAGAGTTGCTGGTAGAAGCAGTTTCTACTGAGCTTGTTTCGCTCATAGTGTTAGAAGCACTGGTAGCAACATTTTTGTCCTCCATTTCGAATATTTTTTCAATAATAGTAACAAAACAAAACATTCAGTAATAAATAATGTCAAAGGCGATGTTATTTTTTCCATCATAACCTACTAAGTTATACGGCTTAGAATTTAAAAAAAAAAAATATTTTTAAAGCTCGTTTCGTGCATCTAGATTTTTTTTACTAAAACTCATATAACACAGAAGTACACTAAATTTATGTCATACAGACAAAAACGGCGTTAATTCCAGTAAGTTAGTACACAAAATATGTTTTGGAAATTCAAAATTCTGGAGTAGAATATTTATGCATTTAAAATTTAATTTTTTTAACAAAACTTGACAATCTCTGAACAGAGATTTTTAAATGTTAAATACATGGAACAAAAACATACATTTTTTGCCCAATGTGTTAGTAGTCCAATAAAATTGGATAATAATAAATTAAATATTAAAAAACAAATAAATTGTTTAAATTTGTAGATTTTTCTGGGCTGGTATGCCGTGACCGATCTATCTTCGTCATAGACGTTTCGCCATACATCGTAGATGGCATCTGCAGTACTTGGTCACCAAACCGGGGGAAGCAAAGGTTCCTGCATCAGATGTCCCCCTCAAAACCATTTACTTTTTATCCGGAACATTTTTTTGTCCGATGCACGATTTTAAAGTTATTGCAAGTGGCGGATTAAAATGGGACACCCAGTATAATAATTTTATCAGATCTCCAAATTCCAAAGTGGAATATAAAGGTTATACTCTTGAGAAGCTGAGCATATAATGATTAATAATCCTTAATCATTATAACTTTTTTCAGTCAGAAATCATATTTTTCAATTTCAAACCACTCCGTTTATAATCTTCGGAATGGCATGAATTTTGAACTACTAAAAAGCATATTTTATTAGCTTTTTGGTGATTATTTTAATACCACAACAATCTAAACACATTCTTCCAATTATTATTTATTTTAGATCGACCATTCATGACTAATCGCTATGTGTTAGCCTGGTCACATACAATACATTATTTATACATATTTGAGCAATGTTGATATTATTTAAATTTTTGTAATAGTTAACTCTTATTATTAAAATATTTACAGGTGATAATAAACATTGAAAACAAAAGCAGCCATGTATTTATATAATTTTTTGATCAGATTTATAATAATAAACAATTTTTATTTATTAAGATTTTTGTCAATCATATTCTTTATATTATATATAATTTATTAGTTCAAATGATAGTATTGGATAATTCAACTATATTTCAAAATTTCTTTAAATTTTATTCCATTCCATAAAAAAATATCAATAAATCAATCCACGCAGCAATTATATTTATAAATATAACTGTCTTAAAAATAAGGTTGTTTAATATATCTATATTTAAATATATTTTATTCAATGTCAAATAATTGTCATTTTCATAATTCACTGTCTATAGTTATCTAATGACGTCATTACGAAGAAAATTTCGCTAACATTTAGAAAAGTAGAAAAAAAATTCAAAATCTTCGGAAAAGTTGTAATCATACAAATTTTTATTTATAGTTAAAATATTACAAATTATAAATTAACATAAAATTAGTTTAGTTTATATTATTTTTAAAAATTCACCACGTGTATTAAATTTTGTTTATATTTAAGAAATATAAATGTAACATTATAATGAAATTATTAATAAGATTAAATATTGCTTACAGTAACAGTATTAATTTTATTTATAATGTAATATTAATGTTAAAAATATAGTTCCTTTTATTTTTTTAATTAATAGAATTTGCAAATAATACAAAAATTTATTTTTATTATAATTATCTTTATATATATATATATATATATATATATATATATATATATATAATAGTTTGGTATACAAAAGAAGAATTCGCAAAAATGTATAATAAAAATAAATCGAAATGAGAAAAAAAAATCTATTGAAATCATTAAAATGCCCAAACTATTATTGAGTAAATTACCAACAAACATATGTCCGAAATTAATTTTGTTGTAATTCGTTGTAGATATGGAAGATGATTTTCCGGCAATCTGCGTAAATCCAGTTGCTGTACGTTTATCGCCCGTTGCATCCATAACGATCAAAGATGAATCGCTCAGCGAGCCAGAGAGTCCGTCTTCATCCTGCCCCGCAACGCCTTTGCCCAAATTTCGACGAGCACACATCGACCAGACACAGATATGGAAACAGATATCTTGGTTAGTTGTTGTGTTTTGTTCTTTGTTTTCTTCCAACTACCTATAGCTTACCTTATAGCTTCGAATTGTTTGCTTCACTACTAGAAAAAAGATAATGAAAGTTTTGTCTTGTCTTAATCGTGCTGTGTTGATGATGATTATTTTCAAAGAATTACTAAAAATATTGCTGCTACTAGAAGATCGCTATTAACTAATTAACTAATATTTTTTTTTTTTTAATATAAAGTTAACTGAAACATTGCTTCTAATGAGAACCAAAAATTGTACTTACCATTTACCATCGATTATCAAAAGTTGTATATCTCTCGGAGCAACTGATGTCACCGATTTTTTTTTTTTAAATAAATGTGTTATTGTACGTAGTAACTAAAAAATCGAATACAATTTTATCAAGCCTGACTTTGTAACAAGATTTAAATTTAAATTAGTTACTTTATATTTCATTTGTTTTATTGCAGATCGAAAAGGTGCAACAGAGTGTATTGAAACAATTAAATTTAACACACACATCTCGCTCAACAATATTTAATCCACAGAGAGTATCAGTTTCCAAATTAAATATTAAAATTGAACCCTCCACATCAGGTGAGAATATTTTATTTTTTTTCAGATTTTATTAGAATAAACTAGTTATAAATATATAGTCTATGGAGTATAATATTTGATTAATTATTTACAAATTTTATAAAAGAATAAACAAATAGTTTTCACCAAAAACACACAAAATTTTAAAAAAAGTCAGTTTAGGTTATGAATATTTTCATTAACTGTATCATTAATAAGTGTGCTGGTTTTGGATTAAAATAGTTTAGTAAAAATAAATAACATCTGATTTTAAAAAACAAATGCAATTTTGAATTTTTATTTTGTAAAATAAATAAACATAATATTTCATGATATATTTTTATTTCATTTATTTATTATTATTATTTCACAATATATTTATAAAAAGAAAAAACATTTTTTCATAGGAATCAGATAAAATATTAAAGTAACACAAATAATAAACATCATTAAAACAATTTTGTTTAAATAATTAAATCAGTTACTTAGAAAATTATTTTTTTCTTTGAAAAACCTATCCTTTCTGTGAGTTATAATTGAATCGATTATTTATAACTCACAGAAAGGACAGATACAAATAACTGATTCAATTATTTTAAGCAACTTTTAATTATTAATAAATAAAATTTTAATATCAAAAACACATTTACGATATATTAATTTTAAAAAAGTTCACTGTTCGGTCGCTTAATGAGCATAAATTTGGTACATTATTAATTACAATTGGACATAAATCATGTATACGACTTTGAACTGGAATCGCCGCCGCATTAGATTTAGGTCCATTTTTGACGCTGTAAATTTCAATAGTTTTCTTACTTCCCTGATACGCAGCAACCAGCGCATCACCAGCGACATTTATCTCACACGAACGTGATGATTGCACGGGAGCACCTAGAAATGAACTCAATGTGTTGCATTGTATTGTGTCACGGTTAGAAATTTTCTTTTGGAAAAATGTACATATCGAATGACGAGCGCACTGTTCGTTGCCAATGTTTGTGGTTCTAGCCGTTACTAGTAAATGTTCGGTAATATTGTTGTATCGCATTGACACGAATGGACCATCTAAATTTAATGAATGTAATCGAGCGCCACGAGTGTATAAGTTTTCGACAAATACTGAACATGAATTTAATTTGCAAATAATAATTCCGCCAGTGGGAAATGGTCCATCTGGATGCCTGCCTATAGATTGAATTGATACAACTGGTGAAAAATCATCTTTGACCTTTAAAACAAACGAAATAATATATTTTTTATCGAACTGTACGTTTATTTTTGTATTTTTAAAAATATTTGACATGTGACCAAAGAGTAAAATTATTAACAATTTATTCAGAAAGTTAGAATTTAATTATAGGTTATAAATTATACATTTTTTTTTCATTTAGAAATATAGATCCAAGTTTGTTTATCTGCTTTAAAATTGTCTAATATTAATGTATGCGCATGTCGGTTAAAATTCATGAATTTCACTAAAAAAAATATATACATTGTACAAAAATAATTTCGTATTTCGGTTTTGTTCCAAAAATAAAAACGGTATTATTTTTTTCGGTTAAAATATATACCAAAATATCGATTAACTGATTTATTTTACCGGTTTTATGTGCTGATAATTATCCAAACTTTTTTGTTTTTGTTTATATATTTATAATATAAAAAAACTGTCTTATTTTTAAAATGGATCATTTAATAATATATATATATATATATATATATATATATATATATATATATATATATCATGTTAATATTGCAAATTAATTTGCAAAAATTTTTTACTTATTAACTTAACTGTGAAATGACAACACGTGCCTGGAGAAAAAAAAATTATTTAAAACTATTGCTGAATATGGGCCATGATACAATGATCAAAACGTCCAAAAATAAATAAACATATAAATAAATTTATTATATATATTTTATTAAATGATCCATTTTTGCCTTGAAATCTTCCAAATTAAAAATTTACTAACCTTGAAAATATCAAGTTGTTCAGTTACTTTTCGGATATCGTATTTGATCACAGAACCAGTTTCTTCGCATAAGAAAAAATAATTTGAATTCGTAGCATCCCAACAACACGACTTCAATGGTACTCTACTTGGAATTCTTGAAACTGGTGTATTATTACTATTTGTAATTTTTGCAGATTTATCAGACGATACACTCAAAAGTAACTCTTTTCTGTTATGAAATGCTAAATCTTCAATCGTATTCGTATGCAAAGGAATAAAATTTGTATTAACAGAATCTTGATCTAAGAAATTTTTTCTAATTCCGGATTCGTTATTAGATAGCTGGCATGATGTAACTAATAGTTTTTTGTTTTCATAATATTCCATAATCCTGCAACAACCGTTACTACAAATTTTTAAGGATTTTTTGTGATCAAATTTATACACATTGGCGCCTCTTGATTTATTTCGTAATTTTGTAATTTTTGATTCCAAATCACAAATTCGTTTTTCACACTCGCTTTCAACACGCTTTTTATCGGCTTTTTCTAATTCTAAATTACTTTTTTCTCGGTTTAATTCTAGCCTTAATCTATCTAGTTCACATGTATCTAATGCGACAAGTTTCGTAGCGTAAATAAAACGAATGTCTGACTTGGATGCGCTCATTTGACACATAGGGCACGATGTATGATTATTTAACCACTGTTGAAGACAACTGTGACCGAATAAATGTCCACATTTTAATGCACTTAATCTATGCTCTCCCGAATTACTCCAAATATCGAAACAAATCGCACACGTGTTTCCATCTTCTTCCCCGGTTGATTCACGGTTTTTTATTTTTTTTATAAGACGTAAATTTGTTAATCTTGCAGCCATATTTCAAATTTCAAATTCCGTTGCAATTTCTGTTAAAAGTATTTTATTTTTTATAATGATAAAATTTATAATACTGTATAAATACTATATCGTTTTCTTCAACTGATGGAACTACTTCGAATGATAGTATAAAACTAATGCATTTCAATGTAACTCAATACAAAATCTCTATACACAGTCTTCCCTTCACAAATTTACAAGAAAGTATTGCTTGGACATGTTTTTTTGTTAGTTATAGCAATGCCGTACTTGCAAAAAAATGATTTTTTATGCATATTTTGAAAGTTTCAATAATTAAAAAAAAAATTATTTAAAAACTTGATGTTTTTTCCTGAAAACAGTTCGGAGACTGAAATATGATGTCAATTTATTTATTAATAAACTTTGTTATCATGCACCAACGAATAAAAAGTAAATTACAAAATCTTACTCACATGGAGTGATAAAAACCAACAGAAATGCATTTGAGAAGATCTTTTGGTAATAATAAAATCTCATTCGCAGCTAAACAAAACAAAAATTAAGCTATGAATGAGACTTTAAAAAGTTGATTGAAATTTAATATGAAACTTTTAACAATGTAAAAGAAAATAATAGCGCCAGTTCATGACTTTCTAAATAATATTATTTTCATGTATGTTATTCAGTATACGCAAAATGAAAATAAAATGTTTTCGATAAGATTCTTTTACACTTGATTATTTTTACATAATTTACATGTGTCTAATGTTATCAATAATATTAATAATATTATCAATTATGTTAATATTATCATATTGTACTATTAATTATTATTAATTCTAGCAAATATATGAAATGTATTAATTTTAAAATATTCCAACAATTTAAACCAAATTTTGCAAACAAAGAAACATTTACAATAGGGTGACCATTTGTTCCGTGGGGTTGGAAGAAGACTTGTGCCTCGGTTAATTTTCGTTTCCGGATTGGTTCCCGATTTTGTATTTTCTATAAAGTAATAAAATAATGAATATGAAACTGGAGTTGTAAATTTTGCTATTAGAGAAATATTATAGAGATTGATTTTCAAACATGGAACATCATGAGTAGAACATAGGCAAAAAATACCGTGGTATACAATAAATAATAATTATAATTAATATTTTTTTGGTCAGGTTTCTCTCTCCATCATGCAGCAGCAGTGCGGAGAGTGAGGATAATGCATCTTGCTCGCAGCCTTCGTCACACGGTCGTCCACAACGGCCAAGCGCTCGCGTCATGCTCGCGTTCTTCTCACATCGCAGACCAGTACCCGCCAACTGATTCAAACGCCGTTGATCAGCAGCCAGCCGAAAGGTTCCACCGGCACCCTGGTGCTTAACAACCATATGACAACTATATTGCTATTTTCCACTTAATGTATTCAATACTGCCATTTCTGATAACTTTATGAATTCATAATTCAGCGCTCTCTGCTCAATTTTGAGGGAGATTCACCAATTAACAGATGCGGAATTTTTGTTTGGTTAAAATTATCTTTGTATTGTTTTTTAAATGTCGACATATAATGTCGTTACTTTCAAATTATTGCTTAAAATTAAAATAATTATGACAAAGGTTTTGTATTTAAGGGCCAGTTTCGTAAAATGTTGTCAATGTTAATCAATTAGATAAATTGACAATTTTCTGTGAATTCCCTCATTGAATGACAACTAAATCGCGTTGTTAAGTTGACCTGCATTTAACACACAAAAGTTTAGCTTTTAATTAGCTTTAACAAATAATTAATAATAATTAATATACCTACAAGTTGTTTGTAAATGTAACTAGGTAATCCAATATCTTATTTGGAAATTTCGTTAGGTATTCTTGTAAAAATTAAAAAAAAATTATTGAAAGAATATTACTTTAAAACTAACGTTTTTACTATTAATTTAAAAATAAACTTATTTATAATCTGTAAAATAATTTTTTTTTTAAATAAAAATAAATAATAGTATATTACAGTATTACTATTTTGAAACAATTTTATAAATTTTTTACTACTCAATTTGGTAAAAAAAATAATATATATTTGAATTAAAAAATATTAAGAATTTTTCACTTCAATTTTTTTTCCAAACCAAATAATAAATAATGTCCAAAACTTGCAAAATACAGTTTATATTTTAAAGTAAAAGAGTTAAATTTTTGTAGGGCAATTGAATTTGTACCGCTATTAATGTAATATATTATTTTTTGTTATGTATTTTACAAATATGTACCTTTTTACACCAATAAAAGAGCAAAAAATTACGAAAAGCAAGGGTAAATAATTTCCAACACATGAATAGACAATTATTTACTTTTTTTTTTCGTATTTGTTTACTCTTTAATAATATAAAAGTTGTTAATAAGAAGTTTTCAGTTGCTCCAAAAAGTGTTTATAGTTTTACACTTTCTGTGGAATAAAAAAAAGTGCTCTTTTTGAATTTATTTATTTAGGGTAACACTATTTCCCATTTTAGGAAACGGACTTTTATATATGCATTTTTTAGAGTAATTTTTTCGAACGGAGTAGTTATACTATAACTTACTATTATTTATTTTTATTAAGAAATTTATTTCTATTATAAAAACCCAATTTTACAGATCAAAAGTATATTTAGTTTTGAATTAATAGTAAAAACATTGATTTTAAAGTAATATTTTTTTATTGTATTTATTTTTTTATTTGATATATAAAAATTAGATAAAAATATGTTACAGATCATAAGAAAATAAACAGTTGGTTTTTGTAACACAAAAATAGTAGATGAGAAAAATATTTAGATATATACCACTGAAATGTAAGTGGAGTACTTTTAAAAAATAACTTAAAATTATCTACAATTAAATAAAACTGAGAGTGATAAAAAAATGTATATGCAAATATAATTTTCGCTTGTATCTATGAATTTTATAAACTGATAAAGCATTATTAAAATGTTTGAGTAATGGAGAAAGTTTTGTCCAATTTAACTAATGTCAAAGGCTGATATTATTATAACTCGATTTTTGAGTGGTTTAGTTCCTTTAGTTCTTATGGCAGTTGCATTGTCTTAAAACTGGTATTAGTTAAAATCAATTTTAAAATGCTTGCCATAGGGTGGTTTATGATTATCGAAATGTCAATATATTGGAAGTAAACAGAAACAAACTAGAAATAATTTATAAAATCGTGTATTTTCAAAACATATTTTAAATATATAAAAATAAAACTTTTATCAGAATAAAATAATTATATTATACATTTATTTTTTTATTTCAATGGATTGAGTTTAAGATTAATGGACTAATGACATAATTGAGCCACAAGCGAAATAAAAATTACACCTAAATCTACATTTATAAAATACAGAATTAAATGATTATGTCATTTACAATATCGAAAATGTATTATTAATTCCAAAATGTATGTAGAAACATTTCTATTGTATATTTAACTTTAGTATCCGTTGTATTATAATGTAACTTTATTGAAGATCTATTGTGCATTTAAAATACAGATTGAATATATGTTTATGTTTTTATGATTTCGTTACAAATACCGGAAAATAAAATCGAATTTCGTAGTAAAAGCAGCGTGAAACGAAATAACTAAACGTGATATACACCAAATGCAGTAGATTATCAATACAGTTAACGTGTAAACAACAAATATGTTTCATGATAGAAATGATTTTTAATGCGTTTAATAATAAATAGCACGAAAGAGCAGTACAATAAATAAACAGATAGGTAGTTAATTATGACCGAATATGTAACATTGGCCGATAGTTGTTAGGCCTGTCCGCTTGTCCGGCAACGCAACCCCGAAACATAATAAAAGATAAAGGTGGACATTAATCCTCAGCACGCGCCTTTTTAATCACGATCCTTTGTCCTATTGTCGCTGTCGGTCGCTGCAATTTATTTACTGCGTCTATAATTAATGTTTACTTTTATTTGCAGTTTGTTGCAGTTTATTATCAAGTATGTAAATTTTGGAAATTCGGTTAAAAAGACTTTTTCAAGTTTTATAGGTATTTTTAGATATGGAATTTGGTTCTTTTGATAAAGAATCATGTAAATTAAATTTAAAAAGTTATAGGTTTAAGTTCTGCCTGCTTAATTTTAAATTAAAATTTGACTAAACGTATATCTTCATCATAAATAATAAACAATATAGACACAAGTTACTAGCTGACAAAAATACAAGTAATTAGATTCCAAAACTTTATAAATTATTAATTAAAAGAAGCCAGATATAGGTATATAAATATAATTATTTTTCTATTATTGCTCGTACTATTCGATATTTTATTATTCTCAGTATCACCGTTTTGTCGTTTTTTTAACACTCCTTCAAAACCAATGAATTGAGATTTCACTGTACTTAACTTAACTGTTATTCAGTATCCCATATTAATTTTTAGAAATTGCTGATATTTCCAAACATTCTCCAAATCTCCTTTATATCTCTCTCGATCAGTTTTGATCGTCATAAAAGTTAAATGTGTCACACTAAAATCATTCAAGTTCATAAAAGCTAACATAAAAGAAAATTTTAAAATGCGGGCAAAATCTAGGGACATATACTACACGAATACATCCATTGGGTATCTGGATTCGGGAACCGACCATGAATGGTCCCTTCTCTCTCATTCTTTTTCCATCACCGAAGTTTGCTTCTGCTGCTGCTTACTTACCGCTTACCGCTTTGTAGAATCGAAGCGTGTCTGCTAGGAACAATAGCGTTGGTCGCGCGACCAGCGTCTGCCCGGCACGTGGCCCCTTACGTCATAACTCAAATCTTGCATCGCTGGTCTTTTTCGAGACACCGACGCCGACGCCGACGCCTCACCGTTGCCGCTGCTGCTATTCTTCCGGTTACGGTCCGGCAAGGAACGGTAGGGACGACCGGGGGTGACGGGGCTGCATTTGCATGACTCACAAAAACGTAACTCTGTAACACGCTCGAAACTAATTCGTCAAAGCAATTACTAGTTCGCTTGATTTTGCCCGATAGACTAATGCGGTTGTTAGTTCGCTCACTTTGACTGGGACGGGGCGAAATTTTTCATTAAATTTTAATTTAAGTAATATATTTGGTTTTGGTAGCAGGTATGCACTGTAAAATTTAGAGTAATTTTGAAGCGTATATACTCGTACTAATTGCAATTCAGAACTATTCGAAATATTGAATATTTTTAGCCTTCAATAAAGGGCAGTTTCAAGTTTACAAAAAAGAAACATAATTATTTTTATATTGTTGAGATTTCTAACAAAATTCTGAATTACATTTTTTTTTTTATAATTTTGACTAAAAGAACAAGTATGTATCACATCATCATTTTTTTTTAAATGTTTTATGAACTTTTACAGTGGCGGTGCTAGACTTTTAAATGGCGGGGACAGGGCTCAGAATTTTTTTTTTAAGGAGGCATACATTGTTAATAAAAATCGGTAATAATTTGTATACGAAAGTGTAAAAAAATTTAATTTTACTAGTTCTTATTTATCTTAATTCATATTAAATGATTTTTTTAGATAAACATATTACATAAGTACCAAATAATGATATAATACCGCACATCGCCGGCTACAAGTAATTAAAAAAACTTCTGTGCATGTCCAATCTGTTAAACTTTACACAAACTAATAGTAAAAAATATCGGGGGGGGGGGGCATTTAGGTTCCAGAATATATTTTGGGAGGCATGGCTTCTTCGGTCTGCCCGTTAGCTCTACCTCTACCACTGAGCTCTTATATAACAAATCAGAAGTTTTTGAGGATGCATGTGTATGAATGATATACTAGATATTGGACATAAACAAATATTTATAAAAATATATCTATTTTTATGTACGTATTTTATAAATTAACTGAAAATTACACTTTTTAAGAATTTTATGACAACACTATTATATATTAAAAGCGATATTTTCATTTTGTTTGTTTGTTTGACAATTTGAAATTTTATATACGAAAATCAATATCTGATAACCATGTAACTGAAAACAATTAAAATAAATTCTATATGTTGTGAAAAGGGAAATGTTAATTTTGGAATTTCAGATAAATATATGTGAAATCAAAAATTTATAGATTTATAAATTTTCAGAAAATACACAGTATTTGAGCTTTATACATATTATTCTGTTTAAAATTTAAACAAATACATTAATTTTATGTTACCAGGTATTTTATAACGTGCCAGTAATTATTATTTAAAATATAATACATTTTGTAATTTGTACTAAGTATAATAGTAATTATTTCATTTGAAATAAAATTAAATAATTTCAGTGGAAAATACTGAAATGAACACGAAAGCGAGGAGTGTACATTAACATGATTTAATTAATATGCAAATTATACTCTTGATTTTGTTTTTTGAGGGGCATATTACGCAAACTTGATTTTTATTTACCTATATTATTAGTCATTGGCTATATATTTTTTAATTAAAAAAAAAAGAAACTTTTGCATGGAACTCTGTAAGCTGAAAGTATTATCTGATAATGTGATTGCAGCTTATGCATGTTTACTCATTTTATAGTATTTTTATTTTGTCATACATACACACAAAATTTGAGAGAAAATCATCTAAGTACAAATAGAAAAACACTAAAAAATGTATTTTTTCGAAAGAAACTAATAATCATTTTAGAATGAACAGAAATTTAACTACAAAAATAATATTTTATTTTTTTTTAACAAAATGAAGATAATTTGTTGTTACATTAACCATTATAAAAGAAGTCGAATTTTTATTGAATTTGTAGGTTTTATTCGCTTTAAAATAGATTTTTATTTCTACCTCTTATCAAATATGAATAGTATTTCTAATTTTGACATATTTTCTTATTATAAAATTCAAATAAACTAATTAAAATTGCTTATTCATTAATTTTAAGTAATTATCAAAAGTACTTTTTACAAAAAATTAGGTGAGAATACGGGCCGGGCCAATATGTTTTTAAAATAAGAATGATCGTTTTCGTTAAATATTTACGAAATTTGAAAAACATTTTTTTTATAAGGCTATAATATGTATATAAATATTAATGTCAAAAGATAAACAGAGCAGAAAATTTTCAAACTATATCATAACATAAAAAATTATGTAGGTAATATTGAAAACAAATCAAAGTCCTAAATTATAGGTCAGGTGGTAAAATAAGAAGAAAACAATAGTTAATTTAAAGTATTATTTATTTAGTACAAACATTTAAGCAAAATTAAGTAATACAAAATCAAAATTAAATTACTAACATTAGAAAATAGTGAATATTATTTAGACAATCATTTTTTAACACAAGTTACCGAACGATATATAAAGATATTTCCAAATCCTTACTTAATTTTTATTTATTGTATAATTATTATTTATTTATTTTATTGTTACCTGCGGACCATAAGACGCACATCAATTTTAAGTCTATTTTTCTATGTAAATGTGTTAATGACGTCATGCTGTAAACTCGTTTCGGTTACGCGTTTACTTTTTTGTTATAATTTTTAAATATTCGAGAGCGGTTTGTGCAGCATTATCTTGTGCATCTCCCATTGTCATACCAGAACCGCGGCATACAGCTACAGGTAATTCAGATAACTCCACCAAATACTGATATTCTCCAGCTTGTGATTTTTCTTCGATCCTTAAATAAGTTATTTCGAATTCCTGCTCCGATGCGATCTCTTCCAAGAATTGTGCGTAATTGAAATCTTTATTGTTTAAACATGTTTTCTATAAAAAGAAATTATATATATTTATTTTATTATATAAACGTTTTAATATTAGCTGGATTAGCGAAAAAATATTGGTTGACCGTCAATGATAAGATGCAGTAGAAATGATGTAAAGGCCCCTTATCGGACCTGGTAGGAGATAAATTGAGGAGAAATATGCGACTAATATCACATTAATCACATTATTAATTACTTGCCCTTTCGGATATGGATTTTTGTCTAGTCACTCTAAAATACATATTTAAATTTCGATAAACGCAATTTAATAATATATAGGCAATAACAAATCTCACGACTCTTTTCAATGAGTTATACACAAATACGTTGTCACAAAATTTTCACATTACAGTACAAATAAAAAGTAAAATTGTATAAATAATAATTTTGTAGTTAAAACGCTTTTTTCGCTAATCCAACTGTATTAAAATATTCATCTTTAAAATCATATATTTTCGTACAAGTAATAGTTTTAAAATTAATAAAATAATAATAATAATTTACCTGAAGTTCAGACAATTTAGGTCCACTTGATTGTTTCAAATTTTTATAGAAATTAGAAACTCTGCGAGCATAAGAAACCGATAAAGTAGATATTTTACTACCTTTCAAGTCTGCGTAATCGGCTGCTATATTGGTAACTTCTTGCGATATCTATAAGCAAAGAAATGTAAACGTTTTTCACTTATAATTTTTACTAGTCTTTCAAACCTTATTACAAACTGCACATTAAAATAAACACAAATCAATTATTATATAAATTGATTTATTCAAATAGAACTCAGTCTGAAAGATAACAAAAAAAAATCATTTATCTCTAATTATTGGGTTTGGTTGCAAAAGCATAAAGGAAAATGACCGCTGTGCAAATGAGATTTTTATGTGGTGTAGATAGGAGAGATCGGGTACGAAATAGATTAGTGTATGATGAGTGTGAAATTGAAAACAATGTAGCAAAAAACGGTTTGGACATCTTGAGCGAATGTCTAATGAACGTTTGGTTAAAAAGATTTATATGAATGTATTGTATTCCATGTGTAAAAATGAATTAACACACTTAATTAACACACAATACGAACACAAAATTAACAGTCTGAAGGTTGCTACTCTGCCATACTTTCCAATGTTTACAGTTTACATTACTACTAGCAGATACTGTTACTTATTTTAAATTTTTTACATTAAAAGCAACTAAAAATTCTTCACGTCCCTTTAATTTTACTAAACATTAACAAATTAACCTCTTTACTTTACCTATCCTGCAATTAACGCCACCATATACCTATATAAAGTACTACCAATTCACCCTACGTATAACCTATGTTAAAAGCGAGTTTTTAAAATAAGTAAATATCATTTGGGCACTAAAATTTTGCGATTTATATTCATAAAATGTGCAAAATTAACAGTATGTAAAGTTTGAAGAAAATCGATTACATAACCGTAGAATAAAGTTTAACCACATTTTTATTTTACCAAAATTTTCAGAGCTATCTTTACTCACGTTGAATTATTCTTCGATTTACAATTTGCTGAAGATTTACAATTTAAATGTGTAATATTTCTCAAACTAACAAATTGAAAGATTTTTAGATGAAGACAAAAAATGCTTAGATTTAAAAGTGTTTTAGATAACGATCGAAAAAATATTTTAAAACGCCGCGACGTTTATACTGCTAGACGTCCCGAGATCCAGTACAAACTAAAATATAGTCATCTGGTGCATCTATCTCATGTTTTATTACAAAATTTTAATATCGAATTATTGGCGGTAAGAATTTTAACCTATGTATAAACTGAAATATCAGAATATTTACATATACATATGAATATTTATTATAAACATGTAATAGTTTAAAACTAAATCATCTAATTTCAAACAAACAAAATTATATATGCTAATAAATAATGTTTTCAATATATCAATAATCCCCAATATGAATTAAGATTCACTTACACGATAACGACTATAAAGAATTAAGTTAAAAATAATAATAAACTGAAAACAATAAAAATTATAATAAAACTATTTTGAATTAATCTGTTTCGTTTGAACAAGAGAATTTTCATAAAACATTTGATAAATAATTTTATATTCTTTCTTGAAATCGAAATAAAAAATTTATTTCCGTATTAACTTAATCTATCGTATCTCTAAAACAAACTTATCTAATAGAAATTTGACAATTCATTCAATATGGCCAACGTGTATTTATAAACAAACACGACGTCATGTCACTAGCTAAGCAAAGAATGGCGCAATTCAAGCGTATTTTAAATGTTATAATTTTTTTTCTTTGGCAAAGTCTAATATTATTCGTATCCTTTCAATGAAAATAAATATTACGTACCTACTATTAATTTAACGATTTATGTAATTAACTAAATAACAATTACTTTCAAAAAACATCTGAAAAACTAGCAAACAAATAAATAAGATAATTTGTACACTCACCTCCGAGGTGCTACTAGCAACAGAACTCAAACCAGACGAAATGGCAGACGTGTCTGTACTGGCTGAAAATGCAATCGATGGATAATCAGCACCGAACGGATGCTGTTGCTGGGCCTGGGATTGCTGTGTCTGCGGCGGCTGTGATTGTGGAGGAGGATAGGAGTTGTTAATCGGTGCATTAGATGTTTGTTGTTGGTAAATAGGTCCCGAGTCGAAGGTTTGCACCTGCAATAGAAATTCAACTCTTACAAATTTTATCCAGTTGCAAAACGTTTGCTACTTTGATTATGTAATTAACAACGCGATTACATTTTCAGTTAACTTTGTTGTAATTTGTCGAGAAACTTAATAGGCTATTATCTGACAATGAGTTTCTTGCAACTAAAAAACTAAATATAATCGGTAATTGTTAAGATTAATATTTAAAATATAAAAATTATAAAATAAACATATTTAGAAATATAGAAAATATTTTAAGTATTTTTCTACAATTCAAATATCAGCAGAGCTTTTGAAGCTATACGTTTGCGTGAACGTCCGATGAGTAGTTGAAGTGGTATGATTGAGAGGAATTATGAATGTGGATAAAGCTAAAGTTGCTTGTTTGGATAGGAATGTTTGGAGGAGGCTGATTTCAGGATAGTGAAAAGAGTTTGTGTCACATTCTTTTGGGTATACGGCGCGATTGTGTATTTGTATATGTAAATACATTATAATACAACTCGTAATTTTTTTCGTACCGACCACTTTATTATAATTATTAGGAAACCTAAATATATAGAGGCAATCGGATCATGTCTATTATTGAACAAAAAAATCTTACCTCATCATCATCGTCAAGTCCTTGAGGTAAATGTTGAAAATACTGAATTACTTTGAGTGCGGCTTGTCGCTTAGCAATTTTTTTTGATTTACCCGTGCCCACTTCGCGATATTTAGATACTTCGCAAGCGATTGTAAATTTTGGTATATGTTGCAAACCTTCTACGTTTACTATTTCGTAGCGCGGTGGTGGCCAAGAACGTGACCCACACATTTCTTGCAGCCAACCGATCGGATTACTTATTGCTTTTCTTCTCGCTCGCATTTCTTCTTCTGGGACAAACCTTAAATATTATTTATTCATGATTTTTGAGTGTCAAATTAGTAACACGAATCGGGATGCATAAAACGTTGTTAAATACATTGTTAGTTAGCTACATAATATATTAGGCGTTTCGGAACTAACAACATTTTTACAACTTATGACTATACTCGTACTTAAGACAAAGTAACATAATGTTCAAGGTGGTCAAAACTTAGCGAAAATATTTCCATTTTTCCCTGACTTTTATTATTAAACAAATGTAAATTTCTAAGTAATGTGAAACACAAAATATTCATTAAAATAAAGATTTCTAAGTGTAGGTGTAAAAAAAATTGATATAAGAATAATTTTAATATACTAAAAGTAAAATTCATTAATTTTTGCCGATATTATAATAATACAAATACAAATTTGCACAAAAGTGTTTGTAAATTCGCTATACAAATTTTTTCCCTGACTACAAATGAAATATCTTGGTCCGTATTCTCACCTCATTTTTTCGTGAAAAATTGCTTTTGTTTGTCATCAAATATAAATAATTTTTCTATATTTGATCATTTTTATTATATTTGGTATTATAAAATTTAAATAAACTATTTTAAAATGCTTAATAAATGATTTTAAGTGAACGTCAAAAGGACCTTTTTGAAAAAGCACTTTTTCATATGAGGTGAGAAAACGGGCCATTGACTTTTCCCGGTTTTGGCCACGAAATATAAACAATCATATATTGTTACTAGACTAATTTTACGATCAAAAAATTATTCATAAAAAAACTAAAGTTTATCTTACATTTTATAGAACTTTTTGCAAAATAATTAAACTTTTAAACTTTCCGTACAGCGTTTTGCAAAAGTTTCACAAAAACATATGAATAACGCGCGTTTTGTTTGAAGATAGGCTAAAGTGCGCTACCGTCTACAATTTATTGAAAATAAAATTTATCGATTATATTCATGAAAAAAATATATTTATATTAAAATAATAATAATATATATTTCTGTATAATTATAAATTAATAAATTTTCTGATTGGTATCAATAAAATTATAGGAACTAGCAGCCTAGCAGCTAACTTCACACTTCTCTGTGACAGGCAATTATGAGTCAATCTGTCAACTATAGCTATTGTTATCATTTTTAGTTCTATTTAGATATTATGAAATATTAAATTGAATGTCGGATAGCGATAGTGAAATAGAAACCGTGTCCGAAAATACTAGATTGATGGACGCGCACGGAGCAAGAAATGGTGGTATGTCCGATCCCAGTAATGATTCCCAACAATCGAGACGACGAAAACCCAGAAATGAGACAACTAATCATGTAAATTACGGAACAGTATGGTTACATTTCGGTAGTAATAAACTACACAATCAAATTTCGGTTTATGTGTTTTTCAGGCGAATGTAACCGTTCCCGAAGTGTCAATTCGTGCTCCGCCTACAATACCACCGAATCCCCAACTACAGCAACAGATTAACGAGTCCGGCTTAGCTGACGAAGAGGAAGAATTAAAATACGGAGCTAAGCATGTTATTAAACTATTTGTTCCTGTGTCATAATGTATGTTGGTAGTTGTTGCAACGATCAGTTCGATTAATTTCTACACCACCAAAGATGTTTACCTGTAAGTTGTTATTCGGCAGCTGTTCCACCTATGAATAAATATGATTTTAAATTTCCAGTATTTATACTCCATTTCACGAGAAAAGTCACGAAACTAGCACGAAAGCATGGCAAGCAGTTGCAAATTCACTTATTCTGATGACCGTTATTATTGTGATGACAATATTTTTGATAGTTTTGTAGAAATATCGCTGTTACAAGGTTTGTAATTAATAAATTTATTAACTTATTTAAGTGGTTTAGAAAGAGTGATTTGATATTTGGATAGTTTTTGTCTAAGGATGGCTGGTTTAACCAAAAATTTACGTTAGAAACGTAAATGTATCCAGAGAGATACTATATACTATACATGATATAAGAATAGTTATTGCAAAAATACGAATAGATTTTAAGGTTGTAAGAATTCATCCTGCTCATTCAAATAAAAATTCTAGGGGCAGAAACCACTTGTACAATCTGGTATATAAATTAATTCAAATCTTTTAAAGTCCTGGTAAAATCCATTAAAAATCTCAACAATTATACTTAAAATTTGAACAATCTGGTGTAGAAAATTTGAGCAAGTGGCTTTTTCTTCGTAAAAAAATTACGCCTATAGTTTTTGAAAAATAAAAGTTAAAAAATAGAATATATTTATAATTACATAAAATATGACACGGTTTTTAAATTGGTTAACGAATGAATTACATTTTACTTGGAATAAAAAGGCTTTCGGAATAAGTTCTGCGCATAAATTTCAATTAAAAATCGACGTTTCAACGTACTCTACGTACATTATCATCAGATAAAATGTACAATAAACAAATAGAACATAGAAACAAGTTAGTAGGTAACAAAATAAATAACTAGATTATAAAATTTATCAATTATTAACATAGTAAAAAAATCTTTCAGAACTGATATTAAAATAAAACTGCTTTAGATTAAAGTTTTACATTTATAATCGACATTTCGACGAACTCAACGTCGATTATAAATAAATATTAATACAGAACTAGAACCGAAAGCAGTTTTATTTTATAATTTATTTTTAATAGTATATTAGTTACTTACCGCGGTAATTTACCGAAACCAATTAAATATTTTATTTTCCAGGTAATTCACGGATGGTTAATTGTCTCATCGCTAATGTTACTATTCATATTTTCGTATCTATATTTAGAGTAAGTAAAATTTTCAATTTTATTCGATAATTTTATAAGAAAACAAAATAAAATTGTAATTTTTTAAGGGAGGTATTACGAGCTTACAATGTACCAATGGACTTTATAACAGTCGTATTAATGATGTGGAATTTTGGCGTAATGGGTATGATTAGTATCCACTGGCACGGCCCTTTACATCTTCAGCAAGCTTATTTAATATTTGTGTTCATTAAATATCTGCCCGAATGGACTACGTGGGTCGTATTGGCTGTTATTTCAATTTGGGGTAATCTAAGTGTATTAAAACGAAAATAACTAGATGTAATATTTTTGTTTTGGTTTTGTTATATTAGATCTTGTCGCTGTATTAATGCCAAAAGGTCCTCTACGAATTTTAGTTGAAACAGCTCAAGAAAGAAATGAACAAACCTTTCCTGCCTTAATTTATTCATGTAAGTTGCATCGACTGGTCGAAAAATACGCAATTTTGCCTACTAAATTAAAATAATTACACAATCAAACATTTTTAAATGATTTGATCGTCACAATGAACTGATTTTAAATTTGTTACAAATTAAAAAAATTGTATTAACTTCACCGGAATGCAAATACATTTTTTTCATTTTGTAACTAATTTAAAATCAATTCATTGTGACGATCAAATCATTTAGAAATGTTTGATTGTTAATTGTGTGTAATTATTTGTCGTCACCGAGTGCAAAACTTAACACTAAATTTATGTTGGATAAAATCAAATATCATTAAAAACTTATATGTCATTTTATGTTTGAGATCTATTTTGTTTTAATTTTTTCAAATCAAACTATTTATAAATAGTAATCATTCTGTCAGTAATATAGTAAAAATCTTTCAGAACACATAATTAAAATAAAACGGTTATAGTTCTGTATTAATTAATATATATACAATACAACCGTTTGCGAAATATTTTTCCAAATTTCGCAAAAATAACGAAACCTACCCCGAAACACTTAGTGGTTGCTAAACATATTTCAACCCCCTAACCAAATATAACCCCTCGCTTAATTAATTTATTAATGTTTGCAATAAAAAAAAATCTAATAATTTTTTTTTGCAAAATATCTCGAAAATGCGGCTGGAAATTTCGCGCAAAATAACAATAAATATATATATATAAAATATATATAGTTTTAAAACACTTGGTATATATATATATATATATATATATATATATATATATATATATATATATATATATATATATTACATTTTTAATAAAAATATAGGGTGATACAAAAACAACCAACATTGTAAATGAAATCTAATGAAAATAAAAAATATTTAACACAATTTTCAATTTTTTCATAAATAAAAATTATTTATATGTAAAATTACAATTAAAATATGTAACACATTTTAATCTATTACATTTGCTAAGTAAATTTACATAACTATTTGTAATATTTCCACTTTTTAAATTTGTGAATGTAAATATTACATTTATGCGTACATATTTACATTAATAAATGTAACTATTACCATTTACTCTTGTAAATATTACATTTATTAATATAATTATTACATTTATAATTTTTTACATTTTTATATAAAAATATTTGTATAATTACATAAAATAAGTATTCATAAAAAATTTAAAATTCAAATTATATTAGAAAATTTCTGTAATATTTAGATTTTAGTAAATTTACAAAAAAAAAATGTAAATTGTAAAATTACCATGATTATCATTGTAAATTTACATTGATTTTTTAACAGTGTAGGGTTAGGTCAGGTCAAGTTAAATTTATTTAAATTGGTAGGTTAAACATTTTTACAAAAAAATTATACAATATAATAAATCTCGCTTTTCTCGCGTTTCCATACTTTTTCCAATCTTCTCTTCTTGCATCCGAAGAACATGGAACATAGATGTACCATATTCGGTTCTTGTGCCTTGGAATGGAACATAGATCCTTGGTAGAAATCTCTTCCAGTCTTGATTGGTAAAACTGGAAAAACAATAAATTGATATTTCCAATAATATTATCAAACTGAATATTTATTTAAATAAATCCAAAATTATTAATACAGAATTAACAGACGATACAGAATTATTAATAAGAAGGATACAGAAAATATATATATATTCCTTTCCAGGCCTAATAAAATATCGAACTAACTTTATGAATTTTTTTGCTGCTACAAAACTCATAAAAGTAATCAAATCGCGATTTTTTTTTTTTGGAGTGAAAAAATTAATCAAATATTTAATTGTCAATATTTTCTTTGTTTATTATTATTTTGATTGCCAAAAAATATATATATATATATGTATATATATATGTTGTTAATTGTTATTATAGTACTTATGTATTAATTTCAGAATTTATTTATGTGCAGTTTATTTGTAAAAAAATAATTTGAAAAATGCGATTTTCTCTTATCTCACACATATTTTTTATTTGAAAAAACAAAATGATTAATCTTTATTATAATTAACAACACATATATTTTTTGGAAATTAAAATAATAATAAACAAAGAAAATATTGACAAATAAATATTTGATTAATTTTTTTCTATGCTAATTCTGTCTGAATATATAAAAATTGTTATTAAATTATTAATTGTAGATAAATTAGCTAATTTTTCTAATAATTAGTTACCATATAAATATGTAGTATTAAACACGAATAAATCGAATGTAAAATTATCCTTTTTTTGTATTCCCACCACCTGTCTGAATATAGTCGTGTTTGTTTGACCTTGAAATGCCCTTAATATGGATAATGATTATTTCTCGTGGATGATGTATTCGTGTTCGATATTGTTCCTCCGTTGGTCCCAAATAGATTGGAGAATGCATTTCCATACAAATCTAAAAAACATAAGGCTTTATTAATAATAATAATAATATACAATAATAATAATATTAATTTAACATCTCTCAATCATTCAACTCATTACAAACACTCACAATTAGAACTCAAATTCAAGTCGATTTTGTGCTCTATTATTACATTGTCTCAATTATGTTGGTGCAATTTGAGGTTACGTTTTTAATGTAAAATCAAACTAGTTTTCCGAACTAAGCAACTGTCGTTCCACAAATGATGTTTTAAAGAACTACTCTACAATCAATTTGATAACATAAAAAAAAATTGATTAAAATTGATTTAACCAAAGCGAAAAAAAATAATAAAATTTTCGCAAACCGAAAATATATGCATGTGAAAAAGAAACGACATGTTTCTGAATAAATAAAAATTATTATTTTAATAATAAACCATGAACAGATTTGCTTACCAATCGACCTTTTAAGATGTCCTCTTGAAGATTTATTGGGTACATTTTATCCGAATCCGAAATATTGCGTCTCCGAAGACGATTTTCCTAGTGGAACCAATATTGTTTTCGTCTGAGTTGCATTTTCCGGAGCTGACAAATGTTTTTCCTCCGAAAAGAATCTTGATTTTACTATTGAGGCTGTATTGTCTTCGTCTGATTCCATTTTCGCGGAGCTGACAAGTCTTTTTCTTCGGAAAGAATTGGCCCAAAGTGAATAGAATTCGCCTGATTCTGACCTGAAAATTTCAAATTATAAATATCAGAAAAACTTAGCTTTGTTCGTTTTAAAATAAAAAAAACTAATTTAACTAATGTGTATTTAGATTTAAAGGTCTGTTAAATAAGTAATTCTGCGTTTTATAAAAACAAATCTCTACCCTTAAATATTTTTTTAAAAGAAAAATAATTAGTCATCAGACATTTTTATAATAAATATATAATAAATAATTACAAACTAATTATTGGTTTATCAATTAAATATACAGCTCAAAAGTCACGGAAGTAAAATCGCAAACAAACCTTAATCTAACCTTAATCTAACATTTAAAAAAAAAGTATTTGTAGCCTAAAATTTTACTTATAAACTCATCAAATAACGAAATAACGATAATATTATTAAACACAATGACCCGTATTATAAGCTTCTGTTTTAAAGTTGATTTTAAGTAAAAATAACGCGATTTTAATACAACGTATCTTCTGTTGTTACAAGAACAGGACTAAACAAATAAAATATTAAAACATTCAAAAACCGCGCTAATATAAATATATGTTTATTGGCACACACAATTGAATAAATATAATATTTATTAGAGATATAACACAGAGGATTTTGCTGTCCAATACGATTCCACAAATAAAAACTCACCCAGATGAATTTCCATATAGATTGCAACAAAAAATATATATTTATAGCGTAAATTGTTGGTTCCAAACTTGAATTAACACAATTAGTTTCACAAATTAACATTAACATGTATTAATAGCAAATAGGATCTTAGTTAAGACACATTTACGACAATATAACGTCTGTTTACTGTCACTTGCATCTACAGATGTCAAGATGTAAACACATAATGGCCGACTTCGCCGATTAAATAAATATGACAATAATAAATTTATTATAATTAATTGATTTGGTAATAAAACTCGAGAAAAACGTATATAAATGCGAAAAACGCGATAAAAATATGATTTATAATTAATAGGGGAGGTGTATGGATTAAAAATATAATAAGTATACATATGTAGAAAGTTACAAGCGAAAATAACCCTTAATGTATATTAACATAAGGACGAGTATTGTATAAAAATATAATATATAATATTACATGTAGAGCCATCTCTTAGTTATGCTTTGAACTAGCGAGTCCCATAGACATAAGATATACTAAGTAAGTCAGGACTTTTTAAATTGATTTTGGTGTCCCCAAGATGGCCGACAACACCAGCGCCAACGTGCGAACTATTATTTATAAACTAAATATTATTAAAAAGTTACGTATCTAATAAATCCTGTTATATTAAATATAAATTTATTTATTTATTATTATTATTTTAATATATATATATTTAATATATTTTTATTAATATTTTAATACAGTAATAATAACATAATATTTAATAATAATGTTAATATTTATTTGTGTAAGGAAAAATTTAATGTTTTGTTGTCATTAATGTTTTATTTCTATACAATTTTTTGATAAAATGCAGATTTAAGTCCAAATTGCACTAAATATAGAAACATTTTTATTTCTGTGCACATTGAAATTAATAAATTTCTTGATATTTAAAAACGCGTAGCTTCTAAACCGGAAGTGTTATTGAAAAATGATGTAAATAAAAGTTGTAGGAAATTTTATTGTCTATAGTTTTATTTCTGTACAATTTTTTGATAAAATGCAGATTTAAGTCCAAATTGCACTAAATATAGAAACATTTTTATTTCTGTGCACATTGAAATTAATAAATTTCTTGATATTTAAAGACGCGTAGCTTCTAAACCGGAAGTGTTATTGAAAAATGATGTAAATAAAAGTTGTAGAAAATTTTATTGTCTATAATTTTGTTTCTACACAATTTTTTGATAAAATGCATATTTAAGTCCGAATTGCACTAAATATAGAAACATTTTTATTTCTGTGCGCATTGAAATTAATAAATTTCTTGATTTTTAAAAACGCGTAGCTTCTAAACCGGAAGTGTTATTGAAAAATGATGCAAATAAAAGTTGTAGGAAATTTTAATGTCTATCATTTTATTTCTATACAATTTTTTGATAAAATGCATATTTAAGGTCCAAATTGCACTAAATATAGAAACATTTTTATTTCTGTGCACATTGAAATTAATAAATTTCTTGATATTTAAAGACGCGTAGCTTCTAAACCGGAAGTGTTATTGAAAAATGATGTAAATAAAAGTTGTAGAAAATTTTATTGTCTATAATTTTGTTTCTACACAATTTTTTGATAAAATGCATATTTAAGTCCGAATTGCACTAAATATAGAAACATTTTTATTTCTGTGCGCATTGAAATTAATAAATTTCTTGATTTTTAAAAACGCGTAGCTTCTAAACCGGAAGTGTTATTGAAAAATGATGCAAATAAAAGTTGTAGGAAATTTTAATGTCTATCATTTTATTTCTATACAATTTTTTGATAAAATGCATATTTAAGGTCCAAATTGCACTAAATATAGAAACATTTTTATTTCTGTACGCATTGAAATTAATAAATTTCTTGATATTTAAAAACGCGTAGCTTCTAAACCGGAAGTGTTATTGAAAAATGATGCAAATAAAAGTTGTAGGAAATTTTATTGTCTATAATTTTGTTTCTATACAATTTTTTGATAAAATGCATATTTAAGTCCGATATGCACTAAATATAGAAACATTTTTATTTCTGTACGCATTGAAATTAATAAATTTCTTGATATTTAAAAACGCGTAGCTTCTAAACCGGAAGTTCTATGAAAAAGTGATACAATTCCCAGCCGTTTTCGAGATATTTGCAATTAAAGATTCTTTTTGCAAACATTAATAATTAATAGCCGAGGGGTTGTATGGGGTTGGGGGTTGAAATATGTTATAGCAATACAAGTGTTTCGGGGTAGGTTTCGTTATTTTTGCGAAATTTACAACCGTTTGCGAAATATTTTTCCAAATTTCGCAAAAATAACGAAACCTACCCCGAAACACTTAGTGGTTGCTAAACATATTTCAACCCCATAACCAAATATAACCCCTCGCTTAATTAATTTATTAATGTTTGCAATAAAAAAAAATCTAATGATTTTTTTTTGCAAAATATCTCGAAAATGCGGCTGGAAATTTCGCGCAAAATAACAATAAATATATATATATATAAAATATATATAGTTTTAAAACACTTGGTATATATATATATATATATATATATATATATATATATATATATATATATATATATATTACATTTTTAATAAAAATATAGGGTGATACAAAAACAACCAACATTGTAAATGAAATCTAATGAAAATAAAAAATATTTAACACAATTTTCAATTTTTTTCATAAATAAAAATTATTTATATGTAAAATTACAATTAAAATATGTAACACATTTTAATCTATTACATTTGCTAAGTAAATTTACATAACTATTTGTAATATTTCCACTTTTTAAATTTATGAATGTAAATATTACATTTATGCGTACATATTTACATTAATAAATGTAACTATTACCATTTACTCTTGTAAATATTACATTTATTAATATAATTATTACATTTATAATTTTTTACATTTTTATATAAAAATATTTGTATAATTACATAAAATAAGTATTCATAAAAATTTTAAAATTCAAATTATATTAGAAAATTTCTGTAATATTTAGATTTTAGTAAATTTACAAATAAAAAATGTAAATTGTAAAATTACCATGATTATCATTGTAAATTTACATTGATTTTTTAACAGTGTAGGGTTAGGTCAGGTCAAGTTAAATTTATTTAAATTGGTAGGTTAAACATTTTTACAAAAAAATTATACAATATAATAAATCTCGCTTTTCTCGCGTTTCCATACTTTTTCCAATCTTCTCTTCTTGCATCCGAAGAACATGGAACATAGATGTACCATATTCGGTTCTTGTGCCTTGGAATGGAACATAGATCCTTGGTAGAAATCTCTTCCAGTCTTGATTGGTAAAACTGGAAAAACAATAAATTGATATTTCCAATAATATTATCAAACTGAATATTTATTTAAATAAATCCAAAATTATTAATACAGAATTAACAGACGATACAGAATTATTAATAAGAAGGATACAGAAAATATATATATATTCCTTTCCAGGCCTAATAAAATATCGAACTAACTTTATGAATTTTTTTGCTGCTACAAAACTCATAAAAGTAATCAAATCGCGATTTTTTTTTTTTGGAGTGAAAAAATTAATCAAATATTTAATTGTCAATATTTTCTTTGTTTATTATTATTTTGATTGCCAAAAAATATATATATATATATATATATATATATATGTTGTTAATTGTTATTATAGTACTTATGTATTAATTTCAGAATTTATTTATGTGCAGTTTATTTGTAAAAAAATAATTTGAAAAATGCGATTTTCTCTTATCTCACACATATTTTTTATTTGAAAAAACAAAATGATTAATCTTTATTATAATTAACAACACATATATTTTTTGGAAATTAAAATAATAATAAACAAAGAAAATATTGACAAATAAATATTTGATTAATTTTTTTTCTATGCTAATTCTGTCTGAATATATAAAAATTGTTATTAAATTATTAATTGTAGATAAATTAGCTAATTTTTCTAATAATTAGTTACCATATAAATATGTAGTATTAAACACGAATAAATCGAATGTAAAATTATCCTTTTTTTGTATTCCCACCACCTGTCTGAATATAGCCGTGTTTGTTTGACCTTGAAATGCCCTTAATATGGATAATGATTATTTCTCGTGGATGATGTATTCGTGTTCGATATTGTTCCTCCGTTGGTCCCAAATAGATTGGAGAATTCATTTCCATACAAATCTAAAAAACATAAGGCTTTATTAATAATAATAATAATAATAATAATAATAATAATAATAATAATAATAATAATATACAATAATAATAATATTAATTTAACATCTCTCAATCATTCAACTCATTACAAACACTCACAATTAGAACTCAAATTCAAGTCGATTTTGTGCTCTATTATTACATTGTCTCAATTATGTTGGTGCAATTTGAGGTTACGTTTTTAATGTAAAATCAAACTAGTTTTCCGAACTAAGCAACTGTCGTTCCACAAATGATGTTTTAAAGAACTACTCTACAATCAATTTGATAACATAAAAAAAAATTGATTAAAATTGATTTAACCAAAGCGAAAAAAAATAATAAAATTTTCGCAAACCGAAAATATATGCATGTGAAAAAGAAACGACATGTTTCTGAATAAATAAAAATTATTATTTTAATAATAAACCATGAACAGATTTGCTTACCAATCGTCCTTTTAAGATGTCCTCTTGAAGATTTATTGGGTACATTTTATCCGAATCCGAAATATTGCGTCTCCGAAGACGATTTTCCTAGTGGAACCAATATTGTTTTCGTCTGAGTTGCATTTTCCGGAGCTGACAAATGTTTTTCCTCCGAAAAGAATCTTGATTTTACTATTGAGGCTGTATTGTCTTCGTCTGATTCCATTTTCGCGGAGCTGACAAGTCTTTTTCTTCGGAAAGAATTGGCCCAAAGTGAATAGAATTCGCCTGATTCTGACCTGAAAATTTCAAATTATAAATATCAGAAAAACTTAGCTTTGTTCGTTTTAAAATAAAAAAAACTAATTTAACTAATGTGTATTTAGATTTAAAGGTCTGTTAAATAAGTAATTCTGCGTTTTATAAAAACAAATCTCTACCCTTAAATATTTTTTTAAAAGAAAAATAATTAGTCATCAGACATTTTTATAATAAATATATAATAAATAATTACAAACTAATTATTGGTTTATCAATTAAATATACAGCTCAAAAGTCACGGAAGTAAAATCGCAAACAAACCTTAATCTAACCTTAATCTAACATTTAAAAAAAAAGTATTTGTAGCCTAAAATTTTACTTATAAACTCATCAAATAACGAAATAACGATAATATTATTAAACACAATGACCCGTATTATAAGCTTCTGTTTTAAAGTTGATTTTAAGTAAAAATAACGCGATTTTAATACAACGTATCTTCTGTTGTTACAAGAACAGGACTAAACAAATAAAATATTAAAACATTCAAAAACCGCGCTAATATAAATATATGTTTATTGGCACACACAATTGAATAAATATAATATTTATTAGAGATATAACACAGAGGATTTTGCTGTCCAATACGATTCCACAAATAAAAACTCACCCAGATGAATTTCCATATAGATTGCAACAAAAAATATATATTTATAGCGTAAATTGTTGGTTCCAAACTTGAATTAACACAATTAGTTTCACAAATTAACATTAACATGTATTAATAGCAAATAGGATCTTAGTTAAGACACATTTACGACAATATAACGTCTGTTTACTGTCACTTGCATCTACAGATGTCAAGATGTAAACACATAATGGCCGACTTCGCCGATTAAATAAATATGGCAATAATAAATTTATTATAATTAATTGATTTGGTAATAAAACTCGAGAAAAACGTATATAAATGCGAAAAACGCGATAAAAATATGATTTATAATTAATAGGGGAGGTGTATGGATTAAAAATATAATAAATATACATATGTAGAAAGTTACAAGCGAAAATAACCCTTAATGTATATTAACATAAGGACGAGTATTGTATGAAAATATAATATATAATATTACATGTAGAGCCATCTCTTAGTTATGCTTTGAACTAGCGAGTCCCATAGACATAAGATATACTAAGTAAGTCAGGACTTTTTAAATTGATTTTGGTGTCCCCAAGATGGCCGACAACACCAGCGCCAACGTGCGAACTATTATTTATAAACTAAATATTATTAAAAAGTTACGTATCTAATAAATCCTGTTATATTAAATATAAATTTATTTATTTATTAATTTTAATAAATTCTTTTGGTGTAAATGTTTAACAATTTTTATTTTTTGCATTAAACACCATTAATTTTATATTTATTTATCTAATTAAACATTAGACAATTTTTAAATTAAAGAAAAATGCATTGGCCCTGCCGGGGTTTGAACCCGGGACCTTTAGGTTTCGCGCCTAATGCTCTACCAACTGAGCTACATGGCCACTACGACATGTCAATGCATTTTGTTTATTTGACTGGTCATGATAAACTCATGAATTTTATCCAGGCAAATACGATGTTGAAATATTTTACATCTAGCAATGATATTTTTAATTTTAATAAATTCTTTTGGTGTAAATGTTTAACAATTTTTATTTTTTGCATTAAACACCATTAATTTTATATTTATTTATCTAATTAAACATTAGACAATTTTTAAATTAAAGAAAAATGCATTGGCCCTGCCGGGGTTTGAACCCGGGACCTTTAGGTTTCGCGCCTAATGCTCTACCAACTGAGCTACATGGCCACTACGACATGTCAATGCATTTTGTTTATTTGACTGGTCATGATAAACTCATGAATTTTATCCAGGCAAATACGATGTTGAAATATTTTACATCTAGCAATGATATTTTTAATTTTAATAAATTCTTTTGGTGTAAATGTTTAACAATTTTTATTTTTTGCATTAAACACCATTAATTTTATATTTATTTATCTAATTAAACATTAGACAATTTTTAAATTAAAGAAAAATGCATTGGCCCTGCCGGGGTTTGAACCCGGGACCTTTAGGTTTCGCGCCTAATGCTCTACCAACTGAGCTACATGGCCACTACGACATGTCAATGCATTTTGTTTATTTGACTGGTCATGATAAACTCATGAATTTTATCCAGGCAAATACGATGTTGAAATATTTTACATCTAGCAATGATATTTTTAATTTTAATAAATTCTTTTGGTGTAAATGTTTAACAATTTTTATTTTTTGCATTAAACACCATTAATTTTATATTTATTTATCTAATTAAACATTAGACAATTTTTAAATTAAAGAAAAATGCATTGGCCCTGCCGGGGTTTGAACCCGGGACCTTTAGGTTTCGCGCCTAATGCTCTACCAACTGAGCTACATGGCCACTACGACATGTCAATGCATTTTGTTTATTTGACTGGTCATGATAAACTCATGAATTTTATCCAGGCAAATACGATGTTGAAATATTTTACATCTAGCAATGATATTTTTAATTTTAATAAATTCTTTTGGTGTAAATGTTTAACAATTTTTATTTTTTGCATTAAACACCATTAATTTTATATTTATTTATCTAATTAAACATTAGACAATTTTTAAATTAAAGAAAAATGCATTGGCCCTGCCGGGGTTTGAACCCGGGACCTTTAGGTTTCGCGCCTAATGCTCTACCAACTGAGCTACATGGCCACTACGACATGTCAATGCATTTTGTTTATTTGACTGGTCATGATAAACTCATGAATTTTATCCAGGCAAATATTTTTTATTTTTTAAAATAAAAATTGTTAAACATTTACACCAAAAGAATTTATTAAAATTAAAAATATCATTGCTAGATGTAAAATATTTCAACATCGTATTTGCCTGGATAAAATTCATGAGTTTATCATGACCAGTCAAATAAACAAAATGCATTGACATGTCGTAGTGGCCATGTAGCTCAGTTGGTAGAGCATTAGGCGCGAAACCTAAAGGTCCCGGGTTCAAACCCCGGCAGGGCCAATGCATTTTTCTTTAATTTAAAAATTGTCTAATGTTTAATTAGATAAATAAATATAAAATTATTTATTTATTATTATTATTTTAATATATATATATATATTTAATATATTTTTATTAATATTTTAATACAGTAATAATAACATAATATTTAATAATAATGTTAATATTTATTTGTCTAAGGAAAAATTTAATGTTTTGTTGTCCTTAATGTTTTATTTTTATACAATTTTTGGATAAAATGCATATTTAAATCCAAATTGCAGTAAATATAGAAACATTTTTATTTCTGTGCATTAAAATTAATAAATTTCTTGATATATAAAAACGCGTAGCTTCTAAACCGGAAGTGTTATTGAAAAATGATGCAAATAAAAGTTGTAGGAAATTTTATTGTCTATAATTTTATTTCTATACAATTTTTTGATAAAATGCAGATTTAAGTCCAAATTGCACTAAATATAGAAACATTTTTATTTCTGTGCACATTGAAATTAATAAATTTCTTGATATTTAAAAACGCGTAGCTTCTAAACCGGAAGTGCTATTGAAAAATGATGTAAATAAAAGTTGTAGGAAATTTTATTGTCTATAGTTTTATTTCTGTACAATTTTTTGATAAAATGCAGATTTAAGTCCAAATTGCACTAAATATAGAAACATTTTTATTTCTGTGCACATTGAAATTAATAAATTTCTTGATATTTAAAGACGCGTAGCTTCTAAACCGGAAGTGTTATTGAAAAATGATGCAAATAAAAGTTGTAGGAAATTTTATTGTCTATAATTTTATTTCTATACAATTTTTTGATAAAATGCAGATTTAAGTCCAAATTGCACTAAATATAGAAACATTTTTATTTCTGTGCACATTGAAATTAATAAATTTCTTGATATTTAAAAACGCGTAGCTTCTACACCGGAAGTGTTATTGAAAAATGATGTAAATAAAAGTTGTAGGAAATTTTATTGTCTATAGTTTTATTTCTGTACAATTTTTTGATAAAATGCAGATTTAAGTCCAAATTGCACTAAATATAGAAACATTTTTATTTCTGTGCACATTGAAATTAATAAATTTCTTGATATTTAAAGACGCGTAGCTTCTAAACCGGAAGTGTTATTGAAAAATGATGCAAATAAAAGTTGTAGGAAATTTTATTGTCTATAATTTTATTTCTATACAATTTTTTGATAAAATGCAGATTTAAGTCCAAATTGCACTAAATATAGAAACATTTTTATTTCTGTGCACATTGAAATTAATAAATTTCTTGATATTTAAAAACGCGTAGCTTCTACACCGGAAGTGTTATTGAAAAATGATGTAAATAAAAGTTGTAGGAAATTTTATTGTCTATAGTTTTATTTCTGTACAATTTTTTGATAAAATGCAGATTTAAGTCCAAATTGCACTAAATATAGAAACATTTTTATTTCTGTGCACATTGAAATTAATAAATTTCTTGATATTTAAAGACGCGTAGATTCTAAACCGGAAGTGTTATTGAAAAATGATGTAAATAAAAGTTGTAGAAAATTTTATTGTCTATAATTTTGTTTCTACACAATTTTTTGATAAAATGCATATTTAAGTCCGAATTGCACTAAATATAGAAACATTTTTATTTCTGTGCGCATTGAAATTAATAAATTTCTTGATTTTTAAAAACGCGTAGCTTCTAAACCGGAAGTGTTATTGAAAAATGATGCAAATAAAAGTTGTAGGAAATTTTAATGTCTATCATTTTATTTCTATACAATTTTTTGATAAAATGCATATTTAAGGTCCAAATTGCACTAAATATAGAAACATTTTTATTTCTGTACGCATTGAAATTAATAAATTTCTTGATATTTAAAAACGCGTAGCTTCTAAACCGGAAGTGTTATTGAAAAATGATGTAAATAAAAGTTGTAGGAAATTTTATTGTCTATAGTTTTATTTTTGTACAATTTTTTGATAAAATGCAGATTTAAGTCCAAATTGCACTAAATATAGAAACATTTTTATTTCTGTGCACATTGAAATTAATAAATTTCTTGATATTTAAAGACGCGTAGCTTCTAAACCGGAAGTGTTATTGAAAAATGATGTAAATAAAAGTTGTAGAAAATTTTATTGTCTATAATTTTGTTTCTACACAATTTTTTGATAAAATGCATATTTAAGTCCGAATTGCACTAAATATAGAAACATTTTTATTTCTGTGCGCATTGAAATTAATAAATTTCTTGATTTTTAAAAACGCGTAGCTTCTAAACCGGAAGTTCTATGAAAAAGTGATACAAATAAAAGTTGTAGGAAATTTTATTGTCTATAATTTTATTTCTATACAATTTTTTGAGAAAATACATATTAAGTCCAAATTGCACTAAAAATAATCATTTTTATTTCTGTGCGCATTGAAATTAATAAATTTCTTGATATTTAAAAACGCGTAGCTTCTAAACCGGAAGTGTTATTGAAAAATGATGCAAATAATAGTTGTAGGAAATTTTATTGTCTATAATTGTATTTCTATACAATTTTTTGATAAAATGCATATTTAAGGTCCAAATTGCACTAAATATAGAAACATTTTTATTTCTGTGCGCATTGAAATTAATAAATTTTTTGATATTTAAAAACGCGTAGCTTCTAAACCGGAAATGTTATTAAAAAATGATGCAAATAAAAGTTGTAGGAAATTTTATTGTCTATAGTTTTATTTCTATACAATTTTTTGATAAAATGCATATTTGAGTCCAAATTGCACTAAATATAGAAACATTTTTATTTCCGTGCATTAAAATTAATAAATTTCTTGATATTTATTTATTTATATATATATACAGGGTGTAGAACGTGCCTGCCGAACATAGGACTTTAACATGTAAAATCATACTTTCGTAATTTCTTGCTCCCCTAATTATTTTACAAAAAAATGTTTCAAATAAAAGTTGTAGGGCATAGAATTCTGTATCTGAATCAGTAAATAAAATAATTTTTATGTACTTTGTAACGGCACAAATTAATTATTAAACTTTAAAAAATTACCTCCGAAATCGCAGTAGCCATGGAATCTAAACTCGAAATAAACATTCGTGTGACGGTTTATCTGTCAAATAAATCTCGTACCTGTCTTACACTATTACCACTATAATAAAACTTTAAAAATTCGTTTTTGTCACTAATTGTGTAATTGTCCATTTCCGAAAAATATTTAACACTATTCAAATCACTGTCTCAATTCAATTAACAATACTGCGAAATATTATTTGACAGATAAACCGTCACACGAATGTTTATTTCGAGTTTAGATTCCATGGCTACTGCGATTTCGGAGGTAATTTTTTAAAGTTTAATAATTAATTTGTGCCGTTACAAAGTACATAAAAATTATTTTATTTACTGATTCAGATACAGAATTCTATGCCCTACAACTTTTATTTGAAACATTTTTTTGTAAAATAATTAGGGGAGCAAGAAATTACGAAAGTATGATTTTACATGTTAAAGTCCTATGTTCGGCAGGCACGTTCTACACCCTGTATATATATATATATATATATATATATATATATATATATATATATATATATATTGTATTTATATCAATAATTTATTTCCTTACTGCATTCATTTGGTACAGAATTTTTAAAATTATATAGTTTTTAAAAAAAACTGACTAGAAATAAAATAATATCTCTAAATAATAAAATTTATCATCAATGAAAAAGTTCTCATATTATTAATTCGAAGGTTATTTACATTAAAAATATCTATGTTTCTCACATTTTTAATGAAAATCATTAAAAAAATCAAATAAATAAACAGAAATTCCAAATCAGTTTGTCATTTGTACAATTATTATTACATTAGATTATCATTCAATAAGTGTGAAATTTAAAAAAATGTTGTAGCAAAAGTTGGTGTTAGTCAGTTAAGACGGTTTGGAGACATTAATACGATTTTGTGAGCAATTTCGAAATAAAGAAAGAAAAAAGAAATGTTTGAGTACCTCTGATAAAATTGTATTGATAATAAGCATTATTCCACGTAAACCTAACCTAACCTAACCTAACCTAACCTAACCTAGTCTAAGCTACAATGTAGCTGTGTTCGTACAAAAAAGGGTTCTATCAAAAATAATACAGCTATGAGATCATAGTTAAAATTAATCAAAAAATTAATTAAAAAAAATTAATAAAATTAAAATTAAAATTAAAATTAAAATTAAAATTAAAATTAAAATTAAAATTAAAATTAAAATGAAAATTAAAATTAAAATTAAAATTAAAATTAAAATTAAAATTAAAATTAAAATTAAAATTAAAATTAAAATTAAAATTAAAATTAAAATTAAAATTAAAATTAAAATTAAAATTAAAATTAAAATTAAAATTAAAATTAAAATTAAAATTAAAATTAAAATTAAAATTAAAATTAAAATTAAAATTAAAATTAAAATTAAAATTAAAATTAAAATTAAAATTAAAATTAAAATTAAAATAAAATTAAAAAAATTAATAAAAATTAATCAAAAATAATACAGCTATGAGATCATAGTTAAAATTACATAACAAATATTTTATATATGCATAAATGAATTCTAGAAAAACAGGAAACCTCATTTATCTCAATACAATGTAAAAATTATTGAAAATAAAAAAAATAAAATGCAAAAAATATTAATTTTCAATAATTTTTCCATCCAAATCAGAATGAGTTAGAGAAAAAGATACTTAGATATTATGTAGCTAATTTTTTTCTATATTTTACTGAATTTTTTGAGATTTTTTTGAGCAAATTTTGAAAAAATCCCAAGGGTGCAGCTTATGTTTAACTTTAAATATCTCGAAAAACAGTGACTTTATCGTTACAAAGGAAGAGTATGTTTTTTACACAGCAAGTATTGGAAAATCGAAAAATTGTGCTAAAATGACAATTCCGCCAGTGGCGTAGAATTTAGGAAGGATCAACTTCTCACTTGCCCCTGTTGTACGCCACTGGCAGTAGCCAGAAACTTTTATTTAACATAATTTAGTATGGTGTACGGTACCTACATTTCCTGCCAAGTATGATAAGGATACGTCAAATAGTTTTAAAGTACAGGGTAAAAATCGTTTTTAAATTTTTATATAAAACACCCTGTAGCTCAGTAAGGAGCCACAATTTAATCTCAGTGATTTGCATTAAATCTTCATATTCTGAGCTCAGGATACTCCAGTTAAAATTAGGAATAGTTATTCTGTTACACCCTGTATATAGAAATCTTTCATATAACCTAGATGACAAATCTGAACTTAGTTAATGAGGGTGTATTATGTGTGTACGTCGTTCATTAGCGCACTCGTTTGGTTGTTCAAATTTTTTGGATGTATCTTCGTTTTAGACCATTCATACGATTTGCATCAAATTTTCAGGAAAGGTTTTATTTCAGATATATTATTTATTCAATTTCAATCAAATTTTTAAGTTAGATTTTTTAATTTAAACAATAATTACATAAGTTTATTTTTGGACAGTGTTACCATTTTTTTAAGGAAAAAATATTAATGTTTTAGTTTAGCTACATTTCATCTTATTTTAATCAAATATTTAAATAGAATTTCAAAATGCTTTAAAGAATTTAATTTTTTTATTATTGTACAGCGTTGTCAGTCAATTTTCCGGAAAAAGCTATTCAAAATTAATTTAAAAATACTGTTTATACAATTTAAAACAAATTTTTAGAATAGATTTTTTTATATGCACAATAATTACAAAATTTTACATATGAACAGTTTTGGCAAAATGTAAATATTTAATTTATATTTTTTAGTATTATTGAGATGATATCAAAGTGGTCTATATATGTTTCTAATTCTGTTTAATTTATTTATTGTTGCAGTAACTTCTATTATGGTGGGTATAAATACTTCTTCATTATTTCCTTATATGTTATCCTTGTTATCTCTAGCCTCTTGTACAACGTTGAGAATTGATTTAAATTTAATTGAATTTAATTAAAGTCTCTTTTTCTATCCGAATATATTTCTAGCTATTTGTTTTTTTTTTTTATATATTTTTGTTTCGATTTTCTTTTTTGTGGATTTCTTTTGTAAGCATAGTTAATCACTCGTATTTTCTTATTATGTACATTCTTTCTCAAGCTATGACGCTTGCGCAATCTACCTTTTTCCAATTATTCCATTTACCATTTCTCAGATGACTATATATGATTCCATTTCACTACACTATTTAACTTCCTTCTACGTCGTTTGACTTTTTATAATGTTAATTATTCAAGTAATAAATAATTTTCTAACTCTTTTAGATTGTAGTTTGTCTAAATCCCATTTGGACCTCAAGTTATCATTGCTTTTTTTAAATTTATTTGAAGCAATCTTTAATCTTAATTTAAATTTTACCATAATACAATCCAAATTTATTAAATGGACTGCATATCTTGCTGACACAATTATGTGCTCAATTTGATTAAAACTTTTTTCCATCTATAGAAGTTTATGGTTTTTTTTTTGCCAGTACCTATATTTCTTATTGCTAGAATTTTTATTTTGCATAATTTGGCGATTTCTCATATTTCTGTTATTGCTCTTGCTCTAAATAAAAATTAACATTGCATAATAAACAAATTAGAATTTTTGTGGATACTAGACGAATTTTTTGTGGATACTAGACGAATTTTTTCTGAAAACATGATTAATTTCGAATAAATAGTAAAACTAAAATACAATTTTGAAAATTTCAGTAAATTTTTTTCTCAGAAAATCGTCAACTCTGTGCGGTAGTAAAATAGTGTAATTTTAGTAGTCACTAAAAATATATTTTGTAAAAATTTGATTAATTTCGGATAAATAGTAAAGCCAAAATTAAATTATTAAAATTTATTAATTTTTTCTCGGACAGTTGGCAATGCTCTATTCTACTAAAAATACGTAATTTATGTGGGCAGCAGAAATTTTTTTGGTGAAATTTGAATTAAAATCGTATAAATAATATAACCTTACTGAATTTGTAAAAATTTTAGCAATTTTTTTCTCGAAAATTTAGTAACAATGTTTTTATTAAAATTATATAATTTCTACGGGCACTAGGAGAAACTTTTGTGAAAATTTGATTGAAATTGGATAAATAATGCAGCCATAATACATTTTTAAAAACTTTAGTAATTTTTTTTTCGGAATGGCAACAGCACTAGAAAAAAAATAAATCCACGTGCCCTACTGCACTAACTGAACTCATTCTGAAAATTTGCTGCAAATCGGATGAATGGTCTAGTCTAGGAGGTGATGCTTTCACAAAATTTGAGCGAGCGACGCAATATGAAAGATATATATATATATATATATATATATATATATATATATATATATATATATATTAATTTTTTTAAATATTACAGACACAGTACCAAATATTATACCATTTTGTCTAGCATATAACACTGTAAAAATACACTTTAAATAAATGATTTAAAAACACTGCATTGTGTTTTGGCCAGGGTGGCACTGTGGTTACCTTGCTGCGACAGCATTTTGTGATTCCAGGCTTGAATAACAGATATTATATCTATTTTAATTTTAATAATAACAAAATTAAAATGACTATATTTTAAGATAATAAAATACTTAAAAATAGCTAATAATAATTATTTAAAAAATAATAAATATTATTGCTATTATTAGGTTAGTATTTTACTATTTTAAGATATAGTCATTATAATTATGTTATCATTATTTTTTTGTTTAATTTTGTAATTGGACATAGAACCTGGAATACATAAATATTCATAATAAATAAAGAACATACTTAATGCGGTCTTGCTAGTTGTCATAAATATTAATAATTTCAAATAATTTATTTAAAATGTACTTATTAAATAATAATAATATGTATCTACATACGTGAAATTCCACTCGAAATAGAAATATTTTGTATATTGTCGATTTCTCATGTTAATCCGCTATGACAATCTTCCAAACGAACATCCTGTATAGTAATTATACTTTAATTCTTTTAATATGTTTTGCCAACATACAAATAATTAGTATTATTGCTAACGAAAATAACTCTAATGTTGAATGTTTCTATAATCAGTAGGGTTGGTGGAAGAAGTAAAGCTGTTAAATAAATAAAGTTTGAAAAGAAAAACATACTCTAGTGCAACGGTGGGCAACCCCCGGCCCGCGGGCCATCTACGGCCCGCGAAAAGTTTCTATCCGGTCCGCGAGATTTTCAGAAGAAATTATATATAAATATTTTTTTGATGTAATTCGTCTAGTTTATGCTAACAAAATCTTTGCAAAATCTTTTAAATAAATACTTTTTTATTTATACATGAATATTTATTGTTTTATGATTAATAGGTTATTTTTATCTAATTCTTTGTAATTTTTCGAAGACGATATGAGAAATAAATGTAGTAATCAACTTTTTTTTTTATTTATTTAATATTTGTAGACTAAAAAATTACAGGTCACAAAAAGGTGTCAATTAACTACTACGGCCTGCGGAAAAAATGTAAAATGTATTCTGGCCCGTGTTATAAAGAAGATTGCCCACCCTTGCTCTAGTGTATCAAATATACATATTTTAATAAGAGCTAACATGTCACTATTTTGTTGAAGTAGAAAATAAAAAATATTTAACAAAATCTACGAAACATGTAATTGAAATTTGTGTAAATTTATAGTACTTTTAATTATTTATTTTACAATATTTTACAGAAATATTTCGAAAATGACAACACAATTGTTAATAATTGAAATGTAGACAATATCTGTGATAATATCGGTATTTTTTTACATTTATTGTTTAGTGGACCTTTTTATATTTATATAAATAAAATGTCATATTATTTTCTACAACTACAATATATTGAATTTTTATTTCAACAATAAAATATAAATATTTCTTATGTAAATTTAAGAAAAATTCTCTGATGTTCATAGTTATAAAAGGGATTATTTGCATTTATTTAAATACTTACGATTACTTAACTTTAAAATTCAAATTATAAAATATTACGTTTTTATTTTTCTTACTTTTTATAGATATTAGTTTCGTAAGTCGATTTGCGACTAAATTTTGTATTAATAAATACAAAATTATGCAGGAAATATAATAATTTATTTCCAAATGAAATTAAACAAATTTTTGACTTGTATAGTTTATGTTGTGAAAATAGTCGTAATTTAAATAAAATGTTTAGTTCATATATTCTGTTCAAATGTATCAATTCATTATTGTTTGTGGTATTTATTGTGTATTTATTATTAAGTTTTTGTATCAGAAAGAATTTTATTAACGAATACATACATATATTTTTTAAATTTTTACGTCTGATATACAATATAATCTATTATTTATCAATGTCATCAAAAATCTTTAAAGGTTACTAATAATATATCTGCTATATTTTAAAATATTAACTATAAACTATTATAGGAAAATGAAACATTCAATTATTTCATAAAAATTCGAAATAAAAACAAAAATAAAATATTGATAAAATAAGTTAGTGTTTGCGCTAAAATACAATTAGTTAATGTATGTCATACTTTATTATTAAATATTGATCGTCAATTATCATATGTTCTAATTTTTAATAAATTTAATTTATTTATCTACACCATAACAATTTACAGAAGAAATTTTTCAGCAACAATTCTTAACACATTTAATAAAATTGTATTGTTGTAAAATTAAATTTATAAAAGATAATTAAATATTAAATTTAAAATAAGTATATAATGTGCCAGTTAATTCAATAACGATATTACCATTCTAAATAACATTTTTATTTATAAAATATAATGTTACAGAATTTTACAAAAACAAAACAAATTTTACAAAAATAACTCTCCCGGGTTTATCAGCAATAATATCAACTTATAAATTTTAAATAGAATACTTTATATATTTTCATATATTTGCTTATTATAAATTTGTTTTTGACTATAAAAATAGCACTAAAAGCAGACTTATTGCATATTTGAAATTTAACGTATAATTCAAATATATAAAAATGTATAAGATGCTCTATTTAAAATTCAAAAGTTGCGATTATTTTCAGTAAAACATAAAATTTATGTTACTTTGTGGCATTCATATTAAATTTTTCATTCAAGTAGAACATCGGCAACCGTCAATGTTTAGGGAGTAAAAATCACCCTTAAATTGTAGAGTAAAATTTATTTTTATTTATTTTTTTCTCGATAGCTCTGCATTCTGGAACAAAAGTGAAACTGTACGGATACCTTCTCGTTTTAAGAGCTATCAACCGATAGTATTTTTTTTCTATAAGATTTGTAAAAGTACCATTTTGCACCCTTGACATATATTTTATTCCATATTTAATTGTTATGTAATTTTTTTAAAATTTTATTAAGATAGCCCAATTAAAAACAAAATTGATGTGTCTAATTTTTTTAAATTATTTATTGTTTTAAGAAGTCATCTATTTCTTATATAGAAACTAATATGTACTCATTAGTAAGTTTGATTATTTATAATTATAATTTTTTTTTGTTTTATTTACATAAGAAATTCTATAAAATATTTAAAAAATATATTTATTAATTTTAATTCGTTTCATAACCGATCAGTTTTTTTTTATATTAATTACATATACATATATAAATATATATAAATTATAATTTCAGTTATTTGAAATTAGAAAAAATTAATTTTATTTATTAGCAAGTATTAGCGCTTTACAGTATACGAGCGACTAATACGATACAGACAGTGTCACACGAGTAACAGAACAAGTTATCTTAGTCTAACAGAGTTTTTATAACATCTTGAGGAATCAAGAATGAATGGTTTTATTATTTAAGTTTGTTTGTAAATATTTACGTGTGTTTATTTATACAACTAAATGGACCCGAAGTTCGAGTGCTAGTTGTTTAGGTTATCATAATTAAACTAGCTCGATTTCGGTGGTCTCTATATTGTTTACATTTATATATTACTTATGCTTTTAATTAATTATGGTTATGATTATATAATATATATATATATATATATATATATATATATATATAAATATAATTTATACACTTTTTAATATTAAATGATTATTATTTTCTTTTCAATTTATTTAACATAAGAAATTCAGTAAAAAAAATTAAAATTATTTATTGTAACAAATACATTTTCCGCATTTCCACAGTTTTCAAGTATATACAGGGTGATTTGTAAGTAATTGGAAATATTTTAACTGGAGTATCCTGGGCTCAGAATATGAAGATTTGTCCCAAAACACTTAGATAAAATGTGGCTCCTTACTGAGCTACAGGGGGTTTTATTTAAAAATTTAAAAACGATTTTTGCCCAGTACTTAAAAACTATTTGACGTATCCTTATCATACTTGGCAGAAAGTGTAGGTACCGTACACCATACTAAATTATGTTAAATAAAAGTTTCTGGCTACTGCCAGTGGCGTACAACAGGGGAAAGTGCAAGGTTGATTCTTCCTAAATTCTACGCCACTGGCGGAATTGTTATTTTAGCACAATTTTTAGATTCTACAATACTTTTTGTGTAAAAAACATACTCTTCCTTCGTAACGATAAAGTCACTATTTTTAGAGATATTTAAAGTTAAACGTAAGCTGCACTCTTGGATTTTTTTTAAAATTTGTTAAAAAAAACTGAAAAATTCAATAAAATAGAGAAAAAAATTAGCTACATAATAACTAAGTAACTTTTTTCTCTAACTCATTCTGGTTTATCAGAAAAAATTATTGAAAATTTATATTTTTTGCATTTTAATTTTTTATTTTTAATAATTTTTCCTGCCAAACCAGAATGAGTTAAAGAAAAAATTACTTATTTATTATGTAGCTCATTTTTTTCTCTATTTTACTGAATTTTTCAAATTTTTTGGAGCAAATTTTGAAAAAATCCCAAGGGTGCAGCTTATGTTTAACTTTAAATATCTCGAAAAATAGTAACTTTATCGTTACGAAGGAATAGTATGTTTTTTGCACAGAAAATATTGGAGAATCGAAAAATAATGCTAAAATGACAATTCCGCCAGTGGCGTAGAATTTAGGAAGAATCAATCTCTCACTTGCCCCTGTTGTACGCCACTGGCAGTAGCCAGAAACTTTTATTTAACATAATTTAGTATGGTGTACGGTACCTACATTTCCTGCCAAGTATGATAAGGATACGTCAAATAGTTTTAAAGTACTGGGCAAAAATCTTTTTTAAATTTTTATATAAAACACCCTGTAGCTCAGTAAGGAGCCACATTTTATCTCAGTGATTTGCATTAAATCTTCATATTCTGAGCCCAGGATACTCCAGTTAAAATTAGGAATAGTTATTCTGTTACACCCTGTATACATATGTACGTCTAATTCGAAGCAGAGCGAAAGCACTACTGAGAAGACCTGAAGATGGCACATGAGACTGTGCCGAAACGTCGTCATCAAAATCGACAACAGACAACGCGGAGCCAATCCCAAAAACCAGATACGTCATATATATATATATATATATATATATATATATATATATATATATATATATATATATTTATACACTTTTTAATATTAAATGATTATTATTTTCTTTTCAATTTATTTAACATAAGAAATTCATTAAAAAAAAAAAATTATTTATTGTAACAAATACATTTTCCGCATTTCCACAGTTTCCAAGTATATATATTGTAACGCGGTTTCTTTGCATAGTTAACTTTCTAACTAATTTAAAGAAATATTAATTTTGACATACTTAAAGATCGACCGTGTTCTACTGATTTTTTAACCGAGAATTGTGTATCGCTTAAAACAAATAATATGTGGAATGGAGCAGGGACGGCGCCAGGGGTGGGCCCGAGTAGGCACTTGCCCGCCCGAAAATAGGTTGTGCCCACCCGCTACAAATTAAATTTTTTGATATAATATATTAATATATTTCATATACATAATTAAATATTTTAATCACTGAAAAAGGCGAACGGAAGATAGATGCGACTAATTTTTTGAAACAATTGAATTTCATGTTCATATTTAATCACACTATAATTATGATTATTTACAAGAAGTTAATTCATATGTATTTTATGCTTTATTGTTAATAGAAAGAATTAAAAATGTATTTAGCAACCAAAAAGACACTTTTCACACTTTTGATTCAAAAATTCTGTTTTCAAATTGCTTACATAGAAGGAGTAGCTATTGATGACGAGAATAATATTAAACTGTAAATTTCTCAAAGAAAACGACTGTCGATAGTCTTTAAAAAAATTTAAAATTGATAGACAACATTTTAGTTGAACTAGAAAATAGATCTTTTGCTAATAAAAAATATTTTAATGAGTATTTGCATTTTGAATCTTGAAATACCAGAAAAAATTTAAATTATACGTAATACTATAATTCTACTTGTAAAATATGATTCATGTGATTTAAATTTACTAAAATCAGAATTAAATACAACAAAACACAAAACACAATTTCAAATTACGAAAAACAATATAATATAAAAATTTCAAACATGCTGCAATTAATTAATTAATTCGCAAAACTATGCGGGGGCAGAAAACACAAAATTTCGTCGAAAAGTTTTCATTATTTTTATAAACAAAATATTTTACTCAAATAATTCGAATAACAGTTTCTCTACTGAAATAAAGTTTTGAAATATTATAATATTATTTAATATTATTAATATTATTATTATTACTTATTTAATATTATTTATTATTTAATATTATAATATTATTTTGAAACTCTGAATATAGAGTTTTCTTATCAAATATGAAGAGTATTATTTTTGATATGTATTTTTATATCTAATATTATAAAATTTAAATAAACTAATTAAAATTACATAATAAGTAATTTTTAAATAAACGTCAAAAGTAATTTTGACAAAAATTACTTTTAAAAGTGAGGTGAGTACCTATATACGGACCATAGTTTCTTAACAATTATACTTGTATTGTCAATGGTGCGGATCGTTAGCATATAGCCAAACAAGGAACCTATAGCTTATAATGGGTTCCGAATCACTCAAACCTAGTCGATATCAGAAACAATATTTAATTTTTAAGTTCTGATGTGAGCGTAGCGCGAACCTGAAACCTTTGGGGTTCGAGTTCTACACGCTACCACTGGCTTACGGCTGCCTGTTGTTGATAGTGTACATAAAAAAATTCCTAAAAGTTGAGATTAATTTACAAGGAAAAAACTTTTGCTTACACAAAAGTGTTTGAACAAGTATTATGTTTTGTTTGTTTATTATTTATGTCAGTTGTATAGTTTTTTCCTAATGATGATATACGTAGAGTATATCGAAATGCCGTTTTTTAAATAAAATATACGCAGAATTTAATCCGAGAGCATTTTTAATTTAACATTATTTAGTGTTTTAATATTTAGTAAAATATTTATTTAAATCAATTTTAACATATAATAATAGCAAGTTTATTTAGCTCAAAAAGGCTATACAATAAACAACATAAAAAAATTTATACAAAGTTTGACAAAATTTCTACTTATTTTACATATAATTTATTTTAATCTTTATTTGAATAATATTTCTTTATTCTAATTTTAAAATATCTTAATTCTAAATTTTTATAATTATCAGGTAACTTATTGTACATTTGTATCCCGCTAAATAGCAATGTAGTCTGTCCTTGTTTAGTGTTTTTTTTTTTGAGTAATATAAAATTTATTTTTTACCTAATGTCATGATTATGCACATTTTTAATTTTTACTAGTTTACTTTCAAAATAATCCGTTTGTATAGATTAAAATTCAACGTTTCGATATACTAAATTCCAAATTTCAATATAAAACCGAGAATCAACCCAAAGATTTTTTACTATGTTATTGTTCTAAATCTCAAAAATTTCTTCAAAGAGAGAACCACCTTTAACAGAACCTTTTCATGATTAAACCAATCAATAACCATCATCAATGAATGAATGAAAATAGAATTAAACCACACACAGCGTTAAACCACACAAATCGTCAAACCATTTAGGGGCAAAACCAAATCGAATCGGAAAACGGAATCGAAATTTAAATCGTCGCTAAACTATATATATATATATATATATATCAGCGGCGGACCCTTTCTTCCACATCCCAAATATCTTCCATCTTTATTCACACCGTGACGTTGCCCGCCCCGGGCATTCAGCATTCGTTCGCCATAACATATTATCACATCTTACATCATATTGTCCGCACCGAGCGAGTCGAGAGCACACCGCACAGAGTCCATTCGGAAATGAAAATGCACTGACCAGATTGTTAAGGGCGGTGCCTTGCTCTAGCGCGGCCGAGAGGGTAATCGCACCCTTACGATTACGAGGTGAGCTATCATGAACATATGTTGTCAAAGAGGGACGGGGTGAGGTTGCGGGGGATGTATAAACTAAGTAGTTACTGTGAACTAGAAGCCGAAGCACTGGAACCAAGGGTCTTTGCACAATCAATTTGTTTGTACGCGCGGCTGCTGGCTGCTGCTGCTGCTGCTGCTGCTGCATGTTTACTTCTGCATGTGTGGCTGCGCCTGCACTTTTCCTGGCAACTGACAAACTGTGGCGATGACGAGGGAGTGCTCAATTTTGACTGATTGATTTTTGACAAGAAATTTTCGAAATGATTGAATCTTCGAGATACTGATTTGATTAGAGAATGATACTTAATTGATACTTTCTAAAAAAACTGAGATAAGTGCAGTAAATGGATATGCATATAATGTTGATGGTAAAGGAACATAAGAGATTTCGTACACTCTAACAAAAAATATGTAATTTTACCTACAAACCATGAGACACTATGATGTCCAGTCATGTATTTCTAAGTATAATTATATTATACTCAACTGCTGTAATTTAGAACATAATTATTTAAAAATACATAATATCGGAACTATTACAAATATTATGTAATATGATATATTACCAACGGAATGGAAAAATTCATTTTTATGTAATATTAAAGTTTTTTAGTAAAGTCTCTTTTAATAAATTTACAGAACTTCAGTAAATTTATTGTGTTTCTGTAATATTATTGTTTGTATAATTACATATATTTCTAAATGTACATAAAGAATGTATTTTGAAATGAATGAATTACAGCTTAAAATATTTTATTAGTATTATTATTAATATGCAAGACTGTACTATTACATTATTTAATAAGTTATACCAATAATATGTAATTTTACATTAAGTATGTGATGCAATTTGCAGAAAGTAAGCAATTTTACAAATACTTAATAGTTTATTTTTACCAGTGGCGCAACCAAGGGGAGGCCGACGGCCTCGGCCCGCCCCCCAAAGCTAGCAGAATTAGCACAATTTTTATTCATTAACACTTATATGATTATTGTACATACATAAAATATTTACTTTTACTTATTTTATTTAAAATATACTTTATAACAAAGATATTATTATTAGAAATGATTTTAAAAATTTCTGTGAAAGGACAACCGAACGAGTTATATTTTATTGATCAAATATTTTTCGTAAATTCATTACTGCGTAATTGTCAAATTTTCGCCGCCTGGATTTGGGTATAAAAAATTTACGAATAATTTTTAGTATAGAAACACCTAAACATAAACAGTTATTTCGTTACCAAGTTACTAAACTCGTTGTGACAACATAAATGTAACGAAAACACTATTTGGTAAATTCAACTTTTTTAGACATTTGATTTTTACATTGACATTTTTACGCAGTTTTAACAAAAGTTATTTGTATTACAGACAGAATATTTTCTAATTTATATTCAGAATGGCAACGACAAGTAATATTTGTTTGACAGAAAGTGAAAATAATCAAAATACTATTGTATGTGATGATAATTGTGACCAAATTGCTGAAAAACCCGATTCTGTTGTTGAGTATGATGACGATACTTTCGAGACAAATAATCAAAATACTATTGTACGTGATGATAATTGTAAGCAAATTGCTGAAAAACCCGATTCTGATGTTGAGTATGATGAAAGTGAAAATAATCCAAATACTATTGTATGTGATGATAATTGTGACCAAATTGCTGAAAAACCAAATTCTGATGTTGAGTATGATGGCGATACTTTCGAAACAAATAATCAAAATATTATTGTATGTGATGATAATTGTGACCAAATTGCTGAAAACCCCGATTCTGATGTTGAGTATGATGTCATTTCTTTCGGGACAAAACCTCTAACTGATTCCGAAATTAGAGAAATTGAAAATTCGAATGCGGTATTAATGAAAAAGGTAGAAGCACAAAAAAATCGTCGTTGTCAATTTAAAACTGAATCGCCGCCGATAAAAGTGTCAAGTGCGGAAATTAATAGAAAAAGGGCACAGAAGAAAATCGATCGTGAAAATTTGGTAATAATATATCAATATTTGTTTATTTTTCTGTAAATTTTAAAATATATTTTCTTTTAGCTTATATGGAAGAAAATTGAGTCGATTAAATCATTTGGCTTGAGCAGAGGTGGTAAACGTAAATAAATTAATAACAAATATATTATTTGAAATATTTATACAAAATTTAAAATAATAAAATTAACAACAAAAATAAATCTAGTTAATTTATTCTAGAGTGTGTTATTGTTTTGACCTGTATGAAAAATTATTTTAAAAATTCAAAGTTTAAAGCCCCATTCAGACTGCCGTTTTAGTTTTTGCAGTGGCAGTAGCAGTAGTTGTAAGCATAAGAAAATACATGTAAGCTTATGAGAATACAATGCGCATGCGTGGTTTTTGTAGTAAGGAATAGCAATAGTCGTAAGCAGCCAAACCACAGATAAACAGCCAAAATTTCTGGTTAAAATTTTGCATAGTCGTAGGAATTGGCCAATCAGAGTTGAGTGAAAAGAGATAGCACTATTTTCATTTAGAAACGTCAAACAAACGTCAAATTCATAAAATATATTAAAATGGCGACTTTAGAAAGCAAAATTAATCAAATAATATTTAATTATTATTAAATTAATATTTTCACTAACTCGCGCCAGAAAAAAAATATAAAAGTTGTAACCGCACGCATTTTCGGCTATGTTTTCTTTAGAATAAGAGTGTTTATTTTCTACAATATATTATTATATTATATTATTATATTTAGTCTGTAGTCGAAACGACAAACACTTTTCAAATTCGACAAAACAAATTGAAATGTGAAAAACTGTTAAAATTCGAAAATTTAATTATAAAACACTGAATGTCAATTATAAAAATTTAATATATTTGTAGTTGAAAAACGAAAAAGCAAAAAGATCAACTGTTAGCACTATTTACAACAGCTGAGTAGAAACTCACACCGTACATGCTTGAACTTGCCGCACGCAGATAAAGGAGGGTATGGAGGGATTGTCGATTAAAATCTAATTCAACAGCTTTATCAGTCCATGTACATAAAGAGAATCATAGCTTTTATTTCCATAAGGTTTCTGTGATTGAATTGAATTGAATGTAAATTATAAAATCTTATTTTCGTGTTGCAAAATCTTTGTTTTAACAACATAAATGTCACATTTATTTCTGAATACTTAATTGATGATTGTTTGAGTAATTGGCATTGTTTTCGTGCTAATGATATACATATTGTAAGAGCAACCGATAATTAATGTTGTAGGTAAAGATATGAATCTTTTGTTGAATGTTGATAAGTACAAAGGAGTAGTATTTGAGAAGAGTGATTTAGTGACTGAATGTAATGTATCTGTTGATGGTATACATTTCGAGCAAGTAAATAAGTTTGCGTATTTGGGTAGTTTATTGTCTAAAGATGGCCGATTTGACTGAGATATAGAAAGAGAAGTCAATACTGATTGCAAGGTTTTGTGTTGGACATATTTGCTAAAAACGTAAATGTATTCAGAAAAATCCGTTTGAGTATAAATAATGTTTGGTGTCTATATGATAATGTATAGTAGCGAGTGTTGACTTTGGCTGTAAGAGCATAAATGGAAAGTGAAAGCTGTGGAAATGAGATTTTTGCGTAGGATATGTGGTTTAAAGAAAAGAATAATGTTTAAAATAAATTGATACATTAGTGTAAAATTGGTAACTAAATATGTAGTTACAAAAGTCAGTTAAGATGGCTTGGTCATCTCAAGCAAATATCTAATAAATGTTTGATTAAAAGAATATATAAAAGATTAAAGAGTGATATTGAAGATGCACGTCTGCGTGTATGTTAGGGAAGTAGATGGTGAGTTATGCTTGAGAATGTTTTTCGCGTGAGCGAATATTTCAAAGTGGTAAGAATTAAAAAGTTGCTGCTCTGGATAGGAATATTTGACGGAAACTAATTTCTGCGTAAACGGAAATATTTTGTGTTACAACCTGATAGGTAAATGGCGTGATTGTATATGTACATATGTACTAAATAAAAAAATCCAATTTAATGTTGCCTGATGATAATAATACAAAATTGACTAATTAGATTTACTTTAGTTGTGATTGTTTAATGACTGAATGACTCAGCTTCGACTAGCTTATCTGCTAGTTACACTTGACTGTTATTTTATCAAAACTTACTATTGCCAAATCCTTCTAGATAAACTTGGAAAGAAGATAGAGTACATCAAAATAACGATATTGTTCCTATTTGCAGATCACATTAACTCAGAGTTATAAAACCCCACCCAACATATTATATACAGGGTGTAACAGAATAACTATTCCTAATTTTAACTGGAGTATCCTGGGCTCAGAATATGAAGATTTAATGCAAATCACTGAGATAAAATGTGGCTCCTTACTGAGCTACAGGGTGTTTTATATAAAAATTTAAAAACGATTTTTGCCCAGTACTTTAAAACTATTTGACGTATCCTTATCATACTTGGCAGGAAATGTAGGTACCGTACACCATACTAAATTATGTTAAATAAAAGTTTCTGGCTACTGCCAGTGGCGTACAACAGGGGCAAGTGAGAGGTTAATCCTTCCTAAATTCTACGCCACTGGCGGAATTGTCATTTTAGCACAATTTTTCGATTCTCCAATACTTGCTGTGTAAAAAACATACTCTTCCTTTGTAACGATAAAGTCACTGTTTTTCGAGATATTTAAAGTTAAACATAAGCTGCACCCTTGGAATTTTTTCAAAATTTGCTCAAAAAAATCTGAAAAAATTCAGTAAAATAGAGAAAAAAATTAGCTACATAATAACTAAGTAACTTTTTTTCTAACTCATTCTAATTTGGCTGTAAAAATTATTGAAAATAAAAAAAATAAAATGCAAAAAATATTAATTTTCAATAATTTTTCTAGCCAAACCAGAATGAGTTAGAGAAAAAGTTACTTAGATATTATGTAGCTAATTTTTTTCTCTATTTTACTAAATTTTTTCAGATTTTTTTGAGCAAATTTTAAAAAAATCCCAAGGGTGCAGCTTATGTTTAACTTTAAATATCTCGAAAAACAGTGACTTTATCGTTATAAAGAAAGAGTATGTTTTTTACACAGCAAGTATTGGAGAATCGAAAAATTGTGCTAAAATGACAATTCCGCCAGTGGCGTAGAATTTAGGAAGGATCAACCTCTCACTTGCCCCTGTTGTACGCCACTGGCAGTAGCCAGAAACTTTTATTTAACATAATTTAGTATGGTGTACGGTACCTACATTTCCTGCCAAGTATGATAAGGATACGTCAAATAATTTTAAAGTACTGGGCAAAAATCGTTTTTAAATTTTTATATAAAACACCCTGTAGCTCAGTAAGGAGCCACATTTTATCTCAGTGATTTGCATTAAATTTTCATATTCTGAGCCCAGGATACTCCAGTTAAAATTAGGAATAGTTATTCTGTTACACCCTGTATATCCCTGTTATATGAGAATGATTTGATTTCTAGATTAGAAATAATTTTGTTAGAGTAACAGAATGGGCAATTATTTTATTATTTGTTACTCGTAATTTAAGTACACAATTATAAAAATTATTGTACAAAATTTTATATAATATATATTGCAAAATCAATATAATTCTATCCACTTCAATAAACTCCAAACATCAATTAGAATAAAACACGTAATTAATGAAAATTGTTTTAAGAAAATGAATATCGATTTTGTAATTCAATTCAACATGAAACATAAGTATCAAAGCACGTTATATTTTTATATGCCTTTATATTATATTTTTAAATTTTTCGCAATTGCGCCATATAGTATAGTTGATAAAAATAATCAAAAACATTTTGCACAAAAAAAAAGTGATTTAGTTTTATATATAATTCAATGTGTTTTATTTGTTTCAATATATTTGTATAATTTCTATTATTATCTACTGTTTTATGAAATACAATCATTAAATGATATCTGTAATTTTTGTATAATTTTACAATCAGCGTTTCAATTCTTTCTATATATAACTTATGGAATTATTTTCGCAAAAAATATTGCAAACTATTTTGAAAATATGCAACATGTTGATAAAATTTTACATATATTTCCTGAAATATTTTCACAAACAAAATTTCAACATTTGACGTTCATGATATGTGTGTTTAAACAAATCATGAATTTGCTATTACTTGTTTACAAGTCAGTTAATCGTAATTCTAATATTAATTCCCTGTATATGTACGGATTATATTTGTGTTTTGATATTTCAATTGAATGCTATATTATATTTCTTGTACATAATTTGAAAATTAAATTTAGAGCTTTAAATTCTTTAGTTAAACTGAATATTAATATTTTAGAACCATTAATGATTTTCTTCAATTTGTGCACAGTTGGAAGAAATTTAAATAAAATGTGTAATTTGTATTTGGTTAGTAAAATTTTCAATACTTTCTTATATATGGTATATGCGATATATTATATTACCAACACAAATAATATCTACGAAATTTCTTTTACTATGTTTATATGCGTTGGATTTTATTGGGTATTTACGATAAGTTTTGGAATTGTATTTATTATTTATTATATGGATTCTATTGTATTTGAGGTGATCATATTTTTTATATTAAATTAATTCTGATAAAGCTATATTTTATTATTATTATTTTCAGAGCAAACGAACATTTGATGTCGTATCAGAGATACAAAGAAAGCGTTTTACTATTAATGACAAGGTAAAAAATACATGTTTTGAGTTCATACGGTTCATATGTTCAAATCAGCACAATCAGTATATCTTTGCGTCACAACAATTTTTGGGTTTCTAAATAATTCTTGAATTTCATTGTTCATTCATGTTTTATATTCATTTTTATTTATTTTAATTGATTTAAATATTCTGCGTAGTATTCTCCTATTTAATATGCTTTGTCCCTTTTGTTCATTTTGTGTAAAGTGTAAGAGTCCTGAATCCATATGAAATGACTGGTTGCACTTGCACAAATGTCTTATATACTTTTATGCTTGGGATACACGGCAATATTTAATAATAATCATTAAACTAATTCATACTGCTGTTTTAGCAGTAGCAATTGAGTGGGGATACAATGGTAGCTATACTGTTATTGCTAAAATCACAGTGTGAATGAAGTTTAATGATCATAAAATTTTACCGTATATCCCAAACATTTACTTTGTTGTTTTACTTATTATTGTAGTTTGCCTGCGTTATCTATATACATATAAGCATTTGATACCGGAGAAAAGCATTTGTTACTGGCGGACAATCTATGTTGAATTTTTTTTGCTGATATTAATTTTTATATTTATTGCTACACTTAAGCAATTTCAAAATTATATTCTTCAATATTTTTATGACTTAACTTCTTGATTAATCATAATTTTAGTTTTCTGTTCATTAATTTTAAGACCACATAGTTGTGCTTTTTTTCTATGTTTAGGAATACGTCTTTCTTTTGGTTGAGGTAAACTTATGAACATTTTTATCAATTTGGTCTATATTTCTAAAAACCTTAGCTTTTTTATTGTAATTTGTTTTTTTTTTATTAAATACTCTAAAAGTAACTGTAAATTAAACAATATTGTTACTAATGCGTCATCTTGCCGTACACGCTGAGATGAAACAAAAGATGTTGATTTTGTTTTTACTGTTTTATATACAAGTAGTAAGTTCATACATATTTACTAATTTTGTGAAATGTTGAAATTTTATAAAGCTCTCCGAGTTTTGCTCATATCAATGTTATTATAATTTATTTATTTTTTTGAAGTATATAAACAAAATTATACATTTTTTCTCAAATTTCACGCATTTTTTTTTATTATTGCCTAAGTATATATTTAATATGTGGTAGATCTTTTCTTTCTAAATTCACTTTGGTAACTGCTTATGAAATTTTTAATATATGATATCAAAAATAATATATGATAAAACTTTGTATCAAGACTTTAATAATGTAATTTAAATTATTACAATCCAAATGCATTAGGTACCATTTTTGTGCAAAAAACATAAAATAGATTCCTGTCATTCTTCAAGGATCCATATAACAGTTATAAGCTTATAAATGTTGTCATGCAGCTTTGATGCTCCAGCTTTAATTAATTCTACCCTAGTGGCTTCATTGTTTTTAACACTAGGTGTATAGTTTTTGGTACAGTGTCAGTAATATTTTCAAAAATTACAATATATATATATATATATATATATATATATATAGAAATCTTTCATATAACCTAGATGACAAATCTGAACTTAGTTTATGAGAGTGTATTATATGTGTACGTCGTTCATTAGCGCACTCGTTTGGTTGTTCAAATTTTTTGGACGTATCTTCGTCTTACAATTAGACCATTCATACGATTTGCACCAAATTTTCAGGAAAGGTTTTATTTCAGATATATTATTTATTCAATTTCAATCAAATTTTTAAGTTAGATTTTTTAATTTAAACAATAATTACATAAGTTTATTTTTGGACAGTGTTACCAATTTTTTAAGAAAAAAATATTAATGTTTTAGTTTAGCTACATTTCATCCTATTTTAATCAAATATTTAAATAGAATTTCAAAATGCTTTAAAGAATTTAATTTTTTTATTATTGTACAGCGTTGTCAGTCAATTTTCCGGAAAAAACTATTCAAAATTAATTTAAAAATACTGTTTATACAATTTAAAACAAATTTTTAGAATAGATTTTTTTATATGTACAATAATTACAAAATTTTACATATGAACAGTTTTGGCAAAATATAAACATTTAATCTATATTTTTTAGTATTATTGAGATGATATCAAAGTGGTCTATATATGTTTCTAATTCTGTTTAATTTATTTATTGTTGCAGTAACTTCTATTATGGTGGGTATAAGTACTTCTTCATTATTTCCTTGTATGTTATCCTTGTTATCTCTAGCCTCTTGTACAACGTTGAGAATTGATTTAAATTTAATTGAATTTAATTAAAGTCTCTTTTTCTATCCGAATATATTTCTAGCTATTTGTTTTTTTTTTATATATTTTTGTTTCGATTTTCTTTTTTGTGGATTTCTTTTGTAAGCATAGTTAATCACTCGTATTTTCTTATTATGTACATTCTTTCTCAAGCTATGACGCTTGCGCAATCTACCTTTTTCCAATTATTCCAGTTACCATTTCTCTGATAACTATATATGAATTCATTTCACTACACTATTTAACTTCCTTCTAAGTCGATTGACTTTTTATAATGTTAATTATTCAAGTAATAAATAATTTTCTAACTCTTTTAGATTGTAGTTTGTCTAAATCCCATCTGGACCTCAAGTTATCATTGCTTTTTTTAAATTTATTTGAAGCAATCTTTAATCTTAATTTAAATTTTACCATAATACAATCCAAATTTATTAAATGGAATGCATATCTTGCTGACACAATTATGTGCTCAATTTGATTAAAACTTTTTTCCATCTATAGAAGTTTATGTTTTTTTTTTTTTGGCCAGTACCTATATTTCTTATTGCTAGAATTTTTATTTTGCATAATTTGGCGATTTCTCATATTTCTGTTATAGCTCTTGCTCTAAATAAAAATTAACATTGCATAATAAACAAATTAGAATTTTTGTGGATACTAGACGAATTTTTTCTGAAAACATAATTAATTTCGAATAAATAGTAAAACTAAAATACAATTTTGAAAATTTCAGTAAATTTTTTTCTCAGAAAATCGTCAACCCTGTGCTGTAGTAAAATAGTGTAATTTTAGTAGTCACTAAAAATATATTTTGTAAAAATTTGATTAATTTCGGATAAATAGTAAAGCCAAAATTAAATTATTAAAATTTATTAATTTTTTCTCGGACAGTTGGCAATGCTCTATTCTACTAAAAATACGTAATTTATGTGGGCAGCAGAATTTTTTTTTGTGAAATTTGAATTAAAATCGTATAAATAATATAACCTTACTGAATTTGTAAAAATTTTAGCAATTTTTTTCTCGAAAATTTGGTAACAATGTTTTTATTAAAATTATATAATTTCTACGGGCACTAGGAGAAACTTTTGTGAAAATTTGATTGAAATTGGATAAATAATGCAGCCATAATACATTTTTAAAAACTTTAGTAACTTTTTTTTCGGAATGGCAACAGCACTAGAAAAAAATAAATCCACATGCCCTATTGCACTAACTGAACTCATTCTGAAAATTTATATATATATATATATATATATATATATATATATATTAATTTTTTTAAATATTACAGACACAGTACCAAATGTTATACTATTTTTTCTTGTAGTTAACACTGTAAAAATACACTTTAAATAAATGATTTAAAAACACTGTTGTTAATTTGCTGCTACAGCATTTTGTGATTCCAGGCTTAAATAACAGATATTATATCTATTTTAATTTTAATAATAACAAAATTAAAATGACTATATTTTAAGATAATAAAATACTTAAAAATAGCTAATAATAATTATTTAAAAAATAATAAATATTATTGCTATTATTAGGTTAGTATTTTACTATTTTAAGATATAGTCATTATAATTATGTTATCATTATATTTTTGTTTAATTTTGTAATTGGACATAGAATCTGGAATACATAAATATTCATAATAAATAAAGAACATACTTAATGCGGTCTTGCTAGTTGTCATAAATATTAATAATTTCAAATAATTTATTTAAAATGTACTTATTAAATAATAATAATATGTATCTACATACGTGAAATTCCACTCGAAATAGAAATATTTTGTATATTGTCGATTTCTCATGTTAATCCGCTATGACAATCTTCCAAACGAACATCTTGTATAGTAATTATACTTTAATTCTTTTAATATGTTTTGCCAACATACAAATAATTAGTATTATTGCTAACGAAAATAACTCTCATGTTGAATGTTTCTATAATCAGTAGGGTTGGTGGAAGAAGTAAAGCTGTTAAATAAATAAAGTTTGAAAAGAAAAACATACTCTAGTGCAACGGTGGGCAACCCCCGGCCCGCGGGCCATCTACGGCCCGCGAAAAGTTTCTATCCGGTCCGCGAGATTTTCAGAAGAAATTATATATAAATATTTTTTTGATGTAATTCGTCTAGTTTATGCTAACAAAATCTTTGCAAAATCTTTTAAATAAATACTTTTTTATTTATACATGTATATTTATTGTTTTATGATTAATAGGTTATTTTTATCTAATTCTTTGTAATTTTTCGAAGACGATATGAGAAATAAATGTAGGAATTAATTTTTTTTTTTTTATTTATTTAATATTTGTAGACTAAAAAATTACAGGTCACAAAAAGGTGTCAATTAACTATTACGGCCTGCGGAAAAAACGTAAAATGTATTCTGGCCCGTGTTATAAAGAAGATTGCCCACCCTTGCTCTAGTGTATCAAATATACATATTTTAATAAGAGCTAACATGTCACTATTTTGTTGAAGTAGAAAATAAAAAATATTTAACAAAATCTACGAAACATGTAATTGAAATTTGTGTAAATTTATAGTACTTTTAATTATTTATTTTACAATATTTTACAGAAATATTTCGAAAATGACAACACAATTGTTAATAATTGAAATGTAGACAATATCTGTGATAATATCGGTATTTTTTTACATTTATTGTTTAGTGGACCTTTTTATATTTATATAAATAAAATGTCATATTATTTTCTACAACTACAATATATTGAATTTTTATTTCAACAATAAAATATAAATATTTCTTATGTAAATTTAAGAAAAATTCTCTGATGTTCATAGTTATAAAAGGGATTATTTGCATTTATTTAAATACTTACGATTACTTAACTTTAAAATTCAAATTATAAAATATTACGTTTTTATTTTTCTTACTTTTTATAGATATTAGTTTCGTAAGTCAGGTAGTAATGATTCTATGCGATTTGCGACTAAATTTTGTATTAATAAATACAAAATTAAGCAGGGAATATAATAATTTATTTCAAAATAAAATTAAACAAATTTTTGACTTGTATAGTTTATGTTGTGAAAATAGTCGAAATTTAAATAAAATGTTTAGTTCATATATTCTGTTTAAATGTATCAATTCATTATTGTTTGTGGTACTTATTGTGTATTTATTATTAAGTTTTTGTATCAGAAAGAATTTTATTAACGAATACATACATATATTTTTTAAATTTTTACGTCTGATATACAATATAATCTATTATTTATCAATGTTATCAAAAATCTTTAAAGGTTACTAATAATGTATCTGCTATATTTTAAAATATTAACTTTAAACTATTATAGGAAAATGAAACATTCAATTATTTCATAAAAATTCGAAATAAAAACAAAAATAAAATATTGATAAAATAAGTTAGTGTTTGCGCTAAAATACAATTAGTTAATGTATGTCATACTTTATTATTAAATATTGATTATCAATTATCATATGTTCTAATTTTTAATAAATTTAATTTATTTATCTACACCATAATAATTTACAGAAGAAATTTTTCAGCAACAATTCTTAACACATTTAATAAAATTGTATTGTTGTAAAATTAAATTTATAAAAGATAATTAAATATTAAATTTAAAATAAGTATATAATGTGCCAGTTAATTCAATAACGATATTACCATTCTAAATAACATTTTTATTTATAAAATATAATGTTACAGAATTTTACAAAAACAAAACAAATTTTACAAAAATAACGCTCCCGGGTTTATCAGCAATAATATCAACTTATAAATTTTAAATAGAATACTTTATATATTTTCATATATTTTCTTGTTATAAATTTGTTTTTGACTATAAAAATAGCACTAAAAGCAGACTTATTGCATATTTGAAATTTAACGTATAATTCAAATATATGAAAATGTATAAGATGCTCTATTTAAAATTCAAAAGTTGCGATTATTTTCAGTAAAACATAAAATTTATGTTACTTTGTGGCATTCATATTAAATTTTTCACTCAAGTAGAACATCGGCAACCGTCAATGTTTAGGGAGTAAAAATCACCCTTAAATTGTAGAGTAAAATTTATTTTTATTTATTTTTTTCTCGAAAGCTCTGCATTCTAGAACAAAAGTGAAACTGTACGGATACCTTCTCGTTTTAAGAGCTATCAACCGATAGTATTTTTTTTCTATAAGATTTGTAAAAGTACCATTTTGCACCCCTGACATATATTTTATTCCATATTTAATTGTTATGTAATTTTTTTAAAATTTTATTTTATTAAGATAGCCCAATTAAAAACAAAATGGATGTGTTTCTAATTTTTTTTAATTATTTATTGTTTTAAGAAGTCATCTACTTCTTATATAGAAACTAATATGTACTCATAAGTAAGTTTGATTATTTATAATTACAATTTTTTTTTTGTTTTATTTACATAAGAAATTCTATAAAATATTTAAAAAATATATTTATTAATTTTAATTCGTTTCATAACCGATCAGTTTTTTTTTATATTAATTACATATACATATATATATATATATATATATATATATATATATATATATATATATATATATGTACGTCTAACTCGAAACAGAGCAAAAGCACTACTGAGAAGACCTGAAGATGGCACATCAGACTGTGCCGAAACATCGTCATCAAAATTGACAACCGACAACGCGGAGCCAATCCCGGAAACCAGATACGTCATATATATATATATATATATATATATATATATATATATATATATAAATATAATTTATACACTTTTTAATATTAAATGATTATTATTTTCTTTTCAATTTATTTAACATAAGAAATTCAGTAAAAAAAAAATTAAAATTATTTATTGTAACAAATACATTTTCCGCATTTCCACAGTTTCCAAGTATATATATTGTAACGCGGTTTATTTGCATAGTTAACTTTGTAACTAATTTAAAGAAATATTAATTTTGAAATACTTAAAGTTCGACCGTGTTCTACTGATTTTTTAACCGAGAATTGTGTATCGCTTAAAACAAATAATATGTGGAATGGAGCAGTGACGGCGCCAGGGGTGGGCCCGAGTAGGTACTTGCCCACCCGAAAATAGATTGTGCCCACCCGCTACAAATTAGATTTTTTGATATAATATATTAATATATTTCATATACATAATTAAATATTTTAATCATTGAAACAGGCGAACGGAAGATAGATGCGACTGGTTTTTTGAAACAATTGAATTTTATGTTCATATTTAATCACACTATAATTTTTCATATTTTAATTATGATTATTTACAAGAAGTTAATTCAGATGTATTTTATGCTTTATTGTTAATAGAAAGAATTAAAAATGTATTTAGCAACCAAAAAGACACTTTTCACACTTTTGATTCAAAAATTCTGTTTTCAAATTGCTTACAAAGAAGGATTGCCGACGAGAATAATATTAAACTGTTAATTTCTCAAAGAAAACGACTGTCGATAGTTTCTAAAAAAAATTAAAATTGATAGACAGCATTTTAGTTGAACTAGAAAACAGATCTTTTGCTAATAAAAAATATTTTAATGAGTATTTGCATTGTGAATCTTGAAATACCAGAAAAAATTTAAATTATAATACTATAATTCTACTTGTAAAATATTATTCATGTAATTTAAATTTACTAAAATCAGAATTAAATACAACAAAACACAAAACACAATTTCAAATTACGAAAAAGAATATAATATAAAAATTTCAAACATGCTGCAATTTGTTGATTTACATTTTCGGTGATACACAAACATTTAATATAATGTTTATTTATTTTATGCCATGCTAGAAAAACCAGATACTAGTTATACCGAATGTATAGAGAATAAAAAACATTTTGAATACCATATTGCATTTTTAATGCAGGCCAGCAAGCAATGTCCACATTCGCTTACATCTAGGTGCCCACCCAATAATTTATGCGGCTAATTCGTGCACACCCATCAATTCAATCCTGGCGCCGGCGCCGTCCCTGGAATGGAGTCGTGAAATGACAGATTATTGGAATGTTTAAATGATCTGAAATTAAGGTACAAAAATAAACTGAGCCGAGTGGTTCATTAATTGTGTAACGTCTGTGGCTCACATTATGTATAGAAAGTTGTACATTATACAAAATATTTAAATATTATTTTATATGTATATTTGGATTGAGGCCGTGTTTGAACGGAAATGTGCAGGACCTATCCCTAAAACCATTATTATTGTCAGTACATTGTCCAAGAAACTTGTTACAAAAAAATAAATATAAAATGTCAAGAGTCAAGTCAGGTGCTAAATATGCCTATTTAATACAAAAATATTTTGCATATTTTTATACAAAATTTGGTAGAAAGGGGTATTTCGATATGCTCAGTCAAAGTAAAATATTTTCAATGAGATGCCACTTCCGATTTCTTATTTTAAATGGAATACTTTATTTTTTATTTTATCATCGAATTTAGGAATAAATTTTACATATGATGCATTAGGAACATTTCACTTTAATTTAACTGTTTTCCACATTTCAATCTTTTAAATCTTAAAAATGCGATTAAACAAAAATTAATTTACAAACGGGGTCTTATTATGAAAGCTTTGGGCTATCTTATTATAAAAAAAAATTAATTAAAACTATTTAAAATTGTGTCTGGAATATTGCTGTAAGCTTAAAGTTTAAAAACTTGAAAATCTCAGTTTCTTTTTAAATAGAAACCACACTGTTTACTATTTTAATGAATTTTATGTTAAAAACTAAGATTAGTTTCTGTCACACGTCCTATGTTGAAAGTTGGTAGATTTTTAGCAAAAGGAAAATATAGTTTGAATACGTTATCATTACTCTATTAATGTATAACTAAGTTAACCATAAAAAAACAAAATTACGCATTAGTGTATTACTCATATCGCTTTCGTTTATTTCAAATTCATTCTCACTACGATTCCAACTTGCAGAAACATAACGATTTGCCACATTATTGTTACCACCATATAAATTTTTTAAAAAATCACATCATTTATTTCTTACATCCGACTCATTGCACAGTAAATCACCACCTGCAAATTTCTTCACAATTTGCAAGCTTTCGGGCCGGTAAATTTTTTTTTTTCGTATTTTGTACATAGTAGATTGTTGTCTAAGATTGACTTGAACAATTAATATGAACATTTTCTGTATTTGCTTTAACAATTATAAAAAACAATTTCTTTTTTAGCTTGATACATATCTTCTCCATTTGCATTACAGTAAATTAACATTTACTGCTTATGGATTATTTTCATTAAATTTGAAATTTATTTTTTCGGTAGGTTATCATAAAATTAAATATAACAATGACATTAATCGTGTTATTTTTTAGCTATTGGGTGCTATATCTACATATTTTGTTGTACTACTGCAATTTCAATGACCAAATAGAATATAATTTTTTGTAATGCTTATAAGCTACATATTTAGAAATTATCTATAAGATTTCTGTAAAAAAATAGTAGAATTTGAATTGTTTACTGCTTTTATTAGAATCAGATATATTATTAAATCTAAAAACACTGCAACCTAAAATAGTGACAGTTCTAATTGATATCTATATTAGAATGGTATCCCACTTCACTTTAGTAATCCCATTCTGGAAACATTGAATACGCAAGGTCGATCGATGGAAGTGTCCTAATACCATGGTCTTCAAGCACTGGTGAATTAACAACATATGAGGCCCTGGGCGGTAAAACATAATTATTTAAAACAGTTTATTCAAATGGATAAATTGTTAACAAAATAAGATTATTATCAAGTTTTCTTCGAAATAATCGTTCGAAAAACCTTTATAAAATAAAAAACTAAACTTAAATCATTCATGGGCTTTAGGAGATTGCCCAGTTCGCCATCCGCTTAATCCGTCACTACCTCCAATAAGAATGTATTTAAAAACTGTAAATTTTACTAGTTAAAAATATGTGTAGATTAATTATTATTATGTTGAATTGGAAATATTAAAAATGTGTTTTTCTGTAATATTCTATCTATATATGTATAATTTAAGACATATTTAAATAAAGATTTTTTATTAAAAATATACGGTATATTTTTGTAACTTAATGTGCTACTATAAATAAACAATTTTACAATGTTAAATTAATGATTTTAAATTAAAAATATTAATAAATTTATATCAACATATATATATATATATACTCTCATACTCATATATATATATATATATATATATATATATATATATATATATATACCGGGTGTTTGTTCGTCAAGTTCGTATGGGCGTTTAACATGCAATTTCGATAATTTGCGATATACTTCTTTCTCGATTAGAATTCGGAAAAATACTTAGAATACGTTTTGATAGACAATAAAAAGTTCTATAATTTGATTTTAGTTTTAATTTGCTAGCATGTGCCGTTTGGGCGCTAGAATTTTTGTAGATTTTTTTGGTTTTTATTTTTTTTCTCAAAAACTATAAGGTCTAGGAAAATAAGCATAATATGAAAAAATGCGAAATAATGACTACGATAACTAAGTAAAAAACCATTATTCTACGATGCATAGTTTAGTAGAAAAAAATTAAAAACTGACTTTTTGAAAATTTGACAAGGGTAGAGAAAAAAGTTACTTAGCTATTATAAAGCTAAATTTTTTCTTTATTTTACTGATTTTTTTCAGATTTTTTTACTATACACGGAAAAATAGTAGTTATTAAAAGTGCAACAAAATTTGTGATAATTTATTTGTGTAGATTTTAGAAACACTTACTGTAAAATTTATAATTCTGTACAGAACAAATGCAATATATTTTTTGTAAAAAAATTAACAACAAATTTAAAATAATAAAATTAACAAACCTGAAAAAAAACTTACATATTTTTACCACTTTGACCGAATGGAAAAGAGGTATCGTTCTCGATACGGTGCCTGTAACATTTTAAAAAATTAATTTTTTATATAAATCTTTCATATACCTAGTTTTTAGATGACAAATTTTTTTTAAAAAAAATCTGGTAGATTTAATTCTTATTGCGCCGTTAGTTTAAAGCGCAGGACTACAGAATTTGGAGCTTTAATCGGTGAGCGACAAATAAAATTATGTAAAATTTAACTTTTATATTTTACAGCAATAGCGTTGCATGAGCTGTAGTAACTGAGGCCAGGCCGGGATTCCATACTCCCAGGTTTAGTAATTACACTAATTACTAACTTGTGGAATGGGGAATTTCTAGTGTTAACAAATAGTTTTTGAAAACGTTATCCTACAGGAAATTTTCTGGTCGATCTGATGGTGGTGGGGAAGACGCACTTTTTATTTTTTGTATTACTTATTTCAAAAATCCATTTATTATTGTTTTTTAATTTTAATTGATCATATTTCTATTATTTTACAATTTATTAGCTTGATTCTTCTTTAATTTTACAAAAATGCTTGAAATTAAATTTGTAATTAAGCATTTCGTTTAGAAGATATTCTCAATTATTATGTTAGCGGCAACTAATCTATAGATAAGCTAACCGATAGACAATTGGATTTTACTGCGGCAATACTATATGAGAGGTATTTTGAACATTTTTATGTCATTTTGATATTTTTAAGAAAATGATTTTGAGAAAAAACATTATTCAATTTTATTCAAAAACAAGATTAGAAGTATATGGGTAAACCCATATATAGACAACTTTGACATTTCTCGAAAAGTTGGCAACACAATATTGTTAATAAAATTATAGTTTATGTGGGCACTAGAAGAAACTTTTCGGAAAATTTCAGCAAAATCGAATAAATAATGTAGCCACAATGAATTTTTAAAACATTTTGTGATTTTTTTTTCTCGATAAGTTGGCAACACTGTATTTTGTAAAAATTGCATAATTTATTTAGGCATTTTTATTTATTATTTAGAAACTTTTATAAAAATTTGAATAAAATCGGTTAAATAACGTGGCCATAATAAATTTTTTAAAACTGTAGTAATTTTTTTCTCGGAAAGTTGGCAACACCGGATATTAATAAAATTATTTAATTAATGGAAGCATTAGGGAAATCTTTTCTGAAAATTTGATCAAAATCGGATAAATAATGTAGCCAGTATAAATTTTTAAAAACCAGGCAAATTTATCCTGAAAATTACATTAAAATCGGTTGAACCGTCTAGGAGGAGTTGCGGCCACAAAATTTTGTCTGACGACCGAGCGAGCTGACGACGCACATCCATACAGCCACATAAACTAAGTTCGGATTCGTCTAATCTATAGGCTATATGAAGGATTTCTATACAATTTTTTTTTTTTTTTTTGAAAATGTTACAGACACCGTACCAAACGCTATACCAGTTTTCCTTGCAGTCAAAGTGGTAAAAAATGCAAATGCACAACGAAATATTTGTTCTCACGACAAAATAAAATGTAAGGAAACGACTTTCTAATAACATAAAAATCAAAAATTAATCTTTTACCCCGATCTATCTATAACAATAACTGAAATCAGAATCTTATTATTCCAATTTTTTTTAATTTGTTATGTAAACAAATAGTAAAATTATTAACAATTATCATGGTTTATTTTCAGAAAATCAAAATTTATTAATAGGTTAAAGATTTTTAAAATATCGGTTAAGGTTTCTGTTAACCGATTAAAATATTAGCCAGGTTATTTTATCGGTTTCATATGCCTTGGCTTCAATATACATACATTTTTTCTAACGTTCAATTGAAGCACATTTAACATCTATAATGCCACATGAACATCCAAAAACTTACCAGTAATCCATGGTTTACAATCGGGAAAACCAAAATATCCCGTTTCACATGTTCCTCCAATAACATTCGCTTTGCAATAATACTAATAATATATACATATAATAATAATAAAATATATAATAATAATAAAATATATATATATATATATATATATATATATATATATATATATACAGGGTGTAACAGAATAACTATTCCTAATTTTCAGAAATGGTAAAGTGCACTTAGAAAAACATTTTTTATTAATAAACTAGTGTCCGAAAATTTCTCGGTGTCAAGATACACTAGATATCGTTAAAAACAATTTTAATTATTACAACGTCAAAGAGTAGTTAAGTTAAGGAACATTTTATTAGAAATAATAGTGCATTAAACTTTATAAAAATTGTTCGAAGTTACGACCACCATATTCGATACACAAGTTGTAACGATGTACAGGGTAGGCAAATTTGGACGTTTTCATAGGGGGAACTCGGAAACTATAAGAGATATGGAAAAATGCACCGCGCATCCTCGACCGCTTTTTTTTTGAGAGAAACTCAATTATGAAAACAAAAATTAGCTATCGTCTTTTGTTTTCGAGTTATTGCAAAAAGTTCGCTTTTTCCGTATTTTGATAAAATAAATTAGATGAAAATAATTTTCACATTATTAAGGCACTTGTTTGAGTAGAATGAAATGGTATTAACGGATATTATAAATCTACGTTAATTCTCGGGTTATAATATAAAGTTGTGTTTTTTACAATCGACTGCAAAAAAAAATAAAATAATAATTTCCGGACACTAGTTTATTAATAAAAAATGTTTCTTTATGTGCCCTCTATCATTTCTGAAAATTAGGAATAGTTATTCTGTTACACCCTGTATATATAAGTATATATATAATGTGCAATATTATATTATTCATATCTAGTGCACTTGAATGAAAATAAAATTCAAAATCAAAGTTGTTTATGTTAAAACAAAAAACAAAAATTGGCAGTTTAGAAAAATAAAGCATTTCTATCTTTGCTTTTTATCGTGTATTTAAGTGTATTTCATCAATTTCCACATTCAAAATGGTAAGTTTATTGATATGATGATAATAATAATGTAAATTAAGAAAAATAATAAAATTAATCGTTTTTTTCTTGATATTTCATATTTGAAGACTAACGGTTTGTCATCAAATACATGGTAAATATTGTAAAAACGACGGTTACGGCTACGACAGGTATCGGCTCTACAATGGCAGCCAGCGATTCTGCAGGGGATGATTCTTTATATCCTATAGCTGTTCTTATAGATCACCTCAAAAACAAAGATGTTCAGTTGCGTCTGAATTCTATTAAAAAACTTTCTACAATTGCACTAGCATTAGGTGTTGAAAAAACACGATCTGAATTGATTCCATTTTTAACGGAAACAATTTACGACGAAGATGAAGTTTTACTCGCCCTCGCTGAACAATTGGGCAATTTTATCACATTGGTTGGTGGTCCGGAGCACTCACATTGTCTTTTATCGCCATTGGAAAACTTAGCATGTATCGAAGAAACAGTTGTTCGCGATAAAGCTGTGGAATCTTTACGTAATATTGCACAACAACACAGCCCTGTTGATTTGGAAACACATTTTGTGCCACTCGTTCAGAGATTAGCGGCGGGTGATTGCTTCACTTCACGTACATCGGCTTGTGGATTATTTGCAATATGTTATTCGCGCGTATCAGCAGCAGTAAAAGCTGATCTTCGAGCACATTTTCGAGCTTTATGTCAAGATGATACTCCAATGGTGCGTCGGGCTGCTTTTTCAAAATTAGGTAAATTGGCAAAAGTTGTTGAAGTCGAATATCTTTATCCGATGTTCGTTAATTTAGCACAAGATGAACAAGATTGTGTGAGATTATTAGCAGTTGAAGCATGTGTAAGCTTCGCAACATTATTGCAGCAAAAAGATGTTGAACAACTCGTAATGCCCACATTGCGTCAATGCACTGGTGATACCTCATGGCGTGTACGTTATATGGTTGCTAATAAATTCACTGAACTGCAACGTGCTGTCGGACCAGAAATTACTCGTACAGATCTGGTGCCAGCATTTCAGAGTCTATTAAAAGATACTGAAGCTCAAGTACGGGCTGCTGCTGCTCAAAAAGTTAAAGATTTCTGTCAGGCATTGGATAAACAGCATCAAGAAAATATTATATTGACATCGATATTACCATATGTTAAGGAATTGGTAGGCGACATAAACCAGCACGTAAAATCCGCATTAGCATCAGTAATAATAGGACTAAGTCCTATTTTAGGCCGTCATAATACAATCGAGCATTTACTCCCACTGTTTCTCCTCCAATTAAAAGACGAATATTCCGAAGTACGTCTTAATATTATTTCAAATTTAGACTGTGTAAACGAAGTGATCGGTATTCAACAACTATCTCAATCACTTTTACCAGCCATCGTTGAACTGGCCGAAGACTCAAAATGGCGTGTACGCTATGCAATCATCGAATACATGCCATTGCTGGCTGGTCAACTTGGTCAGGAGTTTTTCGATGAGAAATTAAACGCACTGTGCATGACATGGCTGGTCGATCATGTGTTCGCAATTCGCAAAGCTGCTACGTTAAATTTGAAAAAGCTGGTCGATCAGTTTGGCGCTGAATGGGCTGAAAATACCGTAATACCGAAAGTGTTAGCAATGTCACGCGATCAGAATTACTTGCATCGTATGACGTGTTTGTTCTGTATAAATGTATTGGCGGAAGCATGCGGTCCAGAAATTACAACACGACTATTATTGCCAACCGTGCTGAGTATGGCAAATGATAATGTTGCCAATGTCAGAGTTAATGTCGCGAAAACACTACAAAAGATTGGACCACAATTGGATCATGCCGTTATACAACCGCAAGTTAAACCGGTGCTGGATAAATTATCTATTGATCCCGATGTTGTTGTTAAATATTTCGCATCCAAAGCTATCGCTGGAATTGCAGGTTGAGCATATACACGTTAGGAGTGGAACCGAACATTTATAATTCATAACCAAAATTTATCTAAGTTAATTAATTTAATCATACAATAATAAATAAAGTAAAATAAATCATCAGACCTAAACTAAAATACTACATACTCTGGTAGTTTGTCTGTCCTGTATCTGATTGTGCTGAAAAAAAAAATAGCTACGTAAAATAACTACGTAAATATAATGTTTCAAAGCATAATTATTTCTAATAAATAAGTAGATGTATGTAATATTTTTAAAAAAACTGGGACAAAATTGTAAACCGATTGTAACACCGGGACAAAGACTACAAACTAGGACTGCCAATAAATTATGTATAATGGATACTTTTTTATTTGTTTATATTATTCTACAGGTGTGAATAAATGTAATGTAATGTAATAATTGTATGGTTTTTTTTGTATAAAAATATTAATAATAGAAAATTGTTAAAAATTCTCATTCAGTGATTTTATTTAAAAGTTTATCTGAAGTTGTTTGTTATGGTATTACGCCATATAACGTTAACATAAACTAACAATCAATTATAACATATAATTATTTTTAATGTTAACATAACTAAAAATTAAGAATCAAAATTAAAATTCAAGAATCAATCTTCTTTTTACACAAATGGATTCGGTAGTGAAGACTATCAATCCCGTAGATGCTAGATATATATATATATATATATATAATATATATATATATATATATATTTATATATATATATATATATATATATATATTTATATATATATATATATATATAATATATATATATATATATATATATATATATATATATATATATATATATATATATATATATATATATATATATATATATATATATATATATATATAATATATATATATATATATATATATATATATATATATATATATTTTGAGAAAAAACATTATTCAATTTTATTCAAAAACAAGATTAGAAGTATATGGGTAAACCCATATATAGACCACTTTGACATTTCTCGGAAAGTTGGCAACACAATATTGTTAATAAAATTATAGTTTATGTTATAGTTTATAGTTTATCGGTTAAATAAAATGGTCATAATGAATTTATAAATTTTAGTAATTTTTTTCTTGGAAAGTTGGCAACACTGTATTTTGTTAAAATTACATAAATTATATAAATAGTAGGAGAATCTTTTATAAAAATTTAAGAAAATTAGTTCAATAACATGGCCATAATATATTTTTAAAAATTTTAGTAATTTTTTTCTAGGAAAGTTGGCAACACTGAATATTAATAAAATTATATAATTAATGGAAGCATTAGTGAAATCTTTTCTGAAAATTTGATAAAAATTGGAGAAATAACGTAGCCAATATAAATTTTTAAAACTTTAGTAATTTTTCTTCTCGGATAGTTGACATCACTGGAAAAAACAAACCACATGACCATCTTGGGTACTAGACAAATTTATCCTGAAAATTTCATTAAAATTGGTTAAACCGTCTAGGAGGAGTTGCGGCCACAAAATTTTGACTTACGACCGAGCGAGCTGACGACGCACATCCATACACCCACATAAACTAAGTTCAGATTCGTCTGATCTAAAGGCTATATGAAGGATTTCTATACAATTTTTTTTTTTTGAAAATGTTACAGACACCGTACCAAACGCTATACCACTTTTTCCTTGAAGTGAAAGTGGTAATAAAAAATAAATACAAAACGAAAGTCCAATACCGGGAATCGAACCCGAACCGCCTGAGTGAACCATATCGGACTTGTCAAACAGTAGCTCTATCCAGTCAGGTTAGATTAGGTTAGGTTAGGTTAGGTTAGGTTAGGTTAATAGCTCTATCCAGTCAGGTTCTTTTAATTTACAATAATTTACATAAACCAATTTGAACTTACACAGTTACACAAACAAGTCGTTACATGTAAATGGAAGTTTAAAGCTCGGGTAAACTAAAAATTAAAAGAATACAACGACTTTTGCACAAATATGTATGCACTAGGCCATTTTTCGCAAATTATTTGAGCGTGTAAACAAACCATCACAGTTGTAGAGTTTCTGTAATTTATATAACAGAAGCATATCAATTATACTTTGTTCTATAATTAAATTTAACACTGATAAAAGAGCGTGCCGAGGGGAAAACTACTCCCTTAAATTTTGTACACCACATTCTACAATCCTAAGATTTTAGCATGATTTTAAGGAAGATTGTAAGGATTTTTTCGTTGATTTTAAAAACGATTATAAAAATTTCATATAATTTTAAGCAAGTTTGTAAAGATTTTGTATGATTTTAAGTGAAATTGTGAAATTGGATATTACATAATTTTAAGGATAATTATAAAGATTTTACGTAATTTAAAGGAAGATTGTAAAGATTTCACAAGATTTTCAGTGAGTTTGTAAGCGATTTTACATGATTTTAAGTGAAATTGTAAGCGATTTTAAAAATTCTACATGAGTTTTCGTTGATTTTATATGGTTTTAAGCGAGTTTGTAAGGATTCTACATGATTTTTCGTTGATTTTACATAATTTTAAGGATGATTATAAAAATTTCACATGATTTTAAGCGAGTTTGTAAGCGATTTTATGTGATTTTAAATGAAATTTTAAGAAATCTAGATGATTTTTCGTTGATTTTACCTAATTTTAAAGACGATTTAAATACAAAAAAATTCAAAAAAAAAATCTATTATTCTACATAGGATATTATATCTCAAGTATTTTTTCGGTACCTTTAAAATCGGCTCGATAGAAAATAGAGCCAGTTAAAATATATACTATTTTTTATTTTATCAATTATCAATTAATAATATTAAATTAATTATTGAATTATTAATTCAACATTCATTATGTAATTTTTAGAACAGTCAGTTACAATAAATAAGTTGTATTAAAGGATTAACTTCAACATGTATGTATTTGAGCTACGTGTCTGAACATAGCAATTACAACCGTGCGAATTGACGTTAATCAGATACATAGAAATATTAGCTCTTTTGAATAATAACGATCAATTTGATATTCAAATATTTCATAATATTGCTGCAATTTTTTAATAAATAAATATTTTTATATCTTTCAAAATATCAGAAAAATTCATGAACATGTAAGTTAGCTATGTAAAATAAATAACCGTATCTACGTTTTTCTGAATCCAGATTGCTTTGATTCGTTGTTTTTTAAATCAGCAGAAAAACAAATAACATATCAGTTTTGTTTTAGCGACGCGTTTGTAAACAGTCAATTTTTGCATTAAATTTTTTTTTGTATTTTACTTTCAATTAACCGTATTGCTTCTGCTTTTATTAAAATCAATTGTGTGAAGAATGAAAATGGAGAAGATATCAAATAGAAAACAAGCTGTTTTGGTTGTTGGGACTATTATATTAAATTATATTAAAACATTATATAATATTATTATTCTCGGTCTTTGTTCTAGAGGCTATATGAAAGATTTCTAGACACAATTTTTTATTTTTGAAAATGTTACAGACACCGTACCAAACGCTATACCACTTATTCCTTGCAGTCAAAGTGATAAAAAAGCTAAGAAGAAAAATGCGACAATAAAAGTTCCGCGTAAAAATAGCATAAACGTCTAATTCGTTTTTACTCTGAACTTTTTTTGTGTCTTTCTATAGTTGTAGTTGTAATGTCATTGCAACTTGTAGTTTCATTTTTACTCAAATAATACTACTAAAATCAGTTTTGCCCTCATATAAATTTTAACTTCTTCTTGCTTAACAAGGTTTTTTTACATCGATTTTGTTCTGGGCGCGTCATATCATAAATAGTTCATTAATATATAATATTATATATTTTTAAATAACATTAATGTATTCTAAAATAATTCGGAACAATCAACAATGTATATTTTCCAAAATTTTCAGGGACAAAATTGAATAATAAATAATGAATAATATTTATTTTTGCACAATACCATAAATACAGTTTTGCTTCGTCATATACAAGATACATTTTTGCAATAATTATAATAAATTTAGTATATATATATATATATATATATATATGCCAATTAATCTTAAAGTTGTTAAACTTATGTCCAATGTGATTATTCTTTTAACGAAGAACAATTCATAAATAATATGACAAATAAATATCAAATATCAAAGAACAATCAAAATGATAAAACTAAAACTTATTGTAATGACAATATAATAAAAATTTAGTACAAGTCAATATTTAAAAATTCTTCTATTTTATAAAAGCTATTTTGCAAAAGAATTTTTGTTTAAATTCTAATTTAAATTTTTTATCATCTAGTTTTTGAATACGTTCAGGTATTTTGTTATATAATGTAATACAGTTGTACTTACTTACTTAGGTCCCGTTTTAAATTTGCTTGAATTATGCTTAGGAACTGCTAATTTGTTTTTTTTCTCTAGTATTATATGAATGTATATTATTATTTTTGGTGAACGAATCAATGTGAGTTTTAGCATACAGAACACAGTTTAAAATATATAATGCAATTTTTATTATTATATATGTTTATATTTGTACAAAAATAAATTTATTATTTTATTCAAAAATACATAACAAATGTATACAAAAATTGAAAATTAAATAATATTAAACAATTTCTTTGCTTTTTTCTAATAGATTAGTAACATCTTCGAATTATTTCCCTATTTAAAAATTTTCTGAAGTTTTTGGTTCTAAAGGATTTACAAAAATTTCGTTAATTTCTTCATTCACATATCGTATATTAAATAATTCTGTACTTAGATTTGTATCGGATTTTGTTTTTAAATTTTCTCCGACATTTCGTTTATTTACTTTATATCGAATCTCAAACAATAATTTTTGTACCATTTCATTAAATTTCTCTAAATTTTTCACATTTATACTTTTCAAACACAAATGCTTCTGTGTTCTTTTTAGCATGCCAATTGGTTCTTCTACTCTTCGAAATTTTTACATAGTATGTATATCTTGATTTGCTCTAAAACGCAAAAGTGCAGTAGAGTGATCAATATCTGCAATATTACTTGACGGATTAGCTCAAGTATCATAATCTCTATATAAAATTCTTATTAAAATATACCAAACTAACAAATAATTTGTACTAATTTTTGATGAAACTGTTTGACACCCATTGAAAACATACGATATTTTTGTTATGATTATTTTGTTTTCATGGCAAGCTAACAGTTGAAAAATAGCAAGCTAACATCAAAATCATAGCAAGCTAACATCAAAATCCTCTCCAAATATTTCAATATATATTTTTTTATTTCGGAGACGCCATTGTGAGCCGTAAAGAGTTTGTTTATAGAAGCAACAACTACATATAATTGAAAAGCATGTTCTGTGCGAGTGTCGATTGTATGCGGACATTCGTGATTTGCATGCTATGGGAGTAGTTAGTTTGCATGATGGGAATTTGGATGTTTCTAATATGTTACAGGATGAGGGCCACTATCGAAGGGCTAAAGAATTTGCTGAGATGGCGTTTGGGCGGCGGTTCCAAATCCTGGCGGGTAGACCGTAAGTTTGTGTGTGAATGATGTGTGAATGTGTGAGTGCTGCATCCGGACAAACCGGTGTACTTGGCCAAGTCCGAGTTAGCCTTTGTGGCTGGTGTGGGTGGGGAGCCGATGGGTTTGTTTCTGTAGGGTTAGAACCCGCTGGTCCTGCAGGACGACCTTCCTCGGTGCGATGTTGCCTTGTCCCCCAGATAAGCCCGTTTTCTACGTGGATGCGGTACGGCGGGTGTCATGTGAGAGTCACATGTGGTGTTAGGTGGGAGGACATCTGGCCGCAGGCGAAACCAAACTTCTTGGTGCCGGAACGTTTCGGCCAGGGGGCGCCGGATGGATAAGCTACGTCTTTTCCAATGGAAGATCCTGGTTTGAGCGTGGTAGTGGCCGAACCAACCGTCCGGATAGGCTGGCGATACTTATGCCTTGTTATCAAGAACAGATTAAGGAGCAACCAATGCCATTGGCTAGCCTTTGGTATGTTGCGTTTCTTCAGGCAAATGCATATGCAAATGCCTAGGAATGCTACGTTCATTCCCGCGTGTGAGTTGCGTGACAAATCAACTCGGGCACTGACACTGCATAGCCAGTAGGGATAGTATCCCGCCTCCACCAGTAGGGCCTTCACAGCTTGTTTTCTGTGATAGGCAACGGACAGTGACGAACTGGAAGTTGTGTTTGTGTCTTGGCACAAATTCAACGAGATTGATTGGACTTAAGCAATCCTCGTACACGTGACGAGTTCACTGATCGCAATGTAGAAAGGCGGGAGCGAATAATAAAAAAAAAAAACCCCCAAACTGCTGTACAACTGTAGTCGATAGCCCAGAAGATTCATCCGCACGAGCGTCATCCGTACGAGGTTCATCCGCACGAGATTCCTTCACCGAGCGAGCGAGTGAGCGAGCGAGCTGACGACGCACATCCATACACCCACATAAACTAAGTTCAGATTCGTCATCTACAGACTATATGAAGGATTTCTATACAATTTTTTTTTTTTTTTTTGAAAATGTTACAGACACCGTTCAAAACGCTATACTACTTTTCCTTGCAGTCAAAGTAGTAAAAATAAAATATAGGTTTGGTATATATCTTATTATTTTGTGCGTTATTAGGTTTGTCACCAACATAATAAATAATGTGCAACGGAACTTACGATAATCGGACTATGTTTGAGTATTTTTTTAATAACAATTTATTTTGAATAAACATAATAAAATACTTACTTATTAACAGTACTCATTTTTGTTCCAAATTTCTAAAACGGTTATTTTCTGTCCTTGAACGAATTAAATTGTACATTATAAATGCTATCGGATACAAAAATTATGTGATCTGTTGTCAATTATGTATATTGATAATTATATTACAAACATCAATAAATTAAAATATGATCTAACTGTAACAAAAATAAAATAATATCCCTTAAAACAAACAAAGATCAAATATGCTTTTTGAAAGGTCACTTATAATATTTTTAAAAGATCATTAATATGTTTTTAAAGATCAAAACTTAATTTTTAAAAGATTTTAAATAAATATTAAAATATAAAATAACAATTTTTCAAAGAACATTTCATTTTTTTTAATATCGGTTGGATGCATACATAAGTAATATTGCAAAAAAGGTAAGTACTGCAGATAGTAGAGCAGGTCCTGGTTGTAACGCGGGTTTACGGGTTGGTTGTAAAACCCACCGGCGATATACAATAACCGCGCCATAACCGATGACTATAACTACGGAATATTGCTATAACTATTATTTATATAACTATTTGATTAGTCAGACGAGCTGCTTGAATCTTCACAATTACAATCTTCAGGTTTTTTTTTTCGATTAAAAACGTAATCTGCGCAGTCTTCGTCAACATAAGTGACCTTCCATTTTCGTACACAGCACTTATCGCAGCAAGGTTTCGGTTTGGCTGCGAGCTATAAATACAAACATTGAAAATTAAAACTCTAATATCGATTCATCGACACCAGGACTTATGTAAAAAATTAAAAACTTAAACTAAAGATTCGTTAAAGATGAGTTTTTGGGCTTAACTGCATTTTACGAAAAATAAAACATACGGCTAGTTGCTCGAGTCCTATCTTTTGAAACTTGTTCAAAGTACGGGACCATATCTTTTTATTAGCTTCTTTCATAATTTGATTTCTTTTTTGCTCACGTTCGATTTGAGCTAAATACTTGTCCCTTTTTTGCTTGATTTTAATAAGTCGATTCATTTGCTTCCAAAAACATGCAATTTTACTCTCGTCAGCTGGATGACATAGCGGCTCAAAGTTAAATTCCTGAAAAACATATATTTGAAATAATGTTTATACAGTCAACGAGATACTTCGGGAAAATAAACTTAAAATATAAAAATTTATTACAAAAATTTCTCAATAATGTAATAGTATATTATGTTACAAGGAGTAGAAAGCGACGATTACTGTGGTAAGTCCAGATATTATTATTAAAATTTTAAATTTAAAATTCGGTTGTATGCGACCGTATGCGTACTTGTAGTAAGAAGTTTATTACGAAAAAATCAGTAAAATTAATCATTTTCAGTATTCGATGATATCTGTTATAAACTTTAAATGTATTTAATTTTTTATTCTTAATAAAAATTAAGTCGTTAACATTATCTTTCAGTTCACCTTAATGTTCTATTTTAATTAAAAGAAATAATTCTTTATATCCTGTAAAAAATTAAATGACAAGTGTAGGAAATATTTAGAAATAAACATAGTGAACAGTGAAAAACAGTTGTATTATTAGTAGAAAATAATGATGTATAGCAATACTGTAATTTAATTTAATTTAATTTAGTTTAATAATAAAAAAGTTTATATACTATTTGTATTATTTAACACAAGTAAAAATTTAAATACATAAAAGAAGTTTAAAAATTATTTATTCGAAAATATACTGTAATTTATTTGTAAAACTATATATATATAAAAAATCATATACCAGAAAAATGTATATAACTGACAGATAAACAAATACTAATATTTCCATCTGGCCACCATATGGTATCATAATCACGTGTTCTAAACTACTAAATTCTTGTAGAATGAACGTTTTTAAGCCAATGTACGATATAATAATAGCTGTATTTTGTATTAAGATCAATTCATATTATCTGCTTTAGCTTCAGACAAAAAATATCTGATGTCATCATGTTTATAAGCGCTAGGTTGCTAACTGCTAAGCCTTGATTTCGAAAATTTTTTAAAATTGTATTTTAAAACATAGAAAATTATCAACATCAGTATCATGGTAAAAATATAACAAAATGTAAAAAAATAATTATTTTCCAAATCTATCAAATTACTCCGGAAGAAAACTAAATGTTTTTGGTAGACACGAGAAAGCATACAATTACGAGAGACTCCCGGCTATTTCGGAAGAGTGGTCAATTCTATATTATAAAAATATAAGTAAAGCTTGCAATAATATTTCTATTTGAAAAGAACAGAACTGAACGGATAATATAAATTGCTCTTTAATCACAAGATTTTACAATAGAAGTACATGACATTGCTATTACTATTTTAAAACAAGTTTTCTACAATTATGATTTATTCTGTACCTTGTATTGCGGTTTCGTAAACGTACTTTCATATGCAGCCTCTGAGCTTGTTTCGCTCATAGTGTTGCTGGTAGAAGCAGTATCTTTTGAGCTTGTTTCGCTCATAGAGTTGCTGGTAGAAGCAGTTTCTACTGAGCTTGTTTCGCTCATAGTGTTAGAAGCACTGGTAGCAACATTTTTGTCCTCCATTTCGAATATTTTTTCAATAATAGTAACAAAACAAAACATTCAGTAATAAATAATGTCAAAGGCGATGTTATTTTTTCCATCATAACCTACTAAGTTATACGGCTTAGAATTTAAAAAAAAAAAATATTTTTAAAGCTCGTTTCGTGCATCTAGATTTTTTTTACTAAAACTCATATAACACAGAAGTACACTAAATTTATGTCATACAGACAAAAACGGCGTTAATTCCAGTAAGTTAGTACACAAAATATGTTTTGGAAATTCAAAATTCTGGAGTAGAATATTTATGCATTTAAAATTTAATTTTTTTAACAAAACTTGACAATCTCTGAACAGAGATTTTTAAATGTTAAATACATGGAACAAAAACATACATTTTTTGCCCAATGTGTTAGTAGTCCAATAAAATTGGATAATAATAAATTAAATATTAAAAAACAAATAAATTGTTTAAATTTGTAGATTTTTCTGGGCTGGTATGCCGTGACCGATCTATCTTCGTCATAGACGTTTCGCCATACATCGTAGATGGCATCTGCAGTACTTGGTCACCAAACCGGGGGAAGCAAAGGTTCCTGCATCAGATGTCCCCCTCAAAACCATTTACTTTTTATCCGGAACATTTTTTTGTCCGATGCACGATTTTAAAGTTATTGCAAGTGGCGGATTAAAATGGGACACCCAGTATAATAATTTTATCAGATCTCCAAATTCCAAAGTGGAATATAAAGGTTATACTCTTGAGAAGCTGAGCATATAATGATTAATAATCCTTAATCATTATAACTTTTTTCAGTCAGAAATCATATTTTTCAATTTCAAACCACTCCGTTTATAATCTTCGGAATGGCATGAATTTTGAACTACTAAAAAGCATATTTTATTAGCTTTTTGGTGATTATTTTAATACCACAACAATCTAAACACATTCTTCCAATTATTATTTATTTTAGATCGACCATTCATGACTAATCGCTATGTGTTAGCCTGGTCACATACAATACATTATTTATACATATTTGAGCAATGTTGATATTATTTAAATTTTTGTAATAGTTAACTCTTATTATTAAAATATTTACAGGTGATAATAAACATTGAAAACAAAAGCAGCCATGTATTTATATAATTTTTTGATCAGATTTATAATAATAAACAATTTTTATTTATTAAGATTTTTGTCAATCATATTCTTTATATTATATATAATTTATTAGTTCAAATGATAGTATTGGATAATTCAACTATATTTCAAAATTTCTTTAAATTTTATTCCATTCCATAAAAAAATATCAATAAATCAATCCACGCAGCAATTATATTTATAAATATAACTGTCTTAAAAATAAGGTTGTTTAATATATCTATATTTAAATATATTTTATTCAATGTCAAATAATTGTCATTTTCATAATTCACTGTCTATAGTTATCTAATGACGTCATTACGAAGAAAATTTCGCTAACATTTAGAAAAGTAGAAAAAAAATTCAAAATCTTCGGAAAAGTTGTAATCATACAAATTTTTATTTATAGTTAAAATATTACAAATTATAAATTAACATAAAATTAGTTTAGTTTATATTATTTTTAAAAATTCACCACGTGTATTAAATTTTGTTTATATTTAAGAAATATAAATGTAACATTATAATGAAATTATTAATAAGATTAAATATTGCTTACAGTAACAGTATTAATTTTATTTATAATGTAATATTAATGTTAAAAATATAGTTCCTTTTATTTTTTTAATTAATAGAATTTGCAAATAATACAAAAATTTATTTTTATTATAATTATCTTTTTTATATATATATATATATATATATATATATATATATATATATATTCGCAAAAATGTATAATAAAATTAAATCGAAATGAGAAAAAAAAATCTATTGAAATCATTAAAATGCCCAAACTATTATTGAGTAAATTACCAACAAACATATGTGCGAAATTAATTTTGTTGTAATTCGTTGTAGATATGGAAGATAATTTTCCGGCAATCTGCGTAAATCCAGATGCTGTACGTTTATCGCCCGTTGCATCCATAACGATCAAAGATGAATCGCTCAGCGAGCCAGAGAGTCCGTCTTCATCCTGCCCCGCAACGCCTTTGCCCAAATTTCGACGAGCACACATCGACCAGACACAGATATGGAAACAGATATCTTGGTTAGTTGTTGTGTTTTGTTCTTTGTTTTCTTCCAACTACCTATAGCTTACCTTATAGCTTCGAATTGTTTGCTTCACTACTAGAAAAAAGATAATGAAAGTTTTGTCTTGTCTTAATCGTGCTGTGTTGATGATGATTATTTTCAAAGAATTACTAAAAATATTGCTGCTACTAGAAGATCGCTATTAACTAATTAACTAATATTTTTTTTTTTTTAATATAAAGTTAACTGAAACATTGCTTCTAATGAGAACCAAAAATTGTACTTACCATTTACCATCGATTATCAAAAGTTGTATATCTCTCGGAGCAACTGATGTCACCGATTTTTTTTTTTTAAATAAATGTGTTATTGTACGTAGTAACTAAAAAATCGAATACAATTTTATCAAGCCTGACTTTGTAACAAGATTTAAATTTAAATTAGTTACTTTATATTTCATTTGTTTTATTGCAGATCGAAAAGGTGCAACAGAGTGTATTGAAACAATTAAATTTAACACACACATCTCGCTCAACAATATTTAATCCACAGAGAGTATCAGTTTCCAAATTAAATATTAAAATTGAACCCTCCACATCAGGTGAGAATATTTTATTTTTTTTCAGATTTTATTAGAATAAACTAGTTATAAATATATAGTCTATGGAGTATAATATTTGATTAATTATTTACAAATTTTATAAAAGAATAAACAAATAGTTTTCACCAAAAACACACAAAATTTTAAAAAAAGTCAGTTTAGGTTATGAATATTTTCATTAACTGTATCATTAATAAGTGTGCTGGTTTTGGATTAAAATAGTTTAGTAAAAATAAATAACATCTGATTTTAAAAAACAAATGCAATTTTGAATTTTTATTTTGTAAAATAAATAAACATGATATATTTTTATTTCATTTATTTATTATTATTATTTCACAATATATTTATAAAAAGAAAAAACATTTTTTCATAGGAATCAGATAAAATATTAAAGTAACACAAATAATAAACATCATTAAAACAATTTTGTTTAAATAATTAAATCAGTTACTTAGAAAATTATTTTTTTCTTTGAAAAACCTATCCTTTCTGTGAGTTATAATTGAATCGATTATTTATAACTCACAGAAAGGACAGATACAAATAACTGATTCAATTATTTTAAGCAACTTTTAATTATTAATAAATAAAATTTTAATATCAAAAACACATTTACGATATATTAATTTTAAAAAAGTTCACTGTTCGGTCGCTTAATGAGCATAAATTTGGTACATTATTAATTACAATTGGACATAAATCATGTATACGACTTTGAACTGGAATCGCCGCCGCATTAGATTTAGGTCCATTTTTGACGCTGTAAATTTCAATAGTTTTCTTACTTCCCTGATACGCAGCAACCAGCGCATCACCAGCGACATTTATCTCACACGAACGTGATGATTGCACGGGAGCACCTAGAAATGAACTCAATGTGTTGCATTGTATTGTGTCACGGTTAGAAATTTTCTTTTGGAAAAATGTACATATCGAATGACGAGCGCACTGTTCGTTGCCAATGTTTGTGGTTCTAGCCGTTACTAGTAAATGTTCGGTAATATTGTTGTATCGCATTGACACGAATGGACCATCTAAATTTAATGAATGTAATCGAGCGCCACGAGTGTATAAGTTTTCGACAAATACTGAACATGAATTTAATTTGCAAATAATAATTCCGCCAGTGGGAAATGGTCCATCTGGATGCCTGCCTATAGATTGAATTGATACAACTGGTGAAAAATCATCTTTGACCTTTAAAACAAACAAAAGAATAATTTTATAAAATAATATATTTTTTATCGAACTGTACGTTTATTTTTGTATTTTTAAAAATATTTGACATGTGACCAAAGAGTAAAATTATTAACAATTTATACAGAAAGTTAGAATTTAATTATAGGTTATAAATTATACATTTTTTTTTTTTCATTTAGAAATATAGATCCAAGTTTGTTTATCTGCTTTAAAATTGTCTAATATTAATGTATGCGCATGTCGGTTAAAATTCATGAATTTCACTAAAAAAAATATATACATTGTACAAAAATAATTTCGTATTTCGGTTTTGTTCCAAAAATAAAAACGGTATTATTTTTTTCGGTTAAAATATATACCAAAATATCGATTAACTGATTTATTTTACCGGTTTTATGTGCTGATAATTATCCAAACTTTTTTGTTTTTGTTTATATATTTATAATATAAAAAAAACTGTCTTATTTTTAAAATGGATCATTTAATAATAATAATAATAATAATATATATATATATATATATATATACTGGATGTCCCATTTTAATCCGCCACCTGCAATAACTTTAAAATCGTGCATCGGACAAAAAAATTTTTCGGATAAAAAGTAAATGGTTTCGAGGGGGACATCTGACGCAGAGACCCTTGCCCCCTCTGGACCCCCTGAGGGGCGGGAAAGGGGGGCAACTTTGAAATCTTAAATAGAACATCCTATTTTTTATTGTAGATTCTGATAGGCCATTAAAAAATATGTAAATTTTATTTCAAGACTTTTTTTTTATCTTTGATAGATGGCGCTGCAAACAGCAATTTTTTTCCCTGTTTATCAATCTTCAATTTGAAAAAAAAAGTGTAACTAAGTACGATATTCAAGATTTTTTCAGTTCTTTGGGAAGAGGGGGGGCAAGGGTCACTGCATCAAATATTTTCCTCGAAACCATTAACTTTAAGTTAATGGTTTAGAGGGGTATAACTTTAAGTTAATGGCTTTGAGGGGATATCTGATTCAGTGACCCTTGCCCCCCCCTCTTCCCAAAGAACTGAAAAGAACTTGAATATCGTACTTAGTTACACCTTTTTTTTCAAATTGAAAACTGATAAACTGAGAAAAAAAAATGCTGTTTGCAGCGCCATCTATCAAAGATAAACAAAAAGTCTTAAAATAAAACTTACATACTTTTTAATGGCCTATCAGAATCTACAATAAAAAATAGGGTGTTCCATTTAAGATTTCAAAGTTGCCCCCCTTTCCCGCCCCCCAGGGGGTCCGGAGGGGGCAAGGGTCTCTGCATCAGATGTCCCCCTCAAAACCATTTACTTTTTATCCGAAACATTTTTTTGTCCGATTCACGATTTTAAAGTTATTGCAGGTGGCGGATTAAAATGGGACACCCAGTATATATATATATCATATAATAATATTTAGATATATGCCACTGAAATGTAAGTGGAGTACTTTTAAAAAATAACTTAAAATTATCTACAATTAAATAAAACTGAGAGTGATAAAAAAATGTATATGCAAATATAATTTTCGCTTGTATCTATGAATTTTATAAACTGATAAAGCATTATTAAAATGTTTGAGTAATGGAGAAAGTTTTGTCCAATTTAACTAATGTCAAAGGCTGATATTATTATAACTCGATTTTTGAGTGGTTTAGTTCCTTTAGTTCTTATGGCAGTTGCATTGTCTTAAAACTGGTATTAGTTAAAATCAATTTTAAAATGCTTGCCATAGGGTGGTTTATGATTATCGAAATGTCAATATATTGGAAGTAAACAGAAACAAACTAGAAATAATTTATAAAATCGTGTATTTTCAAAACATATTTTAAATATATAAAAATAAAACTTTTATCAGAATAAAATAATTATATTATACATTTATTTTTTTATTTCAATGGATTGAGTTTAAGATTAATGGACTAATGACACAATTGAGCCACAAGCGAAATAAAAATTACACCTAAATCTACATTTATAAAATACAGAATTAAATGATTATGTCATTTACAATATCGAAAATGTATTATTAATTCCAAAATGTATGTAGAAACATTTCTATTGTATATTTAACTTTAGTATCCGTTGTATTATAATGTAACTTTATTGAAGATCTATTGTGCATTTAAAATACAGATTGAATATATGTTTATGTTTTTATGATTTCGTTACAAATACCGGAAAATAAAATCGAATTTCGTAGTAAAAGCAGCGTGAAACGAAATAACTAAACGTGATATACACCAAATGCAGTAGATTATCAATACAGTTAACGTGTAAACAACAAATATGTTTCATGATAGAAATTATTTTTAATGCGTTTAATAATAAATAGCACGAAAGAGCAGTACAATAAATAAACAGATAGGTAGTTAATTATGACCGAATATGTAACATTGGCCGATAGTTGTTAGGCCTGTCCGCTTGTCCGGCAACGCAACCCCGAAACATAATAAAAGATAAAGGTGGACATTAATCCTCAGCACGCGCCTTTTTAATCACGATCCTTTGTCCTATTGTCGGTCGCTGCAATTTATTTACTGCGTCTATAATTAATGTTTACTTTTATTTGCAGTTTGTTGTTATTATTAAGTATGTAAATTTTGGAAATTCGGTTAAAAAGACTTTTTCAAGTTTTATAGGTATTTTTAGATATGGAATTTGGTTCTTTTGATAAAGAATCATGTAAATTAAATTTAAAAAGTTATAGGTTTAAGTTCTGCCTGCTTAATTTTAAATTAAAATTTGACTAAACGTATATCTTCATCATAAATAATAAACAATATAGACACAAGTTACTAGCTGACAAAAATACAAGTAATTAGATTCCAAAACTTTATAAATTATTAATTAAAAGAAGCCAGATATATATAAATATAATTATTTTTCTATTATTGCTCGTACTATTCGATATTTTATTATTCTCAGTATCACCGTTTTGTCGTTTTTTTTAACACTCCTTCAAAACCAATAAATTGAGATTTCACTGTACTTAACTTAACTGTTATTCAGTATCCCATATTAATTTTTAGAAATTGCTGATATTTCCAAACATTCTCCAAATCTTCTTTATATCTCTCTCGATCAGTTTTGATCGTCATAAAAGTTAAATGTGTCACACTAAAATCATTCAAGTTCATAAAAGCTAACATAAAAGAAAATTTTAAAATGCGGGCAAAATCTAGGGACATATACTACACGAATACATCCATTGGGTATCTGGATTCGGGAACCGACCATGAATGGTCCCTTCTCTCTCATTCTTTTTCCATCACCGAAGTTTGCTTCTGCTGCTGCTTACTTACCGCTTACCGCTTTGTAGAATCGAAGCGTGTCTGCTAGGAACAATAGCGTTGGTCGCGCGACCAGCGTCTGCCCGGCACGTGACCCCTTACGTCATAACTCAAATCTTGCATCGCTGGTCTTTTTCGAGACACCGACGCCGACGCCGACGCCTCACCGTTGCCGCTGCTGCTATTCTTCCGGTTACGGTCCGGCAAGGAACGGTAGGGACGACCGGGGGTGACGGGGCTGCATTTGCATGACTCACAAAAACGTAACTCTGTAACACGCTCGAAACTAATTCGTCAAAGCAATTACTAGTTCGCTTGATTTTGCCCGATAGACTAATGCGGTTGTTAGTTCGCTCACTTTGACTGGGACGGGGCGAGTGGGACGTTGTTAGTGAATATTGGGATTCGGTGTCAGATAACTGATCGCCTATCTACTGAACTTGAGCTTGTTAGGAAATTTTTCATTAAATTTTAATTTAAGTAATATATTTGGTTTTGGTAGCAGGTATGCACTGTAAAATTTAGAGTAATTTTGAAGCGTATATACTCGTACTAATTGCAATTCAGAACTATTCGAAATATTGAATATTTTTAGCCTTCAATAAAGGGCAGTTTTAAGTTTACAAAAAAGAAACATAATTATTTTTATATTGTTGAGATTTCTAACACAATTCTGAATTACATTTTTTTTTTTTATAATTTTGACTAAAAGAACAAGTATGTATCACATCATCATTTTTTTTTAAATGTTTTATGAACTTTTACAGTGGCGGTGCTAGACTTTTAAATGGCGGGGACAGGGCTCAGAAATTTTTTTTTAAGGAGGCATACATTGTTAATAAAAATCGGTAATAATTTGTATACGAAAGTGTAAAAAAATTTAATTTTACTAGTTCTTATTTATCTTAATTCATATTAAATGATTTTTTTAGATAAACATATTACATAAGTACCAAATAGTGATATAATATCGCACATCGCCGGCTACAAGTAATTAAAAAAACTTCTGTGCATGTCCAATCTGTTAAACTTTACACAAACTAATAGTAAAAAATATCGGGGGGGGGGGGGCATTTAAGTTCCAGAATATATTTTGGGAGGCATGGCTTCTTCGGTCTGCCCGTTAGCTCTACCTCTACCACTAAGCTCTTATATAACAAATCAGAAGTTTTGGAGGATGCATGTGTATGAATGATATACTAGATATTGGACATAAACAAATATTTATAAAAATATATCTATTTTTATGTACGTATTTTATAAATTAACTGAAAATTACACTTTTTAAGAATTTTATGACAATACTATTATATATTAAAAGCGGTATTTTCATTTTGTTTGTTTGTTTGACAATTTGAAATTTTATATACGAAAATCAATATCTGATAACCATGTACCTAACTGAAAACAATTAAAATAAATTCTATATGTTCTGAAAAGGGAAACGTTAATTTTGGAATTTCAGATAAATATATGTGAAATCAAAAATTTATAGATTTATAAATTTTCAGAAAATACACAGTATTTGAGCTTTATACATATTATTCTGTTTAAAATTTAAACAAATACATTAATTTTATGTTACCAGGTATTTTATAACGTGCCAGTAATTATTATTTAAAATATAATACATTTTGTAATTTGTACTAAGTATAATAGTAATTATTTCATTTGAAATAAAATTAAATAATTTCAGTGGAAAATAGTGAAATGAACACGAAAGCGAGGAGTGTACATTAACATGATTTAATGAATATGCAAATTATACTCTTGATTTTGTTTTTTGAGGGGCACTTATCGATTTTCTGTTTTCTTGTAAAAGCATATTACGCAAACTTTATTTTTATTTACCTATACTCGTATTATTAGTCATTGGCTATATATTTTTTAATTAAAAAAAAAAGAAACTTTTGCATGGAACTCTGTAAGCTGAAAGTATTATCTGATAATGTGATTGCAGCTTATGCATGTTTACTCATTTTATAGTATTTTTATTTTGTCATACATACACACAAAATTTGAGAGAAAATCATCTAAGTACAAATAGAAAAACACTAAAAAATGTATTTTTTCGAAAGAAACTAATAATCATTTTAGAATGAACAGAAATTTAACTACAAAAATAATATTTTATTTTTTTTTAACAAAATGAAGATAATTTGTTGTTACATTAACCATTATAAAAGAAGTCGAATTTTTATTGAATTTGTAGGTTTTATTCGCTTTAAAATAGATTTTTATTTCTACCTCTTATCAAATATGAATAGTATTTCTAATTTTGACATATTTTCTTATTATAAAATTCAAATAAACTAATTAAAATTGCTTATTCATTAATTTTAAGTAATTATCAAAAGTACTTTTTACAAAAAATTAGGTGAGAATACGGGCCAAAATACGGGTTTTTAAAATAAGAATGATCGTTTTCGTTAAATATTTACGAAATTTTAAAAACATTTTTTTTATAAGGCTATAATATGTATATAAATATTAATGTCAAAAGATAAACAGAGCAGAAAATTTTAAAACTATATCATAACATAAAAAATTATGTAATATTGAAAACAAATCAAAGTCCTAAATTATAGGTCAGGTGGTAAAATAAGAAGAAAACAATAGTTAATTTAAAGTATTATTTATTTAGTACAAACATTTAAGCAAAATTAAGTAATACAAAATCAAAATTAAATTACTAACATTAGAAAATAGTGAATATTATTTAGACAATCATTTTTTAACACAAGTTACCGTATTTTTAGGACCATAAGACGTACCGAACGATATATAAAGATATTTCCAAATCCTTACTTAATTTTTATTTATTGTATAATTATTATTTATTTATTTTATTGTTACCTGCGGACCATAAGACGCACATCAATTTTAAGTCTATTTTTCTATGTAAATGTGTTAATGACGTCATGCTGTAAACTCGTTTCGGTTACGCGTTTACTTTTTTGTTATAATTTTTAAATATTCGAGAGCGGTTTGTGCAGCATTATCTTGTGCATCTCCCATTGTCATACCAGAACCGCGGCATACAGCTACAGGTAATTCAGATAACTCCACCAAATACTGATATTCTCCAGCTTGTGATTTTTCTTCGATCCTTAAATAAGTTATTTCGAATTCCTGCTCCGATGCGATCTCTTCCAAGAATTGTGCGTAATTGAAATCTTTATTGTTTAAACATGTTTTCTATAAAAAGAAATTATATATATTTATTTTATTATATAAACGTTTTAATATTAGCTGGATTAGCGAAAAAATATTGGTTGACCGTCAATGATAAGATGCAGTAGAAATGATGTAAAGGCCCCTTATCGGACCTAGTAGGAGATAAATTGAGGAGAAATATGCGACTAATATCACATTAATCACATTATTAATTACTTGCCCTTTCGGATATGGATTTTTGTCTAGTCACTCTAAAATACATATTTAAATTTCGATAAACGCAATTTAATAATATATAGGCAATAACAAATCTCACGACTCTTTTCAATGAGTTATACACAAATACGTTGTCACAAAATTTTCACATTACAGTACAAATAAAAAGTAAAATTGTATAAATAATAATTTTGTAGTTAAAACGCTTTTTTCGCTAATCCAACTGTATTAAAATATTCATCTTTAAAATCATATATTTTCGTACAAGTAATAGTTTTAAAATTAATAAAATAATAATAATAATTTACCTGAAGTTCAGACAATTTAGGTCCACTTGATTGTTTCAAATTTTTATAGAAATTAGAAACTCTGCGAGCATAAGAAACCGATAAAGTAGATATTTTACTACCTTTCAAGTCTGCGTAATCGGCTGCTATATTGGTAACTTCTTGCGATATCTATAAGCAAAGAAATGTAAACGTTTTTCACTTATAATTTTTACTAGTCTTTCAAACCTTATTACAAACTGCACATTAAAATAAACACAAATCAATTATTATATAAATTGATTTATTCAAATAGAACTCAGTCTGAAAGATAACAAAAAAAAATCATTTATCTCTAATTATTGGGTTTGGTTGCAAAAGCATAAAGGAAAATGACCGCTGTGCAAATGAGATTTTTATGTGGTGTAGATAGGAGAGATCGGGTACGAAATAGATTAGTGTATGATGAGTGTGAAATTGAAAACAATGTAGCAAAAAACGGTTTGGACATCTTGAGCGAATGTCTAATGAACGTTTGGTTAAAAAGATTTATATGAATGTATTGTATTTCATGTGTAAAAATGAATTAACACACTTAATTAACACACAATACGAACACAAAATTAACAGTCTGAAGGTTGCTACTCTGCCATACTTTCCAATGTTTACAGTTTACATTACTACTAGCAGATACTGTTACTTATTTTAAATTTTTTACATTAAAAGCAACTAAAAATTCTTCACGTCCCTTTAATTTTACTAAATATTAACAAATTAACCTCTTTACTTTACCTATCCTGCAATTAACGCCACCATATACCTATATAAAGTACTACCAATTCACCCTACGTATAACCTATGTTAAAAGCGAGTTTTTAAAATAAGTAAATATCATTTGGGCACTAAAATTTTGCGATTTATATTCATAAAATGTGCAAAATTAACAGTATGTAAAGTTTGAAGAAAATCGATTACATAACCGTAGAATAAAGTTTAACCACATTTTTATTTTACCAAAATTTTCAGAGCTATCTTTACTCACGTTGAATTATTCTTCGATATTCTTGCTGAAGATTTACAATTTAAATGTGTAATATTTCTCAAACTAACAAATTGAAAGATTTTTAGATGAAGACAAAAAATGCTTAGATTTAAAAGTGTTTTAGATAACGATCGAAAAAATATTTTAAAACGCCGCGACGTTTATACTGCTAGACGTCCCGAGATCCAGTACAAACTAAAATATAGTCATCTGGTGCATCTATCTCATGTTTTATTACAAAATTTTAATATCGAATTATTGGCGGTAAGAATTTTAACCTATGTATAAACTGAAATATCAGAATATTTACATATACATATGAATATTTATTATAAACATGTAATAGTTTAAAACTAAATCATCTAATTTCAAACAAACAAAATTATATATGCTAATAAATAATGTTTTCAATATATCAATAATCCCCAATATGAATTAAGATTCACTTACACGATAACGACTATAAAGAATTAAGTTAAAAATAATAATAAACTGAAAACAATAAAAATTATAATAAAACTATTTTGAATTAATCTGTTTCGTTTGAACAAGAGAATTTTCATAAAACATTTGATAAATAATTTTATATTCTTTCTTGAAATCGAAATAAAAAATTTATTTCCGTATTAACTTAATCTATCGTATCTCTAAAACTTATCTAATAGAAATTTGACAATTCATTCAATATGGCCAACGTGTATTTATAAACAAACACGACGTCATGTCACTAGCTAAGCAAAGAATGGCGCAATTCAAGCGTATTTTAAATGTTATAATTTTTTTTCTTTGGCAAAGTCTAATATTATTCGTATCCTTTCAATGAAAATAAATATTACGTACCTACTATTAATTTAACGATTTATGTAATTAACTAAATAACAATTACTTTCAAAAAACATCTGAAAAACTAGCAAACAAATAAATAAGATAATTTGTACACTCACCTCCGAGGTGCTACTAGCAACAGAACTCAAACCAGACTCAAACTCAAATGCAATCGATGGATAATCAGCACCGAACGGATGCTGTTGCTGGGCCTGGGATTGCTGTGTCTGCGGCGGCTGGGATTGTGGTTGATGTGGAGGAGGATAGGAGTTGTTAATCGGTGCATTAGATGTTTGTTGTTGGTAAATAGGTCCCGAGTCGAAGGTGCTGCCCGGCGAAATCAAAAGGCGAGCATGCGAAATCAAATACTCAAACAACTTGCTCAATTTCTGGCGCTCTTGGTTTTTTTTTTCTTGGATTACATGGTAACGCGTTGGATTCTCACGAACTGTTTGCACCTGCAATAGAAATTCAACTCTTACAAATTTTATCCAGTTGCAAAACGTTTGCTACTTTGATTATGTAATTAACAACGCGATTACATTTTCAGTTAACTTTGTTGTAATTTGTCGAGAAACTTAATAGGCTATTATCTGACAATGAGTTTCTTGCAACTAAAAAACTAAATATAATCGGTAATTGTTAAGATTAATATTTAAAATATAAAAATTATAAAATAAACATATTTAGAAATATAGAAAATATTTTAAGTATTTTTCTACAATTCAAATATCAGCAGAGCTTTTGAAGCTATACGTTTGCGTGAACGTCCGATGAGTAGTTGAAGTGGTATGATTGAGAGGAATTATGAATGTGGATAAAGCTAAAGTTGCTTGTTTGGATAGGAATGTTTGGAGGAGGCTGATTTCAGGATAGTGAAAAGAGTTTGTGTCACATCCTTTTGGGTATACGGCGCGATTGTGTATTTGTATATGTAAATACATTATAATACAACTCGTAATTTTTTTCGTACCGACCACTTTATTAAAATTATTAGGAAACCTAAATATATAGAGGCAATCGGATCATGTCTATTATTGAACAAAAAAATCTTACCTCATCATCATCGTCAAGTCCTTGAGGTAAATGTTGAAAATACTGAATTACTTTGAGTGCGGCTTGTCGCTTAGCAAGTTTTTTTGATTTACCCGTGCCCACTTCGCGATATTTAGATACTTCGCAAGCGATTGTAAATTTTGGTATATGTTGCAAACCTTCTACGTTTACTATTTCGTAGCGCGGTGGTGGCCAAGAACGTGACCCACACATTTCTTGCAGCCAACCGATCGGATTACTTATTGCTTTTCTTCTCGCTCGCATTTCTTCTTCTGGGACAAACCTTAAATATTATTTATTCATGATTTTTGAGTGTCAAATTAGTAACACGAATCGGGATGCATAAAACGTTGTTAAATACATTGTTAGTTAGCTACATAATATATTAGGCGTTTCGGAACTAACAACATTTTTACAACTTATGACTATACTCGTACTTAAGACAAAGTAACATAATGTTCAAGGTGGTCAAAACTTAGCGAAAATATTTCCATTTTTCCCTGACTTTTATTATTAAACAAATGTAAATTTCTAAGTAATGTGAAACACAAAATATTCATTAAAATAAAGATTTCTAAGTGTAGGTGTAAAAAAAATTGATATAAGAATAATTTTAATATACTAAAAGTAAAATTCATTAATTTTTGCCGATATTATAATAATACAAATACAAATTTGCACAAAAGTGTTTGTAAATTCGCTATACAAATTTTTTCCCTGACTACAAATGAAATATCTTGGTCCGTATTCTCACCTCATTTTTTCGTGAAAAATTGCTTTTGTTTGTCATCAAATATAAATAATTTTTCTATATTTGATCATTTTTATTATATTTGGTATTATAAAATTTAAATAAACTATTTTAAAATGCTTAATAAATGATTTTAAGTGAACGTCAAAAGGACCTTTTTGAAAAAGCACTTTTTCATATGAGGTGAGAAAACGGGCCATTGACTTTTCCCGGTTTTGGCCACAAAATATAAACAATCATATATTGTTACTAGACTAATTTTACGATCAAAAAATTATTCATAAAAAAACTAAAGTTTATCTTACATTTTATATTTCTCGAAGAAATGTTATTCGAATGACAGCGAAATTGGTAAATAATAACAAAATGTTTGTTGCTCTACTCTGTTTTTTGCTATAGCAACAGAATTTTCGCGCATGTTCTGAACATTTGTTTCAACGCCATCTTAATATTTTGTGTTAGTGTATTGTGTTTGTAATATTCACAATTTTACGTTTGTATTGCATTTATGTTATACTGATTATTACGTACAATAAACATTTATTTTAAAAATATAAAGTTTTTATCATGTGTTTAAATTTATTTAACAGTTTTGTATAAATAATTTATTTCAATTAAAATTTCAATTATTATATTATTTTTTATATGTGACAGATATATTTTTATTAAATTTTAAATCATTTGACAATAAAATTTGAATTATTGAACTTTATGTTTAATTCTAATACATTCTTGTTGAACCACTGTGCATTTATCTACATTTTAAAATTTATTTAGAAAGTAATAATAATAGTAATTTTATTCATTTAAAATCAAATTTTTTCTATATCATTAATTTTGAAATGGCAAATAAAAACCATTTTTATTGAATATAGTCTTATTTAAATATTATATTGTAAATTTTTTTTGTTTTAATTTATCTTCAATGTAATTAGTGAATGTTAAATAAAGAATATTATTAATATTAAATATGAATTTACCTCTAAATATTTTAATTAATTTTAATTTGGTAGTTCGACTGATTATATTTACATTTTTTTTATGGAAATATTATATTGTCGCATATTAAACTGTAGCTAAACGTACACTCTAACTGCTAAATAAATATATTTTACTGCGGCATTGCTGTACGAGAGGTATTTTTATCATTTTCATATTTGATTTGACAGTTTTTAATATTTCAACAAAAAAAAATATTCATGCGCCACTTCGATTTATATGATTTTTGTGACATTTTGACATTTTTGATATTTTTAACATTTTTTTTAATATTAGTATATTTATTATCATAATAAACGTCATTACAATATTTGGGAAGCAGGAAATCGCACATGTTTGATTTTACATGCTAAATCCCTATATGTACGCCGGTCCAAGTCAACACACGGTATATGTATTATATACATATGCAATTTAATTTTATGTAAAATATGGTTTTTGCACTAGAATATGTAGTGCGTCTCAGAAATAAATATACTCAGCACCTAAGTATATAAAATATGTCTAGAGAATTTTTTATTTATTCTAGCGAATCATGTAATATACAGTGCGTCTAAAAATTTTGATAAATATTGTATTTTTGATACTTAAATAATTGCCGTAATAGATAAAGAATTATAAATCATATTATTGATTTACGAACGAAAGGAGGACTTTTTCGTAATTCATTAAATCCCTTTTATCGCACAATATTTGAAATTTCTAATAGAATTCACAAAATCGCTTAAGTGAACAAAATTCGATACGATGGACGTATAAAGAAATGAAGAGAGACCAGGGACAGATTTTTTTTGTATGCAGAGTAATTGCATAATCTAATTTTCGAACAGTGTTGCCAACTTTTTGTGATAAAATATAAAATTTTTAATTCTATTTCTTATTTCTTAGTACTCATGTGATAATGTCAAAGTAATTTACTTATATATATATATATATATATATATATATATATATATATATATATATATATATATATATATGGGTTTACCCATTAACTTGTAATCTTGTTTTTTCTTATTTAACTTACAGTAACTTTTTTTTCCTTGTTATTTAACAAGTTTAAAACTATATGTGATTTTTTTTTAAAAATCTTTAGAATTATCAACAAAATATAAGTAGATTCTAGAAAATAATGTTCAGAATTAATTATGTTCAAAATAATACGCAGGAAAATGTACAGTAGAATAGCATTAGATCAACCATTATATAACTAGGGAACATAATACAATGTTTGATAATAGGTTAGGTAAATTGTTTTATGTTGTAATAACTTTAATCTTCTGTCTGTTTATAAGAAAAATGGATAACTTACTCAATTCAGTATATTATCTTTTGAAGAAGATGTAGAAGAAAATAAAACAAGAAATTGCATTTTAATATATTTGGTATTATTGTATTAATAACACGTTATTAAAGCATTTATTTAATAAATATTTATGTCAAACTCTGGCGCATAATAATTTTTCTACATTTTATTCAAGAAAAATATTTGATATATTACTGATTCTCTATGTTATCGTGTTACACGCCTGCGCCTGTGGGAATATTTAAAGTGAACACTATATATTAGAATTTTTTTCTTAATATTCTTTCATACATGTCATCTGGTATAGAAAAATAAAAATAAAAATTGATTGCTATTGAGAACAACTTGAAAATGACTTTATTTTTGATAAAATAGCAAGTAGAAACATCGACACAACTACATTGTCTTATATATATATATATATATATATATATATATATATATATATATATATATATATGTATGCTAAAAATATATTTTTGTTATTAATTAAAAAGGCAACTTAGGCCTGTGGTACCATATTGGACTCAGATTTCAAGAATCCTTGCTTCGTGCAGAGCTCACACTAGAATTAATGAATCATTTTATTATTTACTACATAAACAAGTTTATTAATATTTAATAAATAAAATAACTATTAAGAAAATAATGTTCAATATAAATGACATTTTTATTTTTTTTTTCTAGTAAATAGTTTAATATTTTTTATTGGGCAAATTATGTTCTACTTGTAATAATTTTTAACGTAAACGGATGATTTAAAATTAATTCCAGTTTACATGTTTTTGGAAATAGGTAGGAGAACAGCTTAATTACTTATTTTTTTGTGTGTATGATCAATTATTTTTGAAATTTTTAAATGTTTCTGAAAATATAATATGCCATATTTTTTCTTTAATGCAATAAATAATAATATGCAGCATATTATGTAAAATCTGTAATATATTATATATATTATTCTAAAAAAAATTACTTAATTTTTGTAACATACAACAAATTATATGTAACAATAATATAATAATCCGTATTTACAGTTTTTTATTAAAGCACTATTTAACTTATATTTTAAGTTGTGTTTATATTTTTTAAATGGAACGTTATTAGTAATTCTTTATTTTTAATAATATTGCTATATAATAGTTCTAAATCTACACTAAGTTAAATAGAACTTTTGAAATTAATAATAAATAATTTGAAATATTTTAAATAGTACTTTTTACTAAAAGTACTTTTAAAAGAGGCTATGAATACAGGCTAATAGTTTTAAATTATTTTTCTCTTATTCTGAAAAAACAGACATTTAAAAATTATATTAAATTTCTGTAGCATCCAGTATTTTATTTACTAGATAAATATAATATTATTTGTTTATAGAATGAATCATTGTCATTTCAAAATTAGAAAAAAGAAATAGAAATCTTTCATTATTTCTCGATATATATATATATTGATTATCTGTATTTTTTCTAGAATGTATTTATGATATTCATTGTAACACGTGCCGTTAAAAATGTATATGTTGTACTACTGAAAAGTGTTATAAATTAACAAAATGCATTAAAAGAATTGATCAATTTATTCTTAGAATGTTTTTAAGCACACATGTAAATTAATAAAAATTGCCCGACTCAAAACTATGTATTTAAGTAAAATTATTCACGGGTCACTAGGTCAAACGAAAAATTAATATTCTTTAGAACACAATAAAAATAGAACAAAAAAAATTGTATTTTTCTACGGTAGTTCGAAAATATGACGTGTACAACACATAACTTTTTATATATTTACAGTAATGTATTTCGTATTAAAATATAGTTTTTTTAAATTTCTTCTCTATATTAAAAACATTTTTCAATGTATAGGTAAACAAGCATAATGCCCGTGCTTTGCTACGGGATTGATTTACTACTTTAAACTCATTTTAATTTAATTGCAGTTTTGGTCAATTTTTATCGTTTACAGCGTTCACCTGCGACTCACGCTGCATTGCCATATAGTAGAATCTTTCTAGAAAAAAGATTCAACTATTAATAAAACTCCTGTCAAAATTTGTTCCGCGATTGTCAAGTTACAAGCGGCAAGAGTTTTTAGTAAATTTTTATAGTTTTCATCATTGTCCCATAATGAAATCTTTCTTAAAAATGACTCAACTATTAATGAAATTTTCATCAAAATTGGTTCAGTAGATCTCAAATTATAAGCGAATAGAATTTTTGATCAATTTTCATCGAAAAACGACTCAACTATTAATTCTGTTTCGTGAATGGCTAGTTATAAGCGAACAGTTTTTAGTCAATTTATATAGTTTTTATATATGTATATATATATATATATATATATATATATATATATATATATATATATATATATATATAGTTATTATTCCATAGTAAAACTTTCTTCGAAAAACGACTCAACTATCAACAAAACTTCCATCAAAATTATAGATCTCAAGTTATAAGCAAAAAGAGGTTTCAATTTTCATCTTTACATCGTTAATTCTCACTTTTGGATTTTTTCCATCATGGTGGTAGTAGTATTACACAACTCTGTGCTAAATTTCAACTTTATAACTCACTTCCAAGTTGCATTACAAATCCGGACAAACATACATACATACGTATTTACATTAGTATTATTATTATTATTTCATTGTGCTTTATATGTTTAGATAATATTTTAAATTTTATTTATTTTTAAATAACCGACTTTTTACTGAAAATTAAAAGTACATAAAATAATTTAAGAAATTTAATGAAAAATAAATTTCATGAAAACTCGTAAATACAAGTATTTTTGTTGAAATTGAAACTAGAGTTTTGAAAATAAATATGAAAATTATTTTAAATAAAGTATCTAAGTTGTGTATGTTACAGTATAACTGAATTGTACAATTTTGAGTGAATATGGACGAACTGGTTTTTAGAGAAAGTTAATGTAGTTGAAGAATTTAGTAATAGATAGTAAATTGTTAGTAAATAGTTCTTCAAAAAAAAGTCAATATATTGTATGTGTTTGGTAGTAGGTTAGGTAAAAAAATATTAGTAACTTATTTTATTTAAATTCATAGTATACATTCACTGATAACTTTAGTGAAGTGTATTTACACTATATGTATAAACTTATTATAGAAATCAAAATAAACTATTTAACATGTTTAGTTTATTATTTATGAAAATAAGTTCGATTACTTGATTAGTTCATAATTTCATATTATGAAAATAATTCTTGTAAATTAGGCAGCTGGATTTATTTATTTATTTACTTGGTAACTCGATGGAAAGCTAACGGCTTAATCGATTCAGTAATAAGAACTTATGAATTAAATATTATAGCCTGTTTAACCCATATATGTATGTACTCATATATACAATAGATTTGCTTAGTAACTTATGATTTTACTATTAGGGCAAAATATAGTTAAATAAAAACATAAATTATTTTTTATTTTATTATTCATTGTAATCGATATTGCGTGGCATACTTACAGGGTTACTTATACTCGAAAAAAATAGAATAAAATATTAAAATAAAACGGCTTTAGGTTAGGTAAATGTCATTTGTATTATTTTTCCTGATAAGGATGTACATTGAGTACGTCGTAACGTCCATCATTTATAAATATTAATACAGAACTGCAACCTAAAGCCGTTTTATTTTAATATAATGTTCAGTTCTAAATAATTATTTACTATATTACAATAATACATTTACACTTTTTTGATGAATTCTGTCGTTTAAGTGGAATTTTCGAAATAAAGCCTTTTTCGAACTGTTGTTTTTTAATTTTACGCACAAGTACAAGAATTTGATCAATCCAAACACTTGATATTAAAACTAAAAGTGTGTCAAGTGTTTGGATTGATATATCTTAATAATATAGTAATAATTTTTTCTTTTATTCTTTTTATAAATAACAGAATTAGAACACAAACTACTAATCTATCTACAGGGTGTAACAGAATAACTATTCCTAATTTTCAAAAATGATAGAGGGCACATAAAGAAACATTTTTTTATTAATAAACTAGTGTCCGGAAATTTTTTTTTTTTCGGCAGTCGATTGTAAAAAACACAACTTTATGTTATAACCCGAGAATTAACGGAGATTTATAATATCCGTTAAGACCATTTCATTCTACTCAAAAAAGTGCCTTAAGAATGTGAAATTATTTTCATCTAATTTAAAAAACCATCGAGATATCGCCATTTATCAAAATACGGAAAAAGCGAACTTTTCGCCATAACTTGAAAACAAAAGACGATAGCTAATTTTTGTTTTCATAATTGAGTTTCTCTCAAAAAAAGCGATCGAGGCTGCGCGGTCTATTTTTCCATATCTTTTATAGTTTCCGCGTTCCCCTATGAAAACGTACAAATTTGCCCACCCTGTACATCGTTACAACTTGTGTATCGAAAATGGTGGTCGTAACTTCGAACAACTTTTATAAAGTTTAATGCAATATTATTTCTAATAAAATATTCCTTAACTTAACTACACTTTGACGTTGTAATAATTAAAAATGTTTTTAACGATATCTAGAGTATCTTGACACCGAAAAATTTTCGGACACTAGTTTATTAATAAAAAATATTTCTCTAAGTGCACTCTATCATTTCTGAAAATTAGGAATAGTTATTCTGTTACACCCTGTATATCCACCTATATCCACGTTTTACGAATTGCAATGATAATAGCTGAAATCTATATATATGTATATTAGAGTGACCGTAAAAAAATATTTTTTAGTAAGGCTAAAATCGATAATTTTACATCGAGAAAACATCAGAAATAGTATTTTTTGCTTGTTTTTACGAAAGTAACAATTAATACATATATCGTTTATATCGCGTATGTATATTAACACGCGTTTTTCGAAACGCGGACACTCTAATATACTTATATATATATATATATATATATATATATATATATATATATATATATACCGGGTGTTCGTTCGTTAAGTTCGTATGGGCGTTTAACATGCAATTTCGATAATTTGCGATATACTACTTTCTCGAGCTAAATTTGGAGAAATACTTAGAATACTTTTTGATAGACAATAAAAAGTTTTATAATTTGGTTTTAGTTTTAATTTGCTAGCATGTGCCGTTTGGACGCTAGAAAAAATTAGCTACATAATAGCTAAATAACTTTTTTCTCAAACTCATGCTGGTTTTGCAGGAAAAATTATTAAAAATTCTAAAAAACATTTTAGAATTTTCAGTAAATTTTTCCTGCCAAACCAGAATGAGGTAGAGAAAAAAGTTACTTAGCTATTATGTAGTTAATTTTTTGCTCTATTTTACTAATTTATTTTCAGATTTTTTTTAAGCAAATTTTGAAAAAAATCTTATTTTGAAAAAATCCCAGGGGTACCACCCCCTTGAGAGATTTTCAAAAATTCAGTTTTTTATTTTTTTCTACTAAACGATGCATCCTAGAATAATAGTTTATTCACTAAATTATAGTACCCATTATTCCGCATATTTCCATATCATGCTTATTTTCATACACCTCATAGATTTTGAGGAAAAAAATCAAAACCAAAAAATCAAAAAAAAAATTTTTAGCAAATTAAAACTAAAACCAAATTATAGAACTTTTTATGCCCTATCGAAAAGTATTCTAAGTATTTCTTCGAATTTAACTCGAGAAAGTAGTATATCGCAATTTATCGAAATTACATGTTAAACGCCCATACGAACTTGACGAACGAACATATATATATATATATAATTTCAGTTTTCCTGAAAACAAAAAATAGTATAAAAATTGTAAAGGATATCAATAATACAATAAAATACTACTTATTTAATCTGTATCTAATCAAAATTTATCCAAAAATTATATATTGAGACTGTATTTATTTCTAAAATTGAATTCTCCGTATATTTTGCAGATATATTGTAATAGCGTGGTAGCTGAGCGTCAGGTACTACCGAATATAATACTAAATTCGATTGTTCGTCGTAAAATAAAAAAATAAAAATGCCACAAAGTCAGGCAGTTTGATCAACTACTTGTCTTAAAATATCAGTAGTTTAGATTATTAGCCGGAATTCGTCTCTGCTCTATACGAACGCACGAGTTGCAGGTGTCTAAATGAATGATCGCGGTATAAGTACTTTGCTACTTGCCGTTAAGGTTGATTTTACTAATTTGATAAATGTACAATAATAATGTTAATTTTGAAAATAAAATATTTTGGAATATACTTTTTTTGCTATAACTCATTAAGAAAATTCGATTAGCATTAGTAAAACAAATTATTTATAATTATAATAAAAATTATACTTGTTAAAAATATATTAAAAAAATGACAGAACAGTTTTAAATCTTAATAAAAAATAAACAATATTGAAAATGTAGATAAATAATATATTTTCCTGACTAAGTTCAACACACATAATAGGTATACGTATAATATTCACAGCCTTATAATTATAATAACAAACATTTATTTGAATACAATTTGAGAGTAAAAATAAAGAATTTTGTATCAGTATTTGTAATGTTTCTCTTGTTTTTCATTCCATCTGTTATCGGCAATTTCTGCTGTATTATGATGCGATATCTGTAGGTCCGTTTGTGTATCGGTATCTAAATAGGTAACAACGGTAGCAATGCTACCTACCGCGTTGTTCTCCACCGTGGGGTAGGTTACCCCTTTTTGATGTGCATTTTTTATGGAAAGACAGGCCCAGGCTTTTCAATGCCTAAACAATATAGAAAACAGTTTTAAAATTTTCATATTTCTTAAAGCGAACCTAATTTCAATATTAAAACAAAAATTCGACAATTATAAAATAATAAACAGATTCATTTGAATATTTATGAAAAACTGGGATTAAAAGCTTATTGGTCTTTGATTGTTTCACCAATATGAAGTTCAAATGAATAAAATTGTGCTTTTTTTCATACAGTAATTACTGGTTCGCGTTTACGTTTTTTTTTGCAATACAATGATTCATTTTCTTAGAATTAATATACATATATATTGAACGTTATTTAGTTATTAACAACGGTTTTTTAATAAACAAAATAAAATCAACACAATTTTGAAAATTTCAGTAATTTTTTTTCTCAGAAAATCGTCAACCCTGTGCGGTAGTAAAATGGTGTAATTTTAGTCGTCACTAAAAATATATTTTGTAAAAATTTGATTAATTTCGGATAAATAGTAAAGCCAAAATTAAATTATTAAAATTTATTAATTTTTTCTCGGACAGTTGGCAATGCTCTTTTCTACTAAAAATACGTAATTTATGTGGGCAGCAGAATTTTTTTTGTGAAATTTTAATTAAAATCGTATAAATAATATAACCTTACTGAATTTGTACAAATTTTAGCAATTTCTTTCTCGAAAATTTGGCAACAATGTTTTTATTAAAATTATATAATTTCTACGGGCACTAGGAGAAACTTTTATGAAAATTTGATTGAAATTGGATAAATAATGCAGCCATAATACATTTTTAAAAACTTTAGTAACTTTTTTTTCGGAATGGCAACAGCACTAGAAAAAAATAAATCCACATGCCCTACTGCACTAACTGAACTCATTCTGAAAATTTGCTGCAAATCGGATGAATGGTCTAGTCTAGGAGGTGATGCTATCACGAAATTTGAGCGAGCAACGCAATATGAAAGATTTATATATATATATATATATATATATATATATATATATTAATTTTTTCACACAGTACCAAATATTATACCATTTTTTCTTGCAGTTAACACTGTAAAAATACACTTTAAATAAATGATTTAAAAACACTGCATTGTGGTTAACTTGCTGCGACAGCATTTTGTGAGTCCAGGCTTGAATAACAGATATTATATCTATTTTAATTTAAATAATAACAAAATTAAAATGACTATATTTTAAGATAATAAAATACTTAAAAATAGCTAATAATAATTATTTAAAAAATAATAAATATTATTGCTATTATTAGGTTAGTATTTTACTATTTTAAGATATAGTCATTATAATTATGTTATCATTATATTTTTGTTTAATTTTGTAATTGGACATAGAACCTGGAATACATAAATATTCATAATAAATAAAGAACATACTTAATGCGGTCTTGCTAGTTGTCATAAATATTAATAACTTCAAATAATTATTTAAAATGTACTTATTAAATAATAATAATATACGTAAATATAATAATATACATACGTGAAATTTCACTCAAAATAGAAATATTTTGTATATTGTCAATTTCTCATGTTAATCCGCTATGACAATCTTCTAAACGAACATCCTGTATAGTAATTATACTTTAATTCTTTAAATATGTTTTGCCAGCATACAAATAATTAGTATTATTGCTAACTAAAATAACTCTAATGTTGAATGTTTCTATAATCAGTAAGGTTGGTGGAAGAACTAAAGCTGTTAAATAAATAAAGTTTGAAAAGAAAAACATACTCTAGTGTATCAAATATACGTATTTGATACATATTTTAATAAGAGCTAACATGTCACTATTTTGTTGAAGTAAAAAATAAAAAATATTTAACAAAATCTACGAAACATGTAATTGTAATGTGTGTAAATTTATAGTACTTTTATTATTTATTTCACAATATTTTACAGAAATATTTCGAAAATAACAACACAATTGTTAATATTTAAAATGTACACAATATCTGTGATAATATCGGTATTTTTTTACATTTATTGTTTAGTGGACCTTTTTATATTTATATAAATAAAATGTCATATTATTTTCTACAACTACAATATATTGAATTTTTATTTCAACAATAAAATATAAATATTTCCTATATAAATTTAAGAAAAATTCTCTGATATTCATAGTTATAAAAGGGATTATTTGCATTTATTTAAATACTTACGATTACTTAACTTTAGAATTCAAGTTATAAAATATTACGTTTTTATTTTTCTTACTTTTTATAGATATTAGTTTCGTAAGTCAGATAGCAATGATTCTATGCGATTTGCGACTAAATTTTGTATTAATAAATACAAAATTATGCAGGGAATATAATAATTTATTTCCAAATAAAATTAAACAAATTTTTGACTTGTATAGTTTATGTTGTGAAAATAGTCGAAATTTAAATAAAATGTTTAGTTCATATATTCTGTTCAAATGTATCAATTCATTATTGTTTGTGGTACTTATTGAGTATTTATTATTAAGTTTTTGTATCAGAAAGAATTTTATTAACGAATACATACATATATTTTTTAAATTTTTACGTCTGATATACAATATAATCTATTATTTATCAATGTTATCAAAAATCTTTAAATAATGTATCTGCTATATTTTAAAATATTAACTTGAAACATTCAATTATTTCATAAAAATTCGAAATAAAAACAAAAATAAAATATTGATAAAATAAGTTAGTGTTTGCGCTAAAATACAATTAGTTAATGTATGTCATACTTTATTATTAAATATTGATCATCAATTATCATATGTTCTAATTTTTAATAAATTTAATTTATTTATCTACACCATAACAATTTACAGAAGAAATTTTTCAGCAACAATTCTTAACACATTTAATAAAATTGTATTGTTGTAAAATTAAATTTATAAAAGATAATTAAATATTAAATTTAAAATAAGTATATAATGTGCCAGTTAATTCAATAACGATATTACCATTCTAAATAACATTTTTATTTATAAAATATAATGTTACAGAATTTTACAAAAACAAAACAAATTTTACAAAAATAACTCTCCCGGGTTTATCAGCAATAATATCAACTTATAAATTTTAAATAGAATACTTTATATATTTTCATATATTTGCTTATTATAAATTTGTTTTTGACTATAAAAATAGCACTAAAAGCAGACTTATTGCATATTTGAAATTTAACGTATAATTCAAATATATGAAAATGTATAAGATGCTCTATTTAAAATTCAAAAGTTGCGATTATTTTCAGTAAAACATAAAATTTATGTTACTTTGTGGCATTCATATTAAATTTTTCATTCAAGTAGAACATCGGCAACCGTCAATGTTTATTGAGTAAAAATCACCCTTAAATTGTAGAGTAAAATTTATTTTTATTTATTTTTTTCTCGAAAGCTCTGCATTCTGGAACAAAAGTGAAACTGTACGGATACCTTCTCGTTTTAAGAGCTATCAACCGATAGTATTTTTTTTCTATAAGATTTGTAAAAGTACCATTTTGCACCCTTGACATATATTTTATTCCATATTTAATTGTTATGTAATTTTTTTAAAATTTTATTAAGATAGCCCAATTAAAAACAAAATTGATGTGTCTATTTTTTTTAAATTATTTATTGTTTTAAGAAGTCATCTATTTCTTATATAGAAACTAATATGTACTTGCCGGCCGGCACAGCCGAGCGGTTTGGGACGTGTGTCACTTGTGTCTGAAACCGCTCGTACCTGTGATGGCCCGGGTTCGAATCCCGCTTGGGGCATGGATGTTTGTGTTGTCTTTGTTTCGTCTAAAAATAAAACTAATAAATAATATGAAAGTATCTGGCTAATGGACCAGTTTCCAAAGCCAATATATGTGAAATAAAAAAAAAAAAATATGTACTCATTAGTAAGTTTGATTATTTATAATTATAATTTTTTTTTGTTTTATTTACATAAGAAATTCTATAAAATATTTAAAAAATATATTTATTAATTTTAATTCGTTTCATAACCGATCAGTTTTTTTTTTATATTAATTACATATACATATATAAATATATATATATATATATATATATATATATATATATATATATATAAATATAATTTATACACTTTTTAATATTAAATGATTATTATTTTCTTTTCAATTTATTTAACATAAGAAATTCAGTAAAAAAAATTAAAATTATTTATTGTAACAAATACATTTTCCGCATTTCCACAGTTTTCAAGTATATACAGGGTGATTTGTAAGTAATTGGAAATATTTTAACTGGAGTATCCTGGGCTCAGAATATGAAGATTTGTCCCAAAACACTTAGATAAAATGTGGCTCCTTACTGAGCTACAGGGTGTTTTATTTAAAAATTTAAAAACGATTTTTGCCCAGTACTTAAAAACTATTTGACGTATACTTATCATACTTCGCTACAAATTAGATTTTTTGATATAATATATTAATATATTTCATATACATAATTAAATATTTTAATCACTGAAAAAGGCGAACGGAAGATAGATGCGACTAATTTTTTGAAACAATTGAATTTCATGTTCATATTTAATCACACTATAATTATGATTATTTACAAGAAGTTAATTCATATGTATTTTATGCTTTATTGTTAATAGAAAGAATTAAAAATGTATTTAGCAACCAAAAAGACACTTTTCACACTTTTGATTCAAAAATTCTGTTTTCAAATTGCTTACTGTCCGACTGGGATTTGAACTCGAGACTTTTGATTGTTAGTAATTATTTCATTTAATATTATTCCATGTTCTAAAACTAAAATTGATATTTATATTTAAAATATTTCTGAACAACGTTAAAATTTATCAATAAAACTAAAATTAATTTCTAAAACTATATTTTATTATTAATCAATTGATTATGTTGAAACTTAATATAGTAATAGCATTTTTATCTAGCTTTATATTAAGGGGCAAGCTGTAGAAATAATACAATTCAAAATAATTCAATTTCAAAAATACCGTAGTAGATAAAAAACGAAACGGAAAGCAAACCATATCATTTAGAGCAAGAAATAATTCAACTGCACATATTTCATTTGCATGCTACCTTTTTGCAAAAACAAAACGAACGCATAAAACCTAAACCATATTTGTCATTTTTTTAGTCAACAAACAGTACCGATTCTGGCTTCTTACTAAACTGCTTGCGAGAAAAATCTTTACGCCCCTATGTCAATGTAGGAAAAATGAGTACAAAAATACATGTATTTGAAGTTTGACATATTTTTTTGAATTGCTGCTAAGGCACTATTTAATATTGTAAAATACAATTCTCTTTTAAAGTTTCTTTCAGTTTTGTTAATGTTTCATTTCATTCGTAACCAAATTGTCTTATTTTTGTTCTATTGCGAATAATTAATTGTAAATTGAACCGGTACATATATTTCAGCAGCTACAACTTGAGCAATATTGTATTTATAAAATGCTATAGCATAACTAATATTAAACACTCTCAATCATACCACTCCGATGAGTAGTTGGAGTGGTATGATTGAGAGTGTTTTGCGTGAGCGAAAGTTTCCAAGTAGTAGGAATAAAAGAGCACATATGAGAGGAATTATGAATGTGGATGAAGCGAAAGTTGCTTGTTTGGATAGGAATGTTTGGAGGCGATTGATTTCGGGATGATGAAAAGAGTTTGTGTCACACCCTTTTGGGTACATGGCGTGATTTTGTATGTATGTAATATTATTTAAAAAAAATATTATTTTATTTAATATTTTACTTACTACATCTACATATTTTTGCTAATATTTTACGTCATAACGACAGAACATATAAATTTATAATTTGTTTGAATAGGAACTTAACATGTAATATAAAATGAAAATTTCTATTACTATCTGATATATTAACTATAAAAAAAAACAACAAATATTTGCATAATTTTTTTATTTATTGGCAAAATGAAAGGTTTCATTTCTCGTGACATCATCAGGGTAATATTTAAGAAACGCTTTTTCTCTCAAAGATTATTGACAGCAGTGACCCCATCACTATAGGCAGTAGTACATTTTGTTCAATATAAATTTTTATACTATCTCTAGCCCTTTAGCATGTTAAAAATTTGATAAAACAATGGTATTGTGGGTGGTTCACATTTTAATGGTGTGTGTGTTAATGTTGTCTCACTATTATCTTTCGTTCCTTTTTGTTATTAGCAATTTTAAGTGTACGTTCTAGTTATAACGTATTACTCATGCTGTTTTATTTACTTGCATTTATTCGCTAATGATATTAGTGACGGAAAATTAAAATTTTAGAAACTAATATATTTTTTGTGAGCTCATATGACGTGTCACTTTTTTTTATGTAGATTAACATATTTAAAAAATCAAAAATTGTGTTAAATACCCATGAAATTATTAAATGCTTTGTTTTTACATCTCGAGAATTATTTTCTATTTGCAACGATCTTAAAATTAAAAAAATGAATTTCTGGTTAGACTCACTGTCACTTACACTTTAATAATATAATATTATTTATAATTTGCTACTTAAGAAATAAAATCAAAAATAATATATACACTATTTTTCCGTTTTTATAACAATTTTTTACGTTCTTAGAATTTTACGCCTGAGTGTGGGCATGCACTGCACATCTGTTAAAACCGGCCCTATCAACAAATAAATATATATTCTATGTTTATTTTTTGGTTAAATAATTTATTTTAGTTTTATGAATATAATTTTAATTTAATTAGCCGTCGTGACGCCGCATAAGTACAATTGTAACTTTTTCGTTTTTAAATTGTCATAACTTTTTTCTAGGAGCAGTAGAGAGTTTAAATTTGGTGTGGTTCTAAATTATATAGGCTAAACTTTAAAAAATTATCTATTTCTTTTCTTGAAACAAGGAGTCGAGTTGTTTTTGCATGCATAACACGACATAGGTACAGTTGTATCTTCATATATTTTGTATGGACATGACAGAAAAAAATAGATTTTTTTTAATGATAATATTATTTTATAATAAAGTGAAAAACTGTTCATTAACTTTATTAAAAAAATTTGCAACAATTTTTTTATTGATTTTTTTCACAAGTAATACACATAGTTTTTATTACTGGACTTTCTAGTCTTGTGTTGTTTCTGCTTCAGGTCTCGGCAGACATAACTGCTAACGACTAACTAACTAACTGCTAACTGCTAACGAGTAGCTATTGATGACGAGAATAATATTAAACTGTAAATTTCTCAAAGAAAACGACTGTCGATAGTCTTTAAAAAAATTTAAAATTGATAGACAACATTTTAGTTGAACTAGAAAATAGATCTTTTGCTAATAAAAAATATTTTAATGAGTATTTGCATTTTGAATCTTGAAATACCAGAAAACATTTAAATTATAATACTATAATTCTACTTGTAAAATATTATTCATGTGATTTAAATTTACTAAAATCAGAATTAAATACAACAAAACACAAAACACAATTTCAAATTACGAAAAAGAATATAATATAAAAATTTCAAACATGCTGCAATTAATTAATAATTAATTAATTAATTCGCAAAACTATGCGGGGGCAGAAAACACAAAATT